>CM025616.2:4069344-4093402 GCA_014621495.2 Entosphenus tridentatus | reverse complement strand
TTTCACGAAGCTCACGGTCCACCCCGTACAAACCATGGCTGCGGGTGCGAATAGCCGATGCGCGAATGGAGAATTTAAAAAACTCTTCTGTGATCATTCATAACAGACCGTGCAACCCGTAAAGGACGCAATAACCGATCCGCAAATACTATGGAGACATCATGGGACCTCCTTTGCCAGTGCCAAAATATACTAATAGGGGTTTTCCCCTTTTTTCTGGCAACAAAACTGACACCTTTTGCAAGGAATCATGCTTACATTAACCACAATACTTTCAGTCAAATGCAAACAAAAAACAATACTCTGATCATTTATGCATTGTCTTTGAAACTGATTGGTCCACACCAGAGACAGCTTTCTTTAGAGCCTAGTCTCATATGGTGTTCGACCTTTTGGCGTCATCTGGTCAAACACCATATGAGACTAGGCTCTAAAGAAATCTGTCTCTGGTGTGGACCAATCAGTTTCAAAGACAATGCATAAATGATCAGAGTATTGTTTTTTGTTTGCATTTGACTGCAAGTATTGTGGTTAATGTAAGCATGATTCCTTGCAAAAGGTGTCAGTTTTGTTGCCAGAAAAAAGGGGAAAAACCCTATTAGTACTGTGGAGACGTCACGGCGATAGACAACTCCGCTGCTGCTGACGCTGTGGTTACCTGGACTTGACCACCTGAATGTGAGATCGTAGTCGTTGCTCGGCATCCACATCAGAAAGAAGAGGAGGAAGAAGAAGAAGCAGCAGGATCATCATCAGAAGCCATCGAAGCGGCAAACGCCGTGATCATTCTAGATGTGAAGCTTTCGTGACTGCAAGGATTCATACTCTTAGGTTTTTTCGGTAAAGTCACGTAGGTAAAAAATAAATTGCCACTCCCCGGCAATCACATTCAGATAAGCCCACCTCCCCCCCCCCCTTTAACTTGTATTTAAGGGCTTGTCTCTTGGAATTTTACTCACTTGATACAGTAAATTTAGCTGTGACGGTCCCACCTGATGACGGAGACTTGTGTTGCCTCCGAAACGTCGTGATTG
Source organism: Entosphenus tridentatus (assembly GCA_014621495.2). NCBI lineage: Eukaryota > Metazoa > Chordata > Hyperoartia > Petromyzontiformes > Petromyzontidae > Entosphenus > Entosphenus tridentatus. The sequence continues at coordinate 4,092,368 of CM025616.2, read as the reverse complement.
ATTATTTTATCTATATTATTATTATTTATTTTATTATTTAGTCTCTCCGTGACAGGCCCCACCCGCCTGGAATCAAAATCAGAATATTTCTCCAATAGAGGTTTTTTTTGGGTGAATTCGGGTAAATATATAAATGTGTCGTTAAACCCGCCACCACCCGACACAGCCAACTAGTAAGGGTTGTCACGTAAACAGAACGTGGCCATTTCGTCACTAGTACAGCACTAACCGGTGTGTTGGAGAGCCAAGCCACAACATTTACACTCCGAGTACGACGTTTCGCCAGTAATTCCAACTAGCTTCATCAGGCGACAGCCAGATGTATACTGGAGGAATCCGATGAGCTATGAAGCTCTCTTGTTCAACAGACGTCCAGTAGTCACCGGTGTCCAGTAGACTGATGCCATCCAGCTGTACAATCGCAACAGCATTCAGATCTATACTTACCTTGAAGAGACACTTAAATGGGCCCCACCTCTTTCTTAAAGGCCCCATCTATTTTCTCTGGCTTTGGAGTGACACTGAGCCGAGTTCCACGCCTCGGAGTCACGGTCACTGATGGCCGTGAAATATTGTGCGTGTTACAAATTGCATTCTTATTTTCATTAGCATTCGCAGCACCAGCAAAAGCCGTAGCACAAGGATTATACTTACGCATTAGCATCACCGCCATCAGCATCATCATCATAATCGATGTCATGATCAACAGCATTTGCAGCATCATCGTACTCATCGTTATTATTATCAGGATTAGCATAATCATTATCAGCATCATCAATAACCAACATAATCACCAAAATCCGCATTAGCATTGTAATCGTCGTATCTGTCGCGGTTATTTGAGTGGCGCATTCCTATGATGGAGGCGGGGTTGGTGGATCACACGGAGATGAAGCCTTTGCGTGCGGGAGATTCGTGTCTGGCCGAGCTGGGCACCTCCAATATACAGCAAACGGGTCTCTGGAAGTCGATTTGCGTGGTGTTTGAGCGTTATGGGCTAGTACACAATCGTCGTGATTTCCCGACTAAAACATTCAAATAGGACGTCCCTGTGAATGTTCCTTGACACTTAGTGATACTCTGCCGGTCGGCAAATTTAAACTCGCATGTTAAAAAAATTAACCCGTAAAAACAAAGTTTATCACAATAAATCCTTTATATGCGTGGCGGCTAGAGTCCTCTCGTCCTCTGGCTTGAGATGGCTGCCACCTATGGTCAGATGATTGCATGCCACCATTAAGCAATTGGTAATTAAATATAATATTTTGTCCTAAAAAGTGTAAAATATAGGAAAACATTTTTAACGAACATTAATTGTCACGCACAACGAGTCTGTGTGGAAAATGTCAGCTCGATTGGGTCACGGGAAGTGGGTTAAAAAACGACCGAAAGATTTGCACGGTCGTAAGCAAGCAAGCAAGCGCGCAAGTGAACTTAATATAAAGGATTTTAAAAAGGTGCTCGTGAACAAATCACCCGAAATGCGCCCTCTCTCTCGCGAGCTAAGCTGCCTTGAGCCTGGCTAGTGCTTGGATGGGCGACCGCCACGCTCCACGAGTTGTCATCGACTGTGGCCCGACTGTGTGGACAGCAAACAGTAGTGCGACGTAACCGCATTATTGTACCATACTTCTGTGCTGCCGCGGCCTATGCTCCTCCACGTCGTAACCAACCATCGCACAGACCAGCATGGTGAAGTATGGTCAAATAGCCCCCACATCCCCGCAGGGCGTGGATAGGCCGTCGTCCAGCAGTGAATTGACGAAATACCTGTGCATGAACATGACATGTATATGTGTGTTGAACTTATTTCGCACCCTACGTAGCCAACCGTGCTAATGGGAGGTGCGGCGAAGGACAACAAACTATACACAAGGATGCATTCATCCACAGCGTGAATCTAAACACGTGTAAGATCCCCAAATACATCACGTAGTACGCCTTAACAGGCGACTTTTGATAAATCGCTCTCAGTGCGCCAGATAACGCAAGCTAAGTTGGTTTTAACCTGGTTCGGGCTTGCATTTGGAGACTGCCTGGCATTGCCAGGTGTCTACCAGGTGCTGTGTTTGTTGTAGTACAGAGTTAGACTGATGGCCTTAATCCAAGTTGTCTTGTGGTTGTTGGTGTTTGATTTGCATCCCACTGGGATTTTTGCACACAGTGTTGGTGTACGGTGCTTTTTCTGCAATATTTTGCTGTCTTTTCTTGGATTTTCTGTTTGCACATAGTCACTTTAAGATGTTTTCTTGTTAATGTTTTTAGTTTTGTGTTTGTTGCGGTTGCACCCGATTCAAGAGCCGAATGGCTCACATGGCTATACCTAATAAATGAAACTTGATGTCGCAAGGCGACCGCGAATATGTCGGTACCACAACGGATTCGCCGATCCGTCTGTGCGGGGCATTGCGTCTCATCCCCGCTCGTCCTCACAACGCCAATCACTCATTAATGTAATTGTCTAAAGGTGCTAAAACAAATCAGAAGCAGAGCCCTCCCGAACAATATCCTTGCGACTCCGTGAACCCTTCCTGTGTAAATAAAGTGCATTGTTATTCCCGTTGTTATTATTATTAGTGGTACTACTAACGGCTTATTAGGGCACCTTTTCAGGCGTACAACCAAAAAAAACGCACATCGCTGCTCAAACACGTCCACGAAAGAAAGAGCGAGAGCGAGCGAGAGAGAAACTACATCTTGAACACACACACACACACAAAAAGAGTTGTATAGGCAAAGGTGTAACGGAACTCAGGGCACAAAACAACTCCCTCCCACCCTCTCTCCGCTCAGCTCCGCCTCCCACCCCTAGCTACGTTCACGCACGGTGGTTTACCAGCAAAGGTGCGCCTATCTTCCCTCCCACACGCTCAGCATCAAGCCCTCCTCCTTCTCCTCCTTCCTGCTCGCTCGGGCCAGTTACACGTTACTCCTCTCTCCTCTCTCTCTCGCACGCTCTCTCGTGCTTCGTGGCGGGCCCCGTCACAGGTAAAGAGCGAAGAGGGAGAAAGGGACGAGAAGGCAAGAAGGATGCCACGTGCTTTTCTCGTGAAACAGCCGTGCCAGAGGAAGCCCGCCCGAGACTGGAGCAGCCTCCCCGACCAAGAGCGGGCCGAGTCGTACGTGCCTGGTAAGAGCGCCGGATGGCGGGGGTTTTAGCGGCGACGTGTGTAGCTGGGTGGGTGTAGGTGGGTGGGTGTAGGTGTGTGTTTGTTGAGCGAACGAAGGTGAGTGGGTGAGTTTGTGGATGGCGTTCGAGGGGGTAGCGAACGCTGGGCTGCGTTGCGCGGGCCTGCGCCGAAAACTTACCTGTGCGAAAAGTCACCTGAGCTACAGCTCAGGTGGCAGCCTATAGGCGTTGGTGGTGTATAGCTTAGCGCATTCCACAAAACGTAGTGATTTCCTGGCCGTAAGTAATACGCACATCGATATTGTATCCACCAGTCTCACCGTTACGTCCATCTAGGTGACCATGAATGCTGCGTAAAAGACGCAGCGAGCGGTCCGTTACACCCGTGCCGATTTAAATTCTCACCGTTGAGACAAACATGGTGCCTGCCGATGCCTGTTCGTTGGCGTGCCCCACTCTCTTTGAGAGTGGGTCGTGGAGGTCGTTACACTCGCCGTGCGCCGCCCGCACGAGTCGCCGCAAAGCCTCCCGAGGTCTCGCGGTGCGACCCCGCGGGGTGCTGCGCGTCCATGCGCGGTTCCTCGCCCCGAGTCTCGCTTATAACGGAATGGCGCCCGAGGGATTGCTCGCGTTATCAGACTTGCGCTATGGTAGGCTAACGGGCCCGATAATGCGGCAATCATTAACGCCATTTAGCGACCCACCCATCTACACCCACTGCAGCCCATCACGACCTCCACATTTCTTCCCACCCGCACACAACGTACCTACTACCTCCCTCCCTCCCTCCGTGTCCCCTCCCTCCCATCTCCGTCCATCTACGTGTGTCCCCTCCTCCCTTACATCTCTAGTTCCCTGTTTGTCCCTCCCTCCATCAACCAGGCCCCTTCCCCGGCCTTTTGAGACGCGCTCAATGGGCGTAATCTGAGCCTAACAACACCTTCCACTAACGACCAGTCCCATTCCTCACGCACTCTCCTCCCATCCACCCCCACCCAAAGACAAACTCCGACCCAGTTGCATGCATGCATGGCCATATAAAACAACGACAAACAGAACCCCCTGCTCCCCCCCACCGCACAGTCATTTTATCTCAATGTTAAACAAAACCTTGTAAACTTTTAAGTGAAGTCGACCGGTGGCATGCTTCGTTCGTACCTGTACAGCCCCCGTCTCGTCAACTCACGGCTGGACGAGGACCCTCTCACGTTTCGTGGCGGTCAATCGACCATACCTCACCACGCTGGTCAATGCGAGTTGTTGAATGCGAGGATTGTTACCGTCAGGTCCTAGAAGTGCAGTACAGCAGTGGATTTTGAAAGGCGCCTTTTATTTTTGTGTGGCGAGACGGAAACTGTTGTTGTTTTTTCCTTTATTTGCAATATGATCAGAATCTGAATATTTATTTATACTCGAGGAAACCTATGAGCTATAAAGCTCTTTTTCAAAGATATCAAGATGAATTTATAGATATTCCACTGATTTCTCATGACGTTCCCACTTCCCAGCAGGTAATTGAAAATTGTGAAAGCAATGACTCCATATCTTACCGAGTAGAGTGTTCAAATATTGAACAATTTGCATTGCGCTTGGTGAGCGTGTGGAGGCTTTGGAATAAAATGTAGCGTTTTATATTATCTCTCCCTGTTATTTGAGCGGGGAATCTATACATGGATCGCTATGTATTTAGCAAAATTCCAAAACCATCACGGAATATCTGAGCTCGTATACCATATTCCCAAATGTGCATCGAGATGCTCATACAAGTTATGAACTTATAAATGTCCTCACAATACAGCCATATACTCTATTAGCAAGCGCTTGTTTGACGCAATGAATAACGTCAATTAAAATGTCTTATAAGAGGTATTTGCCCTAAATAATAAAAATGAATAATCTACAGTAAATCGATTGTCGGGTTAAGGTCTCCCCGCGTCTTTTCGGCCGTGCGGGTTTGTTTGGTCATACTTCACCACGCTCGCCCTCCCGTGTGACTTGCTGAGGAGGCAGTGGTTGAGGGTTGCTTTGGACCACGACTGATAGCAATCACTCACAACTCGTATGATGGCGTTAATCGTGGCCGTGAATCGAACTCAGGTGGCCGAGTTGGGGCAAGTGCTGTTTGCGAGCAGCACCGATGAAGGCCAACAAGGCACACGAGGGGGTGGGTGACCAGCACCACGCCCGACCGCCTTTGTCTCCCCAGTAGGGATGCTTACCGCACCAGATCCTCATTTGAGGCCGAGTCGAACTAGGGGAGGCCCAAGCCCGGTTCAGATAATCGTCGCTGGTATTGACCGTGAGCGGGAATCGAACTCAGATCGCAGGGCTTGTAGCGCCGCGCGCTAACCGCTACACACAGACATCCATGATGCATTGTGTTCCACCTTCCTCCCCGTTAAATCAAGTAGACAATACGCTTCCTTCAGACATCTCTCCATCCACATGAACAAATACATACACAATATTTGTGTAGGCATTCCATCAGCCACACGGCCTCCTGGGAGCACACACATTCAGCAGCATTGGTTCAACACAGAGGAAACTTTGCACATTCAGTGGCTCTCGATTTAACGCTTTCGTGACTGCAGGGATTAATATCCTTGGTTCTTTCGGTAAAGTTACGTAGAAGGGAAATAATGAAATAATAAAAATAAACATAATTAAATAAAATTCACAGCTCAGTTTCTTCACCTGAGGACGGCTGCTTGCGTTGTGGCCGAAACGTCGTGAGAATTGTATTTTATAATGTTTTATTATTATTATATTATTTCCCTTCTACGTGACTTTACCGAAAGAACCAAGAAGAATATTCAGTGGCTCATCAACAGAGCTCGGCCCGCCACGATCCAATTCTTGTTAACCACCGGCCGTCTCTAGGCAAGGGACCAACCCCTCTGCTAAATCGTAGTCCCCAGCCCGACGCCCGTATCGCTTCCCTTCACACAAACACATAGAAGTACCGTACAGTATTTAAAACGCATCCCATCAGCCACACGGTGCATACTTAATCCACGTTCATGCCCGCCCCCCTCTACTCACCCCGACTATCCTTCTAGCGTGTGCCTTAGTCTTATGATGTTGATGATGATGGGGGTAGGGGGGGGCATGGTAAAACTACCGTTACCTCCAGTTAACTGCCAAACGCATACCACTTAAGGTAATACCTGGGAGCGCTGGGCACTCCCTGCGCCGCTAACCTGCCTCGGGCATAATGATCGCGTGGCTTTTGTTTGCCCGGCTCTCCCGCTGTGGCAACACCGCCCGCCCTGCGGGTGGCTGACGGGGTTGGGGGTTGGGGGTGAGTGGGTGGGTGGATGGGGGGAGTCCGGGGCCGGGCCACTGGCCACTGTTTGTTCTCCGGGGCTTCTAATGGAGCGGAGTATAACGACTTAACGGGAACGTCGTGCGTGCTTCGGTCCACGCGAAAAAAAAGGGGTTGATAGATAAAGGCGCATCCCTGCAATAGCCCGGCTCACGCCATTGCCGGCCGGATTTTTGACCTACTTTTCCACGCTGGCCGGGCGTGTTGCATGCGCTGGGAGTTACCCACAACACTTTAAAGCCACCACGTGCCACACCTGCCGATCGACACACTCTTCTATGCTTGCGTACGGCAGTCGCACTATGTTCAGCAGTGACATGCCAACGTCGTGGTCTGCTAGCCACGACGAGAGAGGGCTTCGGGAGAAAGTTCGTTTAGTTTTTTGCAATGCCTCCCTTGACGGAGCGCATGCTACAGTGGTTTACTCTGTGGTATGCATGGTCCATAGTTCGGGTGGCATGGCTGCAAGGCGCACTGCGGCTTATCTTAATTTTTTGTTTTTTATGAAGGATATGTGCCGTTCATCGGTCTGTTGATGTTCTGATACGGTCGATGGTTCCACCGGAGTCTTCGAGGAAGAATGATAATGTCAAGGAGGTGCGATCCCAGAAGGTTGGATCGCGACTTGAGTCAGTGGCGAGGTGTCATTGCTACGGTTTTGGTTGATGATGGGTAGGTAGGTGGCAGTCATTTGAAAGTAAAACGCGGACACTCTCTTGCAGTTTGCGCGATATCTTGGTGGATATTTGGTGGCAGAATGTTTGCCAGAACAGGGAGCCCCAGGGGATCAGTGTCGGTTTCAGTGTCCCGATTCTGATGGGCGTTGCGTTATTTAATGGAGCACCTCACCGTTGTGGGTACGAGCTCCCGGACAAGGCTGAAGCGTCGTACTCTACACATTCATACTGCTTGGTGGACAGAGGTGGCGAGATTTAAGACAATTGCACCATCCTTTAAAACTGCCGCACCGCAAGATCGAACCGGCGACCTCTGGGTTGCAAGTCCAGCGCGCTAACCGTCACACCACGGCATAATCTATGAACGAATGTATTCCAGTCATTGTTATTTCTCCTTATTTATTTGAGGTAGTTGAGAGCCCCTTTAGGATACAAGTCTCGCTTTGCATTCAATGGAGACCTCGCCAAGTGCAGTGACGCGTGTTCATTTCGTTGACTAAAATGTTCTTCAACAAAGTCTTTTTTTACATCTTTATTTTAGTCAACGGTGACTGTGGACGAACATTGTCGGGCGTGACCATGACAACGACTGCCGTCCATTATCACCACCATCACAACCATCACTCTGCCATCACCACCATCACCATTCAACTACGACTACCGCTGCCAACCAAAGACCAAAACCGTGAGACTGAGACAACGTTAACTCAGTCTGCACGAAGAAGCAGGCTCAGATAATTTAGTAAAGTTTTCAGAACTTCAGTGCATTGACGGACACCAACATGGCTATATGTGTATATAAATAGATTTACTAAATGATCGTCAGACCTGATGATATTATTCCGTGAAAATTGCAGACCCCTCGCACCAATATGCAAATTGCTACGCACGGGACCAAAATATTTGACTGATTAATTCCACCAGAGTCAGAAGGATGATTGAATGGAATCGTCCAGACGAAGATTTGAATAAAACTACACAGGGTTTCTCAGCTCGACGACGACTCTGACTGAACGAAAGTGTTGACTTGATCAAGACAGGTTACAGGCCAATACCGGAGCTTAAGAAGACAATTGCCCTACGACATTGCAAAACGAAATGTATTGCAAGCATGTCTTAACACGTGGCAGCACCTGCTGTGATATCACGTTGCATTCTAGCATCGGTGTGTGTATATATCCGTGGTGCTACCCGTCTGGCGACGTACTTATGTAACGAATAGACTTTCTATGAGAATGCGCGCTCACTACGTTCTTAATTAACACTTCACTGCAACGTAAACATACAGGGGAATCCAGAGGTTCGGCGCATGCCCCTTCGCCATTGAAAATGAGCTGCTTGGCTCAATGGGTTTTTGGGGTGAAACAAACTGAGAATCGGGGAGAGGATGGAGGAACAGAATGATTGACTGACTTTCAGCTGAGGCCTCCGTTTATGCTTCGGGAGCCTTGAGAAAGCTGGGGCAGTGTTTTCAGGAAGTTGACAAATTTGAAAGTCTGAATTGGTGTTGTACCCTTTAAGGAGATTAAATAAAAAACGTAGAGACACGTGAAATGTCATCGCCTGTCCTGCATAGGTGACATTGAGTTGACATGCTCTGTTTTTAATGGTAATAATAACCTCTATGTTATAAAAGCGCCTTTCATTTTTAAGTATCTCAAAGCGATGTACAGTACTTAAACATTAAACTACACTTACAAGTACTGTATAGATACGATCTAAGTGAAATAGAAAGCTGATAATATCAACTACACTCGAAATTCCAATAAAATAAAGAACTTATAAAAGCGATTAATAATAATTACAGAGTAATCTAATCAGACAACATTTTTTTTTATTTTAAGGGGAAAGCCTGCAGTACAAATAGGTGAGATTTAAGACGTGATTTTAAAAAGTGAAAGAGACTCAGAATCCCTCATGGACCGCTGAAGGGGATTTCCTTGGCCCATTCGGGTTTCAAATAAATACGTTTAAAGAATATAGCGTATTAGTGTGTGGTTGACGTCCAAGCAAAGAGTACACTTAATACACGGTCGGTATACATTTAAAGATTTTGTGTGCTTGATTTTTTTTTACTTGTACATTTTCAATCTTGATTTGAAGCTTTCGTGACTGCAGGAATCCATACTCTTTGGTTATTTTGGTAAAGTCACGTAGGTATACAATAAAATAGATCACGACGTTTCGGGCGCAACACAAGCGTCCGTCATATGGTGGGAAAGCATGGTCTGCTGCTGATGCAGACTGTTTTAAGAGGTTTGAAATGGCTGTAACAGCAACAATTAAGACGAGCGTGGAAATTAAAAGTCGCAGTTTAGTCCATCAGCCTCGGAGCCCTTTCGAGAACAAATTGTCTCCGAGCAGCAGTTGTTTTTGCAGAAAAAAAGTTAGACCCCGGTTTTGTATTTTTGGATTCTCATCAGCGGGGTTGTGACCTCTTAATTTTTGTCTGGGTTAATAGGTATGAAATAACGAACTACAGTCGTTTGTCAATCCACCGCTAGATGAGTGCCTCCATAAGGTTGTTTTTATTGGACTGTCTTACTTTAATGAGGTGAGAAACATTGCATTGCAGGACCCTCCTAAAACCCATTCCTGCTGCGGAAGGAGCTGGTAGGAACGTTGGGTTGCTCGGTCAATGGCCAGGGTCAACGGCGGCGTGGTGTATTCCGCAAATATGGCCGACTGTGAGGGCGGGCACAAGCCGGCGTGAGTAGTTTAATCGTTGAGTTTTATAAGGGCACCACGGGGTGACCAGCCCCTCCCCACCCAGCCCCACCCTCCCCACCCAGCCCCTCCCCACCCAGCCCCACCCCTCCCATTTTTGGATGCACGACGGACGGACACAATAATCCCCTGTGGGCTGGTGTAACCAGGAGGTTCCTACCAGTATTATTGTTGTTTTTTTCCGTGTCCCCTTATCTGTTACGTTCACAGGCAGCGTCTCACGAGCTGGCATTTTCCTTCACTTGCCATGTTTATACCGAGGGTAGAATAGGACTTTAAAAAAATATATATTTGGCATCAATGCATCAACCCACACGCACCTCAGCCACTCCTGTCATTGCAAGAGTCCCTTGCAGTGGCCGCCGTGATTGAGGATGGCGCTAAAATGTAAAACACACCGTTGCCAAGTAGTAAATATTCCCCTCTAGTACCCGATTAGTGAGGCTAAGATGCTTGCAGCGATCTCCCCTTTCCCCCAACCCATGAGCTGTGTTTGGGCTTCTGCCCGTGGAATTTATGTGCCTCCTTCCCTTGTTGTTGTGCACGCTCTGTACTGGGCTCTTGTCAGAATAAAAAAAAATAATGCAATGGATACATATCGTCCATGAGCCCTTTGGAAGTGGCAGGCCTCGTGTGACTGTGGGCCATACGAAAGGAAGCCACGGGCCGCATCTGACTCGCAAGCCGTAGGTTTCCCACCCAGTTGTCCCCTTGACTTTGGCTGCTGCCCACCCGCCCCCACCCCCACCCGCTGTTCCCCGTCGTGCAGTTGGGTACAGCGCGTCGAGTGGCAGCGATGAGGAGGGCTCTCTGTGCCCCGCGTCTCCGTCGGCCACGTCCAGCGGGGAGCGCTCGACGCCGCCGCCGCCGTGCGGCGAGGAGGCCGCAGTGAGCCCGGCCACGGTGAGGCCTGCACTTGGCGGGGAGCGGGTCGGCGGCGCCGGTGGCGGTGGCGGTGGCGGGGCCCGGGATCCGCACTACGTGCGATCGCGCATCAAGGTGAGGCTCGTTCGCTGTGGGACGGGAAGATCCATCGGTAGGTCGTTGATCGTCGTAAAAGTTTGAAGAAAGCGTTGAGTCTCTAAACGGAAGCTCGAAAGCGTTGGCGCATGTGCGCGTCCGTCTGTCTCTTCCATCCTTCCGCCATGGAGTTGGCACAATAACTCTTGTAGAGGTGATCTAATATGAACCAAACTTTAGTATAAATTTGCTTAACGGTTTTTCAATTGTCGCTTATAGCAAGCAATATTTTTTTGCTCCAATTAGAGTCGACTTGAAATATATCCACGCCAGCAATGGGAGTTGATCCTATTTTATTGAATCTACCTAAGGGCACGCAGCATACGCTTACTTCATTCGTTGTGCTATGTATAACCAGTGGATGCACCATGAGGTCCCATCTCTTTTGCAATATATATTTAGCTAAAGGTTTTTTTTATCAGGGCAATCGTTTCTTTCGTCAACCAAATTAAATTTTAACGAGCATGGGGAGATGCTCATCGGCGATGGAACGATGCGTCGATCCACCAATCAAAATTAATTCTGAAACTCGCGATTCATGCGTTTAATCGCAATTGTAAGAAGAAATATTTTTCGATTCCCATGTTTTCACTACATCAATTAATGTATTTTATTCACACTTTCACTATAATAACTCAAGTAGCACTCACAACTGGAACGGGTATGCGCTCTACACGTAAATCATCTGCCAGGGTGCCCTATTGAAGATTGGCCATCCTATTCAAACACACATGCAATGGTGTATTCTGTCCCGTTAACAAGAGTCTACAGGCAATTCGTTGCAGTACATGAGGGGTGGTGGTGGCTCATCGGGTTCGTCCAGTCTAAGTAAAGATTCTTATTCTGGTTCGCGCACCGTTCTATAAACCCAGCGACACGAGTTTGTCTCTGTCCCAGCCACGGCTAACATCAGTGGTGCGATTTGAATAAGTCCGAGGCGCGGCCCCTCCACCAACCAGCATCGACTAGCGTGGTGAAGAATGTTCAAACGGCACACACGACTGACGCGGCGTGGGAAGGCATTCATAGCGCAGTGGATTGACAATGGTCCGTACAGTTTTAAACATGCTATTACCTGATAATAGTTTTTTTACCCTTCTATCTGGCAACAAAACTGACACCTTTTTTTTTACAAGGAGTCATGTTTGCATAGACCACAATACCTGCAGTCATAATGTAAACAAAAAACACAACTCTGATAATGTATGCACTGTCCTTGAAGTTGATTGGTCCACACCCGAGACATCTTTCCTTAGAGCCTAGTCTCACATGGTGTTGGACCAGATGACGCCAAAAAGCGCACAACTCAAAGACAATACACTATCAGAGTATGAGAGCTCGGGATAAGCATTTACACCATTGGAACCTCATTTGCCAGTAAAAAATATGATAATTGGTCAGTTTTATTGCCAGATAGAAGGGTAAAAAAACAATTATCATATTTTTTACTGGCAAATGAGGTTCCAATGATGCTATTACCTTTTTTGTTCATTTTATGGAGGGTAGTGGTACAGCGGTTAACACGCTGCACTATGAAAGTGGTTCCCTGAATTCGATCCCTGGTCACAGCTTACCACCCGTGCTGCGTGGTATACTGGTGAGCGTAGCAAAGTATTTTGAAACCCAACAATCCCCATGAATAATTGAGCGTGTGGGGGGGGGGAAGCCTTCATCCAGCAGTCGATAAAAGAGTTGTCAAACATTTCTGCATTTTATCCATCGTTTTTACAGCCAAGTATTTTCTTTCGTCAAATATAAACGCGCTCAGACCGAGAGGTGGGCGGTGTTGCCAAAACAGTGCCGAGTTTTTGTTTTGATCGGGTTCTTGCCCGTGATAAGGCCCGCGGCCGAGCGTGCGTACACGGGCGTGTGCCGTTGCATCGTTCCCCGTCAGGTGTGAAGCGTCCGTGGTGCCGGCTAATCTTACAGGTCCACCGCGGGGCACCATTCATCTGTGGCAGCGCAGCCTCAGGGGTGACCGTGCTGAATGCCCCCCCCCCCTCCCCCCCCATATGTGTATCTAGGTTTGCCACCTGTCCTGATTTTCCCAGGATCATCCTCTCTTTGAGGTAGCTGTCTGGCATAATGTATACTTTTTTTCCTGGGACGTTCAAAGGCCGAGCTTTTATTTGTTGCGTAACAATGCACTACTCATGACAACGCGTTTCAATGCAGTGTTATGACCTCTTCTCATAAGTCTCACTCTTGTCGTACATCAGAAGTGAAAAACCTTACCTGCATCACACAAAGTGGCTCAATTGAGCATGGGGTGATGTTTGTCTCCTGTTTACAACCCTGAGCTATTGCTGAAAATTCCACATCCCTATGGCGGTGATGGGTTTTTGTCCCATAGGACAACCACTGTTGACTTTCCCAGAAAGTGGTACTCATTTAATCTAGCCCAGAGGGATGATGGCCCGAGTCTTTTCTTATCTTGCATCGATTTACAGCGCTCCTTAATAGAGCCACGAGCGGGATTTGAACTCGCAATCTTCCGATGGCGAGCTGCACACCCTACCACTGTGCTTCTTCCGCTCGCTGTGATAACTGGTCGAGCATCAAAGATCCCCCATATAGCCTCATTACGCACCTCCGATTAGCATGGTTGGCTACGTACGGTGAGACATAAGTTCAACATACAATTACTGTAAAGAACCATTTTACTCATCATAATGCAACGTGCAAGCAAGACGTTACAATTGTGATTAGAATGGCAATGCGTTTATTTATATATACACCTTTTGTACGTTTGAACTGTTTGCCTGATCAGCTACCAATAGGCACGGTTTGCTACGTATGGTGCAAAATAAGTTAAACATACATACAAAGACACAGGTCACCCGTATAGCCTTAGCAGACGGTTGGCGCAAGGGTTGTTAGCGAGCGCCTATGAAGGCCGGCACGGCTCACGAGGGGGTGAGCGGCCAACTCCACGCCCGGCCGCCTCTGTCTCCCCAGGGGCTGCACCAGGTACTTATTTGAGCCTGAGTCAACTTCGTGGAGGCCCAGGACCGGTTCAGATAATTGTCACCGGTGGTGGCCATGAGCGGGAATTAAACGTGGGTCATTGGGTTTGTAGCGCAGTGCGCTAACCACTACATTACCGCTCCCCGTTGCAAAATACGTTCACGTTCACAGAACTCGCACTGTCTGCTTGTTCAGGCGACAGGGTAGCACAGTGGTTAACACTTGTGCATCGCAGCAAGAAGGGCCTGGGTTTGATTCCCGACTCGGGCCCCTTTCTGCGTGAAGTTTGTATGTTCTCTCCCGTGTTCTTCATGGATTTCCTCTGGGTTCCTTCCATGGATAATAAAACACACATTCTAATGGGCACTGGCCAAACGTCGCAATGCAAAAAAAAATGACCTGCAAATGACACAATTGGGATCACACGTAGTAACATCGCCCCCTACTGCGAAATCTTGGCAGGACCCTCCTGAAAGAGGCTTGAGGCTCTCCTGTAATAATGATAATAAAACAATGTTAATATGTGTATGTACATATGCTGAACTTCATTCGCACCGTACGTAGCCAATTATGCTAATCGGAGGTGCGATAAACTAAGGACAAAAAGCAGTTCTAAAGAAATTAGATGTTACAAATTCACAGAACTGTACGGTGATTAACAATGAAAATCTGCCAAATTTCTCCGTTTAATACGACTGCGTAGGGTTTTCACGGTTGTACCGTGCATCTCCCTCCCTCCGTGTTGACGGGGTCGTACCGCCAGCGTTCCTCATCGCAAGGCCTGCAGGCCACGAGCGCCCCCCCCCCACTCCCCCAGACAAACACAATCATGGAAAACACCCCTTGAAGGCGGTGTGGCGAACCCTCACGCTGTTGCCTTATCGACGAAAGTGACCGCCCCAACCCCCCCCCCACCCTCTAAAAATTAGCGAAGAACGCTGACCCACACAGTAGAAAGATAAGTTTTTCTCACCTGCCGACGGTGCCAACCCTTCTCTCGTGACTCCTGATTAACCTTCCCCCCCCCCCCCCACCCCCGTCTCATGTCCAGATCACGAGCGGGGCCAAACCGTCGGGCTTCACGTGCAGCGTGTGCAGCAAGGCGCTGCAGTCCCAGCGCATGCTGACGCGCCACATGAAGTGCCACAGCGACTTCCGCAAGCACAGCTGCCGCTTCTGCGGCAAGGGCTTCAACGACACCTTCGACCTCAAGCGCCACATCCGGACGCACACCGGTGGGTGCACGTCGGCAACTGTGGTGCATTCACCGTCGTCGTCGTCATCATCATCATCCGTCATCAGACGTGATCGATCCAGTGCTGGGTGAAGGCCTCCCCAAGCTGTTGTCTTCTCTCTCACGGTCTTGCGAGCGGATGTCAACACTGCTTCTCCGCGGTTGGCTACGTACGGTGCGAAATAGGTTAAACATGCGTACATACATAATCGGGTGCGTTCCCTCCTTTGGCTGCCATTCTGTTAGTCTCGACCACCGGTCAGTCTTCTCTCGCAAATGACGCCAAGCGGATCTTTAACGTCCACCGAGTGAAGCAGGACGGCGCGAAGAATGATCACGTTCGTTACTCACCGCAGTAGTAACCAGGTCGGCCACTGGATTCGAACCGTGAACCTCGGCGACAAACAGCAGACGGAATCTGTATTTATCCTGGAGGGAATCCGATGAGCTACGAAGCTTCGTTTCACAGATGTCCAGTAGGGAGCGGGTGGGAAAGTTACAACAAACAATACAAAAGCGAATGACGTGATACGAAAACACGATAGGAGTGCAAAACGGAGAAAAGGTAAGCAAGGCACTAAAAATAAACAAGTAATAATTATATTGTTGGTTCTTTCGGTAAAGTCACGTAGAAGGGAAACAATAAAATTATAAAAAATATAAAAAACAATAAAATTCTCACGACATGTGAAATCCACAGCAAGAAAATATTCTTTATTGTTTCCCTTCTACGTGACTTTACCGAAAGAACCAATAATATGAATAGCTGCAGTCACGAAAGCTTTAAATCAAAAGTAATAATAAATTAAATATATAAGTATATTTGCACGAGTACAGAAATTCTTGCCGATTTTTCAGCACTGAATGCAAGCTTGGGCAACGCAGCGAAAGCACGATTTTGTTACTCTTCCATTTGCCGAACATCAAAGTTGCGTACAGGGACAGTGGGGGAAAATTATCAGGCACATTAGTCGGCAACTGTGAATGAACACAAATCTGCGTGAAGACAAAACAACTTGGCGAAAGAAATGCCCCTGTAGAAGATAACCGCGGTTTTAATTTACGTGGCGGGAAAATGCAATTGGGAAACACGGGGGGGAAAGACCACAGAGAGAATGACACTGTGGATAGATCTGGGACGAAGCAACGACAGCAATTCCTCGCTGAACAAGGTAGACTCATTCTTGAAAAGTGCCGCTTTAAGGAAACACGCATTACGGGAGGAATCGCTGTACGAGGGTTGATTTAAAAAGTACCGGGACTCCTGTTTATGCAGCCAAAACCCAATCAAATGTATCTACTTCAAACTGGTCGCCTCCTGATCGAACACAAGTGATGATTCCAGCGATCATATTTGTCGAGGCATCTCTGGGTACTCTTCTTTCGGGAATGGCTTTCAGGTCCCGAGTTGCATTTTGGATGATGGTTGGCACATCCTGAAATCTCTTTCCTTTTAGGGTGTGCGTTTTACCTTAACAGGAGACCCAAGGACTTATCCATATTCCAACTTAGTTGTGTACCGCGTGTTGTTCGGCAAGATTCCACGTTCCGAAGATGCTCGCAGCAACGTGCAGCGAATTACGTCGGGACATCAAGCCGAACAATAAGCGGCACAACTTAGCCAGATACGCACCTCAGATCTGTGCAGCACAACCGCGAACAACCCACGCGAGCTGTATTTGAACCCCCTTTCCCGTTCCGATGACATACGTGCACGTCATCGGTTTTTCTTCCGATTAAGTCATCGGGACGGAATCGGAAGTGAAAGGCCATGCGGGAGGAGGGCGTGTGGCAGTTTGGCGCCAGCTATCGTAGAGTGCGGTCATGTCGCTCCAGATCTCTGCGGCGAGTACAGTACAATGTCTTGAAAAACAGCAGCGCTACTCCTCTCTAAGTAACGTTTACGCCGAACCGCTTGCGCGTTCCGAGATTCGGCGGTGAACGGGACGCCCCCTGCCCACCCCCCCCACCGTTCCCGTGCAGGCGTGCGGCCCTACCGGTGCGAGTTGTGCGACAAGGCGTTCACGCAGCGCTGCTCGCTCGAGTCGCACCTGCGCAAGATCCACGGCAAGGAGCAGGAGTACGCCTACAAGGAGCGGCGTGCCAAGCTCTACGTGTGCGAGGACTGCGGACACACGGCCGAGGACGCCGAGGCGCTGCAGAGCCACGCGGAGAGCGAGCACCCCGACAGCCAGGCCACGGCGCAGAAGCCGGCGCCCCCCGGGGCTCAGGGAGGGCCCAGGTCCCAGGGGGGAGCCACGGCGGGCGGCGGAGGCAGCGACGGAGGGAGCAGCGGTCGCAGCAAAGAGTCGTCATCGCCGTCTTCGTCGTCAAATTCGTCGTCGCCGTAGCCGTCGCCGTCGCGCGGTTTCAAGGGCGTCCAGCGTGGGCGGAGGGGTCGTGCCGAGAGGGGCCCCCGCGCCTGCCGTCTGGTCGATTATAAAGCCATGCACGGAAAGTGCTCCCTACTGTGGAGGGTACCCCAGGGTTACTCGTAGACACGGGGAATGAATGACAGATTTACCAGATAGCGCGAAATGCGGTGGCGTGCCTGCGAAATGTTTAACTTCTGAAGAGTGGATTTTATTTGTTGCTATCGTTTTGATGGATTCATCCATCGCCTTTTATTTCATTGCATTTTGTCCGAATAGACCTTAACTGCTGAAGCCTTAAAGCCCAAGATGGACTCTGCCACATTTTGTTTATGAAGGGCAGTCATAGTTTAGATAAAGCAAAGTGTTAAATACCGAGGCTTTCCATGCCATTTGATCAGAAGACAAAAGGCCATTTGCAAAAAAAAAAGGCTGCAGTGAGTTCATCGGTGAATTAATTTATTTAGAGGTCTCTCGCTGTGTAAACTTAAGCGGTGTCAGTCAGCTTTGTAAAATAAATCCTCTTATGCCAACGAAGTGTACATACGTTAAAACGCTTGTGCAGTTTGTGTAAAATCAAGCCATTTATTATCATATTATAGACCGCGATATGGTATTACAATTCTATGCAATATAAACCAAGTTGATACGTGCATATTTAATTAGTTCTGCATAGCAGGGAATGGTATTTTTATACTGGCGTGTAAATATTTCTCCTTACCCTTTATCTAATATAAGTTTATAATCCTCAAGTTGTTTGGTGGGTGGTTTACGGGACGTGGTCTGGTACGGGTAACACTGCTGAATTCTATTAAGGTGAATGCTGTAGATATATTAAAACATTAATACAAGTTCGTATTAAACATCGTTTATTTTCTTTTATTTAAACACCTCTCCACTTCGTGACCATTTCAAACATTTACAAAGGCGTCAAGTTGAGTTGCTTGGATTGTTCAAAATGACACTCGTCTTTCTGAAATCCATAAAAAAAATGCATTGAAGATACAAAATACTAAATATTCAAGTATACATGTACGGGTACAAAGGCAGTAGGGTTTAATTTGCGACTGCTATTATACAACAAGCCTTTGTCGAAATGTTTTTATGTACATTGGTTAGAACGCTGGACTCGCAGTACAGAACGTCATCGGTTCAATGTCCAGGCGCGACAGTTGAAATATTGGACAGGTTTCTCAAACGGTGCGTTTGTGTGCTCGCGCACCTGTGCTCGCGCACCTGTGCTCGCGCACCTGTGCTCGCGCACCTGTGCTCGCGCACCTGTGCTCGCGCACCTTTGCTCGCCGACAGCACTTGCCGCAACAGCCTGTCACGTATACACGGCTATGCGCGGACAATCCTCGTGCATTACAGCTTCGTCCGTTTCGGATGTCCCTTATTCGCGCGGGAGTGGAACTCCTGCAGACGCAGCAGCCAGCGCTGCCAGTACTCCAGGCAGAGCCGCGGGTCCAGCAGGTGCGTGTGCGCCGGCGAGCCGTCCCTGTAAGCCACCACCACCATGCCCTTCTCCACCTGCGGGGAAGCGTCGGGAAAACGCTCGCCTTGTAGCGATGAAACACTTTTTGATCCGCAATCGATTCTTGGAGCGAGGCCACGTTAACGGTCTGCCAAAAAAAGACGTGTGACGTTAAGACCCTCCCCTGCCATCTGACACACTTCAAACAAATTAAATTGTCCTGTGCACAGGCATTTAATGTGCCATTTATTATCAAGCTCGGAAGAAAACTTATCGCGACAACTTTGGCAGTTAGATATGTTGCCTTGTATGAAACTACGTCAAAGATCTAGGACGTCAAAATAAGAATCCAGACTTTTTATCGTCTTGAATAACCTCAATAAATCTGACCTCATGCTGGCCTAGCCAACTCCTGTGATGCTATGCCAGTCTAACAAATAAAGAAATGGAATGAGTATTTCTGTACGTTGTCTTGAGATAGTCGCGTTTAGACGGCTATAAAACCTGGGTTGCCTATTGCTTCTCAACGTGTTTGTCCTCGGTTGTATTTAACGAGTGACAACACTTGAAAGCATCCGGTCATCCTAGCAGCAGTGGCTTTTGGCTCGCCATCGAACAAAGACGGTCACCGCATCGCGCGCTTTCAGATGCGCTTCTGCGGCTGTCTGGCACGGCTCTTCCTTTCCGATATTAAGAAGCCACTAAAGCTATGCACTTTTACATCTAAATTGAACACGAATTTCTTTAGGACTGCTTTGTGTTATTTTTGTTGTCCTTTCCCCCGCACCTATAATACTATAATAGCACGGTTGGCTACGTACGGCGTTAAAGAAGATCAAGATACAACATACATATAACAAACATCATGCGCGCAAGAACCAGTGATGGACATGGGCCACAACGAGAGCACAGATTCAGATAACAGTTCTGCCCGAAGGCCGGGGGGGTTTGAATGTTGAATCAACTAATGTACAAGCACCTTACTCGGAAAAATATTGTAAAAATTCCTTTAGTTTGTCCAAGCACCCACATGCTGCCGTTACCTGCAGGGGGGCGTAGTTCGCGTCATAATTGACTGCCCCGGCGTAGGCCACCACCTGCAGCGGGTTGTCGTACGTGTCTCGCAGCTTGGGCTTGGGCTTTTCGGACGTCTTCCAGTCGATCAGGCAGAGCTGGCCTCTGCAACGCCGGCAAACAGCGCGGACAGCCGATGCAAAGCAATATTTTATCTCGACTATTCGCACGTGAAATGGCTATAAATGAATGAAAATCTCAGCTGGCCATGTAGGCAAAGAGTCGGAGCACTGAGCCAACACTGCAGAGGGCTTTGGTTCGAAATAAGATTTTTAGCGTCTCTTGCGTGGCCAAAACCTCGTGTGATGGAATGTAAATGGGGAAACTCCATTGCTCCTGACGTAATCATCTGGCTCATTTCCTCAATGTAAAATTACAGTTGTTTCTGGACATCAACGTCAGCCGTATAAACTAAAACCTAAACGAAATTCGAATTTTTTACCAGGTATGGCACACAGAGCTGTATAGTTCTTTTTCAGAAATGACCTGGCCACAAATGACAGCTCAACGAAGTGGCTTAGCATGTGGAAATTTATAGCAGCCAAATACTCTAAACGCACGTTTCTAAATGTGCAGGGAAAAACCGGAGGACCCGGTAAAAAAAATCCACGCAAACACGGGGAGAGAGAGACACACAAACTCTAGGCGCAGGGATCGGGATCGAACCCACGACATCCTGCCTGCCAGGCGAGGGATTTAACATCTCGCCACCGCGGCACCCACGCTGGCTGCACCTGTACTCGGTCAGGCAGTCGATGTGGCCCATGTACTGGAGCCGCGCGTGCTGCACCTTCCCCTCGACGGCGAGAACACGCCCCAGGTCCGCCAGGACGGGCTGCACGCTCCGCGCGTAGCCCCGCAGCAGTTCGTCGTCTTCCTTCGACTCTTCCTCACCCGCGAACGCCGCTTCCTCCACCACCGGCGCAAGCTCCAGGTCCGCGCCGGGGTTCGACAGCCGCTGTGTCAGGGCTTCTTGGATGACGGCGTGCAGCTTGCGGCCCTGCCGGAGCACGCCTGCAAAAATGCAACAACGTCCATTGCTTCAACCGGGAGACAACATCTACAGGACGATCCTGCATGAAGGATGTTTGGCATATCTTCTTGGTTCTTTCGGTAAAGTCACGTAGAATGGAAATAATAAAATTCAAACATAATAAAATAATTCTCACGACGTTTCGGTCACAACGCAAGCAGCCGTCCTCAGGTGAAGAACAGGTCTGTCGATAAGAATGACACGTCCTGGGCTTGGAGCGTCTATTTAAGCTGGGAGGGAGGAGGAAGAGCGCCTTGACAAAATAATGTGCATATCAAGAGGAATTTTAGCATATTTGTGTAATATTACACTATGTATTATTCTACCCACCATACTGCACACCACACTGCTGCATATTCACCATACAACTACGAATTTTGGCATATTTATGGGAATGCAGATATGCGACTAGTACTACTTGTGATTACTATACACCACCCTATACCTGATACATTGTAATATTACACTATGCATATTTACGTTCATTTAAGTGCGGGCGTTCGTAAGTGCGGGCGTTCGTAAGTCGAGCAGTGCATGTTTACCGAGCGAGTAGCGGTCAAAGCCCTCTTTGCCGAGCTCCAGAATCATGCGCCGCTTCCACCTCTCGAGCACATAGCGCTGCTGCAGGGGCATGGTGTCCTGCAGAACTCGCGTCACGCTGGCGAGACCTCCCGCACGCGGCCCCTCGACCCGAATAGGAGCCGGGGCCACCACCACCACCTCCTCCTCATCATCATCACCACCCTCATCTTGATGACGCTCGTCGTTGAGGAACGGGAAGGGGACCTCGGGCGCCTCCGGCTGCTCGTCGGTAGGTGACCGAAAGCGAATGACGGGAGATCTGGAAAGCGCTCGGCGCTGAGTTGGGGAGGCGCTCTCCTGTGCGCATCTCGCGGTCACGAGGTCCTGCACCAGGCCCTGGTACTCGAGCTGCAGCCGTTCCGTCTCGGCGCTCGCGTAACGAGACGGAGAGGTGGCGACCTTCTTTCTGCTGCTGCTGTAACCGCACGTGGAGGAGGAAGAGGTGGGCGAGGCAAAGAGACGCCACAGGCGACGATGCGCTTTGGATAAAACGAACATCATCCCTCGCGGTCTCCTCCTCTTCCACCTGTAGTTGTGTGGCGGTTTCCTTCTCTTCTCCGGGCGTCACGGTGGATTCACACGGCAGCCGGGTTCTCCGCTGGGCGCACTCGGTTGAGAATCTCCCGTTGCGCAATGTACAGCTGTTTCATCTCTTGAGCCACGTTGGCTGGAGGTTGAACGTGCGCCTGATGAAGTTTGGAGGTCTGTGTCTTGTTACATGAAGGGTTAAATTCTGGCTCACGTGAGCCCTCGGGAAGTAGATGGGCGTTACATACAGTGGCACAGGACGCGGTGTTGTTATGTCATCCACAGCTGTGCAAAGCGGTCAAAGAAACAAGACAAAATAGATCCCTGCTGTACATTACACGTCGCGAGACGCATTTTGTGTTAGACGTTTGAACAAAAAAACAAGTTTGTGTGTTCGAAGCTGCAAGCGACCGACGCAGAGATTCGCGGTAGAAGATGCGAAGCACGTGGAGCACGCAAACACGTGGCGACGCCTGACCCCCGGGCGCGCCTCGTGAACCCAGACGGAAGCCGAGGAGGGCGCGAAGAGAAACGCGTTTCGTGCGTGTGCTTTTTTTTATTTGCAATATTTTATTTTTTAAACAGATCATTTCGCACGAATCGGATGACTGCGATGTCCGATTTTCTCCCCGCGGCTTAATTGAGCCGAGGGGAAGGCTCCGCGTGGCGATGGTGTTCAAGTGCGTGGCGCGTTTCTCGTTGTCTGCGTCGTGCGGAGCGTGAAGTCCGATCGCCGTGTTGAAGGGTAAGTCGAGCGGTGATGGAGGGTGGTGATGGGGGGTGTTGATGGGGGGGGGGGGAGAGGGGGGGGGGGACGAGGCGGAGGAATGCGATGTCCGAGGTTCTCCCCGCGGCTTAATTGAGCCGAGGGGAAGGCTCCG
>CM025616.2:4049070-4068944 GCA_014621495.2 Entosphenus tridentatus | reverse complement strand
TTTTAAATTTAAAAGTGCATAGCTCCAGTAACTTCCTTCCAGGGTATGTATTCATTCGGAGAGTGCGTGTTGATGGTGGTGTGTGTGTGGAAGGGAATAGTCCATGCGAGGCGATCTAAGGGCTTCATCATGAATAGCTCATCACACAACTCGTGCACACACAGCAAGCATTCCCTACAGGACTCGTGGGCACAGGTCACACCCGGGCCTTCGACACTTCACGTGGCCTCTAAAGTGCCCCTAGCATTGCACAAACGCCGTGATATCACCGGCACTC
Organism: Entosphenus tridentatus; assembly: GCA_014621495.2. NCBI lineage: Eukaryota > Metazoa > Chordata > Hyperoartia > Petromyzontiformes > Petromyzontidae > Entosphenus > Entosphenus tridentatus. The sequence goes on along the minus strand of CM025616.2, from coordinate 4,068,667 downwards.
AGTCGTGAACGACGGTTAAGTAACGACAGAGAAAGTGGCCGCCCCATTATAACAGTCTGCAATATCTCACACGCAAAAATTAGGTTGTTAAGTTATGAGAGGAGTGGCCGGCCCATTATAACAGTCAGCAATATCTCACACCAAAAAATTAGGTTAAGTTACAGGAGGAAGTGGCAAGGCTCATTATAACAGTCTGCAATATCTCACACGCAAAAATTAGGTTGTTAAGTTATGAGTGGAAGTGGCCGGCCCATTATAACAGTCTGCAATATCTCACACGCAAAAATTAGGTTGTTAAGTTACAGGAGGAAGTGGCAAGGCTCATTATAACAGTCTGCAATATCTCACACCCAAAAATTAGGTTGTTAAGTTACAGGAGGAAGTGGCCAGGCCCATTATACCAGTCAGCAATATCTCACACCCAAAAATGAGGACGCGTATAGCAAGCAGCCTTTGCTTGGCAAATCCATTCAGTGATGCAAGGATGGATAAGTGAGTTGGTGGCCATGTGTTGCTGAGGGGGCATTGCGGTGAGATGTTATCTCCCTCGCCTGGTATGAACGAGGTCATGGGTTCGATCCCGACCCTGACACATGCATATTTGGAGTTTGCGTGTTCTCCCCGTGACTGCGTGGATGTTTCTCTCGGTCCTCCGGTTTTTCCCTCCACGTTTAGAAACCTGCGTTTGGAGTATTTGGCTGCTTTACATTTACACGATAGGCCACTTCGTTGAGTTTATTATTTGTGGCCAGGTCGCTTCTAAAAAAGAGCTAATAGCTCAGTGTGCCTTGTCTGGTTAAAGATTTATAGTTTAGAAACTGCCTCGGCAGTCTGTGATGACAAATATGTAAAACAATCACTTGGAACACCACTCCTATTACCATCCGTAAGGGGAAAAATGGAGATCTGTCGTGCAGATTTGCTGAGCACTGTTGTGCTGTCTTTGGACAGGGAGATCCTCTTATCCACAACCCTCATGGGGCAAAGGGGGGGGGGGTGACCCTATGAGGGTTGTAGAGAAAGTCGTTAATTTTTACAGTGAGCTCAGAAGTTTTTGCACAGGTGTGTAGATCATTACGGTAAAAGTCCAGGTAAGTGCCCTGGCAGTGTTTTTTTGAAGAGATTACTTTGCCGTAAATAAGAATGTGCACGCTTGTCTATGTAGGGTTGAAAAAGAAATGCAACATACGTTCATCACGGGTGGCTAAAATCTGGATTAGAGCCAAGGGATTTGGCTCTGTCGGTCTCATCTGCTGACACCGTAATTATTAAACCCTCTTCAACCATCCCAGCCACGTTTTGAGAGACCTCTATTCTCATCTGTTACCCACAACTACTTGTAGTGAGGCATTGTACAGGTAGGAACACCAGGTTCCACACTGCCCACCAGGGATTATTTGTCTGCCTATCGTGCATATCCGGAATTCCGCCCACCCATGCACCTCCCCACCGAACACCGAGCTACGCCGTGATTGGTTGACGATGTCTGGGAGGGTGGGGGGGAAGGGGGAAGGGGGGGCCCACTCATCCAACTGCCCCCCCCTGAACGCTGCGCTGTCCAACCAAGTTCATACCTGCCCACTCCGAAGGAACGTGTTATGTTGCATTGTGCACTGTAATCGGCAATGTTAACTACACTTTCTTTACACTAGAGAGCGTTGTTGCAACGGCAAGGTGCCAAGTAAAAGGCTGGCATTTGAACTTCATACAAAAAAATAGGTTAATGACAATTAACCCATCCCTAACACAATCCCGACTAGTAATGCAACTCATAACCTTAATCCTAGCCCTAACCTTTGTCTTAACCCTTGAACTAACCAGTGCATTCATGCATTAACAATATATACAAACATTAATGGACATGCTGTCCCTGAAACGTGGGCATTATGTTTGTATACAGTATATATAATTTAGCTCCGGCCTCCCATAAATCACTGGACTTCTGTGTGGCCACCAGTGACCTACTCCGAATCTCTGTCCTCTGCCCACTACCCCCTGTGAAAAAAAGACAGCAGCACTGAGGCCCTTATATAATCTCGAATGGTCGCAAGTTTAAATTTATTTTCAATCGCTTTTCTCTCTATTTCCCATTATTTATCTTCCCTCGTACCCTTTCCCTTACTTTTTCCTTTCATATACATTATATCCTTGGCTCTACTCTGCTTCCTGTGGTGTGTCACGGAAAAAAAATTCTAGTCCATTTAATGCTGATAAGCGGCGAGTGCTGGCTATTAAGGCACATTTTTTTTTATGATAAAAGCTCACAAACAACATTACATACCATTTCAGTACTGTATTTGCAAACACAATAATGTAGTTTAACACGTAGGCTTTCGCGAGTAATATTCATAATACAGTTTTTTTTTGGTTATATTGCATAAATATAAATGTGTCGTTAAACCCGCCACCACCCGACACAGCCAATTAGTGAAGGTTTGTCACGTAAACAGAACGTGCCGATTCGTTACTAGTACAGCACACCGGTTGTGTTGGAGAGTAAATCCACAACATTTTACAATCTAACGAAACATTTTATATATACGTGATCTAACCCCAAAAAAACCTGTATGATGGACAATAATGTAGGTCTGCTTGTTACATATTTCAAATTCATACAATTTATGAAGTGCACCCAGAATTTACATTCACGATGTTGGTGTCAGTCGTGTGAGCGTTAATGTCCCTGGCAGAATTAATATCTATTTCTCATTATTTGCGGCACGTGACGCGCAAACAAGTCGTACTTTTAATTCATGGCCCTTTTTTTCCCCCGCGAGCTTATTTTGTTGCATATAAATTGACCATTTGTTGGTTGTATATTTGTTATTGTTTTGGTGGGTGGGTGAATGGTTGTTTGCCAATATTCCCATTGGAGAGGGGCTTTTTAGATTATTTTAGTCTTTGATAAAAAAAATTCAAGTTGGTTAAAATTTGCCAATTTTTTTTACGTACTGAAAATGTTGCTAAATTGGGATTATACATAACATTCGTTACCCCCTACTGACACACATATACCCCATGTCATCCTTGCAAATGCGACTATCCTGGTCTCATGAGGTCTTACTTGAAGCCTGACCGTCAAGCCCCCGTTAAAACAGACCTTTAAAAAGAACAAATTAGGAATCGCCATGCAACCGAAACTCGCAGGAAAAACCTGGAGGATGTGACGCGAACTGCGGCCACTCACTGATCTACTCAGTGGCAGAATCACTGCACCCCAGCCTGGTCTGGGAGCTTGCACACACACAGCTGTTATATGCACAATTAAATAATGCGATGCGTATCATAATGGAAACACTGAAACTGACACCAATTCTATGGCTCCCTGTTCTGGTGAACATTCTGCTACCAGATATCTGCAGAGACATGCACATTGCCAAGGAGCGTACACGTTTTGTTGTCAACAATAACCTACTCATCAACCAAGACCACAACAATGTACCTCGCTGACAACTCATGTCCCGATCCCCCTTCTAGGTTCGTGCTGTCACCATCCTAGAATCTCACCCAGATCCCGAAGAACGCTGGTGAACAGTTTAACAACGTGGACGACCAAAATAAACACCTCATTCGAGACCCAAACATCGCACCTCCTGGATTTGACATTCCTTGATGACACTGGTGTACTATGAATCACACCAGACCATCAACAGGCCGATGCACACATCTCCGTCATGAATGGAAAATTTCAGAAAAGCCAAAATGTGACTATGGCCATGCAACACAAACTATGGACCATGTAGTAAACCACTGGAGCCTGCACTCCTTTAATGGAAGAACAACAAAACTACATGAAGTCTCTCCTGCAACATCATGTCGAGCAAACCTCGACATTGGCAATCAGCTCCTGAACATAAAGGCAGGAATAGAATAGAACTTAATATCACACCTCACACGAGTATCATACAAGGCCTGATGGACTAAGGGTCTTGAAAAGCACAATTGAACAGAGGGCACCGAGCATGTGAAATAAGAATCACAAAATGTCTCCAAGACAACCGATAATATTGACCTGTATGCACTTGAGTGTGTAGTAAACATACAGGACAACGCATGCCTAGTGACATCATTGTACATTCAAGAGAAACAAACAGGACTTCCCCCGGAACTCTGCTGATGTTCAGGTTCTTGGTGGCTGTCATTCCCCGGGTGTTTGCGTTGATACCTCCGATGTACAATAAAAACCAGGGACATATGATTGGAGGAAGAATATCTCACAGTGCCACAGTTCCAGATGATGGGAGGACTGCGTGTAAAATTTATTTGTGTGATATTTCACTGCTGACGATTGACGGGACTTTTAATGTTTTCCAGATTTCTCAGGACAGCAACCTCAAAACGAGGACAATCTTAGGAAAACCAGGATAGGTGGCAACCCTACCCTGTGTGAATGTGCTGGTCTCTGTTTGCTCCCACCGTGTCTGTGACGTCCATCATTCATTGTCTTTTATGTATTGTTATTTTTGCACCCCTCTGGTCTTTGACGTCTTGTTCACCCTGGTGATGTTTGTATATATGTGATTTGTGTTTTGTAAGGCACTTTGAGATGCCACGGCATTTAGATGATTAATAGATGCAAATCCTCGTTATAAAATGTGCCTCCTTACGACGTCTTGCTGGGCATAATCTGAGATGGCCATGCTGCGTTGCTGGCTGCTGCAGTATTGTTAACGGTGGAACCCCGTCTCGCGTCTGTTCTCCTGTCAACTGCCTTTCCTTTTATATGCACCCCACATTCATCCGTAGATATTTCGAAGTTGTAGAAAATTCATCCTATTATCTTCACTCATCAGTGGGGTTTTCGACCTAAACTGAACTTACCTGGAAGCGGCCTCAGGATGTACGCAATACTATTATCCGCACCGAAGTGTGGATAAGATAAATAACCAACACATTGTAATATTCGTGTTTATTAGTGGAGAGCAGTGGTCGGTGCACTGCGTTGTGAACTGGGTTTAACACGTAGATCTTTTGTGACCAATATCCATACTTTTTTTTTTGGGTTAGATGGCATAAATATAATTATGTCGTTAACCCACCACCCAACAGCCAATGAGTAAGGTTTGTCCCGTAAACATAACGTGCCAATTAGTGACTAGTTCAGCACACCGGTGTGTTGGAGAGTAAACCCACAACATTTAGAATTTGAGTACGACTTTTGCTCGTGATTACAACCAACTTCATCAGGCGAATTGCCAGAACCATGAAGAAGCCGGTTCAGCTTCTGGCTATGACGAGCATCAGTGGCGAATGATCTCTGAACCAATACTTGCCCACATCTCTGCACCAACCTCCTGTGACCAGTGTGGTGAAGTATGGTCAAACAACCACCATGACCGACAAGCATGGGCTGACCTTCACCCAGCAGTGGATTGACAATGGAGCTTCGAATTTCGTGTTTATGAGCCCCTTTTTTCGTGTAGATAAGAGGAGCGCGCATAAGAGGATCCACCAGTAGCGAGCATCGCATCAGTCCGGATAAGAGGAGTCGTATAGTGTTGTATTTGATTACACAAAGATAATATTTATCGCCTGCTATCGGCTATGTTCCATATCGCATGGTCAAAGAAACGTGTCCCTACATGAGCTACCTTTGTGAAAGAGTGTGCGTTACACTTGCATGCACTAGTAGCTTTCAACTTGGATTTCCTTTGTGTTGTGTAGTATACACAGCGTCTGATAGTACTCTTTAGACCAGTGATAATAGTAATAGCTGTACTGGTTTGATGTTCTAAATTGAGATGCAACTTCGTCAATCCGTTGCTGGATGAAGGCCTTCGGTGCACCTGCAAAGTGTCAGTCGTAAAGGTTGTTTGAACCATATTTAACAACGGGTAGTTAATGGGCGTTAGTGAAGTGGTTTTTTCTCTCCCTGGAATGGCTAATATAGCGTTCGCCACTGACGTTAGCCGTGCCCGGAATTGAACTCGGTGTACATAGCAACCTGCAGTCCCTAAACAGAAAACAAAAACAGAAGCACGCTTTATTTTTTTTGTACACAATGGATGGAAGGAAAATTGTAGTTATGAAGCAATATAAAAACGCAGAGTCGGGCAGATTTGGCAATCGCATGATGCACCAGGCACAAGTCGTCGTGATTAGAAGCGCAACCCCCTCGCTGGTAGAGATTTTACCGTTCTTTAATAGTGCATACACACAGACCCTTTGTCAATCCGCTGCTGGATGATGGACTCCTTACACCGTGTGGGTCCTGGGGGTTATTCGACCGTAGTCCACGTGTGGGTTGGTCAAGTCTCAAGTCGATTTCGTTTTTACCGGGCGAGAACTCGAGAGACCTGGATGAGGCTCATTTACTACGATAATGAGCCAAGAATGTCTGTGTGTCCCGCGCGTGACGTCACTCCACGCCGGCCAGGCCCCCTCATTAATAATCATGAGCGGGTGACGTCACTCCACATGTAGAACCGCCCCCCCTCCCTCATTAATAATCATGAGCAGGTGACTTCACTTCACAGCGAACAGCCCCCCTCATTAATAATCATGAAGAGGTGACGTATTCCAAATGTACCCCCCCCACCATTAATATTAATTAGCAGGTGACGTCACTCCACATGGGGGGCGAGGCGCCTCCTCCCCCCTCCTCAGCGTCAACTCACAGCCCTCACTACAAAGGCAGAACCCTCACGTCACGTGATCTCCGTAACGCTGTTGAGACATCGAAGTAAAAAGGACGTCATGATGAACAAGGGATTATAGCCTTTAAATGATATAAGTCTGTGTCACCGCGCCCTTACAAATTGCACACGAATTAATGTAATGAATATCACGTCGCGGTCTGATTTTCGCTTGCAAGTTTCAGATGTACTGCAATACACCCGTCCTTGGACGGGCAAAAGGCTAGTTTTACAAGAATGGCCCTGGGTCACTCAACGACATGAAAACCAAAGTACGACGATGCAGAAAATAGAAATTAGAGCAACAACAACAACAACAACAAAACAAATATATATCAGAGCGATGAAGCCGTTGAGCATAGAGATTTGGCGATAGTACAGTACAACAATGGATTTTGCTGCTCTGTTCAATTAGCACGGCTGGCTATGCACGGTACGAAAGAAGTTCAACGTACATAGTCCTGTGACAGCCCACAGCACCTGCTTTATAACTAAACTATCCTCGCACTATGCAAATCTCAAGCCGCCTTTGCTTCTGACAGCTGATGAGATGGGCTGCCTTTCAGGTGGTTCGGTCCTAGGCCGTGTCATGATGACAAGTTTAGTCCACGTGGGGTGTTCACGCCTTCCCAACAGCATGAGGATCGGACGAAGGCGCTATGTTTCACAGACATAGCCTGCACAGTGGGGGGGAAATGATTGCTATTTTCAATCCCGATTGAGTAATTGAGTAATAATTTAATGAGATATTAATGTAATGTGTTTATTGTTGTGCAAAGTGGGGGGGGGGGGGTAAACACAAATCGGGGGGGGGAAGGGGTGACAATTATATTAGAATGGATATGAAAGAGCGGAGAGGTGGGGGAAACTGGGGAGTCTTTTATAGGAATGACCAGTCACTGTCAGAGGAAGGAAGGGAGGACTTGAGTCTTGACTTAACTCATGACTCGGACGAGTGAAAATGCCAACCAACATTTACAGCTGCTTTATTGAAAGCGGCAAGGAAAATGTTCCCACTGGTTTGGGATGAATTGTACAATGCGTTAAATATCGTGACCTGCAAATATGTAAATGGTGGTGGTTTAACTGTGGGTGTCTTCATCGTGAAATACGCGTCGTCTGCTTCACAGTGGACATTTAAAGATCTCGTAACGAAATTCGGAACGAGATTGCGAGTTGTGCGCTGGGCATGACAGTCCAAACGTGCCACGAGGCATGATCGCAATTATCACCCCCTGGGTGAAACGATTGCAGACTCACGTGAAACACAGCGCCTCCCTTCGTGATAGCTTTGCACTACAAGAGTGATAGCGCGAATTCCACATGTACTAAATTGTTATAAACAAGAACACTCCAGTGATAAGAAAAAAAGATGTGTCATGGAACGGTGCGTTTCGGAACGGATGCGTCGGCGTATTTCCCTCCGGTTGTGTTGTAATGCACACACACACACAGATGGTTGCTATCGTGTGGGCAATTGCTGTCTCGGTTGTGAAATGTGTGCGGTGGTTCCTGACCCGGGCGGGGGGCAAACCTGAAGAAGCTCGTCTGCTGGGTTACCTTTGGGGTACCCCAACGAGGGGTGGTGTGGGAGACGTTTCCTTACCGGAGGGCCAGAAAACCAGGACTCTCAAATGCTTTTGTTGTGCGGCACATTAACACATTGGTAAAGGTGCAGCCCTGCATTTAAATATCTATTAACTAACTTAACTATTTTTTATTTTACCAGGTAAGGCCCAATAAGATATATAGCTATTTTTCAGAAGCGACCTGGCCGCAGATGATAGCTTAATGAAGTGGCTTATCGCGTGGAAATGTATAGCAGCCAAATACTCTTAACGCGTGTTTCTAAATATGGAGGGGAAAAAAAACGGAGGACCCGGAGAAAAATCCACGCGACCACGGGGAGAACACCCAAACTCCAAATAATACAGGCGTCAGGGTCGGGATTGAACCCACGAACCTCCCGTATACCAGGCGAGGTAGTTAACATCTCCTAGAAGGGCCACCACTACTGGATGACCAAAGAGGGTCGGGCAGGGGTGAGGGTGGATTCGGGAAACTCGTCCATTGGTTTAACTGCCACGCCAGGAGATTTAATCGAACCGGGTAACCTCTGCATTGCAAATCCGGTGTCCTAACCATTACACCACAGCAACATCCCAGAGTCTCCTTATGGAATAATATGTAGAACAAATTGTAAAGCCTAAGCACCAATGACGATATTTTCACCATCTGTAACATACATTTTCAAAGTGGAATTCACCTTGGAAATAATGACATTAGTAGTTGCAAAATTCCAATTTCAATTTACAGATACATTACAAAGAAAATGGGGTCACTTTTACCATCTCAAGTTAATGAGACGAGTGTAATATGCTCAATTATTGTCGCAGTAACAATTAACCCAAGTGTGACCTGCCTTTTGCCAGCTCATTTTGTAGTTTTGGAAACTGACAAGCCCAGGTCGGTTAGGATCTGTCCAGTCTGCCGTGTGTGTGTTTCGTCAGTTACCGTGAACACCAAGCAGAACAAAACAGAGGGCGTTAGTTGCAGCGTATACACAGAATTTGCGTGCCAGGTCATTGCGTTAGTGACACACCTGCGTTTCGGAAAAGTTGTAATGTGCGTTCATGATGGACTTCATACCGCCAATGTGCGTAATACTTGGCATGGGAGGTGGTGGGTGTAACCGTGTGTTGCGTGTCAACTTGCCGTCATACACGACAGCTGATAGCGCAAGTCATATCACGAAAACATAAAAGCGCCTTTGGATTATGATTGAACTTTCGTCCAATTTTATTCAGTGGCCTCTGTTCAGCGATTACGTCCCGTGCTCCATGCATGGCTCGAATCTAGGGCTTTGTGGCCCACGGGATCACACATCGGCTAATCTCTTCACTCTCCGCAGCCCGCCACGTTCGTCACGTTAATGAACTTTACGTCGTGGGGGGTTGGTGGGGGGCCTGTTTGCGGCGTTCGGCAGGCATTCGTGTAGGCACCAGGGCTCGCGGACCAGAAGTTCCACACCCCTGCCATAATTCCAAGCTAAGGAGATGGCGTTTGTGTATGTGCGCGTAATACTGCGGCATAGTTTTTTTTTTGCAGTTGCGCTGTTACGGCTCTCCGATGTGATTTCTGTTTTTTCAATGCGATGGCCAATGCCTCGCTCCATGTGCTGGCAGCTTCAGTTCCTAAAGAAGTTCCCGGCAAATGCAGCAAAATGTCTGACCTCATGCCGAACAATGCACGGTAGAAACCCGTGGGAACGTAGCGGACAAGGTTGGGAATTTTTGGACAGGGAGAAGCCGTATGCTGTAATACATTAATACATTGATAAACCTAATCGGTCCCTTTGGTTACTTGGCATAGGGCCCCATAGCTACTTACTCTCCCAAAGTATTACTTTTTTTTCACATCCATGGGTTGGTGGAATATTCAGACATCGTCCAATGTTGGAAACACTAAAACCTGTAGGGCTAAGAGTTGCTCAGTAAATGAATGCGAGGCAAGTAGCGTGACCAACTCTTTTTTTTCTTGTCCAGATTTTTGACTGTATACTCGTAGATACAAACCTACATGGGCTTGCAAATACAACTCTTAATATTCTAAGTCTGTACTGCTGTGTTGTCCTTACACACCAGTGCCTAGAATATCCTGGTCCTTGAGTAAGATTTTAAATTGAGCTCAATACCAAGGTTAACCCCATTCATGAAATGAATGACAAAAGGAGTTGTGAATTCCATGTTTTCAGAATTTTAGTTAACTATGACCATGGTTGGATGAAAGTCATCAAGCGTGATTATGGATACGACTGCTGCTCACCAAATACCAATGCACGACTGATTATGATGAGACGAAACTAACGAGTCCAAATGAAGACGCCAGACTAAGATAATATAGGAGCATTAGTGGAAAATGCGGTGCACAGTGGAAAACCAAAAATGGTAATTGGCTATACATATGCAGTATGTATAAAATAAAAATTACTGACTTGATTGGCTGATATGATAATATCTGGGGGCAGGGTAGAGGGCAGGAATTGCATACCTGAACCTAAAGGAAGTGCATTTTAGTCGACTAGTCTAAGAAGATTATGGAATAAATCACACACTGAGGCTTGGCTAAAATTCTAAAGTTTGTGGTCGACCAGACTAACACTTCGACTCGAATAAAATAAAAGCCGACTAAATTAACTCTGCCATATACACAGCTGTCCGCCCTGTTTACCCTTTCACATGTTACAATCCCCAATGGAGTATGGGTCTATTTAAGGGAATGTGGCTAAAAGAGTTGAACGAAACCATTGCATACAATACAACGTATACGAATCAAAGTACTGTACATGTTTACAGGCGCATTTTTCTATATCTGCATCGCGAGTTTCAGCATCGATATTCATCGATGAAGCAAGGCATTGATGCACCCATATTTACTACGATTGCTTTTCTGCAATCTAAACAAACCCCGATGAGTAGTCTTGATACTCTGCGAGATTTAATTGGGTAAACAAAGCTATAGTACTGTATTATTGCAAGGATTGCAATGCATAATCAGACATTTGTTCATCGGCCCATGGGCTCTACAGACCAACATTTGATATCATTTATCTAAACAAGTACACTCCAGATTAGTTTCCACCATCTGGGTGTCATTGGCAGAATCGTGGCCGGTAAACAAATACTGAAATCATTACGGAGCTCGACAACAACGCAAGAGTTGTTGTCCATTGTGGCTTTTTGTGATTGAATAACGGCCTCGCTTTGAAGATGGGTTGCCCACAACAATAACATCTGGCAACCCCAGCAAGCAAGCAGCCTTACTGTCGTTCACAAGGCCTGACTGCTGATGAGACTCAGTCGCTCTTGGGAAAAAGATCCGTGGAGCTCCAGTGGGGGGTTTTACTCGGGAAAGGAACTGCTGAGCGCCGACTTCGAGAGGTCGAAACTGGTTTGGCGTATGCTTGAGCAAAACTATGCTGCATAGTGTCGGTCCGCAAAGCTACGATGCTGGTGGACGAAATAAATGTTCGTCATTGTTGTGTGGAGAGACGAATGGAGGTCTCTGTTTACGTATCGTGTTATTTCGTACGCTCGTAAGTTAGTCGCCCGAGGGGATCATCAAGACATCCAGCAAGGTCACCTGGGGAGCAAATCCTCTCTCGCCCCTGTCCTTCCCTGAAACTGCTGGAATGCTAACATTACACACGCAAGAGTGCCGCTTGCCTGGTTTAGCTGCACCCTCGCTGGCACTGAGCAATCGTACGCGTTGCACGGTCCTGCACGAAGTGGCATCTTCGTGTCACCCGGCTCATCACGATCCGATAAACATCAGACCTTCAGTGTGCATCGTTTTGACCGCGTTTCATTTTTGCACCGTTTTTTTTTAAGCAGTTTTCAACACTGGGGTCATGAAGTCACATTTTTTTTGCCGCAGGGGTAGTAGAAAAGGATAACTTTACATGTCCGATCTTCGAACATTTTTCTGTAGGTACTTTGGCTTTGAGAGCGGGACAGTAGTACCTGTAGCGGTGGTGCAGTGACGAGCGCACTACGCTGTGATTTTGGAGAACACATTAGCCTTAATCTAGATTTGAAGTTTTCGTGACTGCAGGGATGCATACTCTTTGGCTCTTTCGGTAAAGTATTTTATATCTACGTGACTTTACCGAAAGAACCAAAGAGTACGTTAGTCTTAGTTGGGTCACCCACCACGGCACAAAGAAACCCCACGACATTTGAGTTTTCTAGATTTGAAGCTTTCGTGACTGCAAGGATTCATATTCTTGTGGATTTTCGGTAAAGTCACGTAGGTAAATAAGTAATTAAATAAAAAAGAATGTATATAAATTATAATTTAAATTTTTTACCTACGTGACTTTACCGAAAAAACCCAAGAATAATTTGAGTTTTCACCAAATTTGGCTCAATCCAGGTCCGAGACTTAAAATGTATGGTTTGATTGACATGGAGAGGATACGTGTCTCACGTGTGGATGAAGATGTCTACTGAGGTGACTTTCAGAAGTAGTTCCTTGACGTAATTTTCTTGGGACGTTCAGTAACACAAGATTATGCCAGAGTTCCGAACGGAAATAGTCTCCATCTCGTTGCATGACTGCAATGGCACAATTGGATTACATTTTTTGGAAGAAAAAAAAAGACTTTAAAAACATCTCGGCACATTCATCTTTAGCAGAAAACATGTACAGCAGAAGGCTGATTTTTCGGGCAGTGAGCGTCTTCCAGAGCATATATACACGTCGTGGTTACAGTTTTACTTGCACACGTGGTGTAAGAAGCACTTGCCCCTTGTGCATACATGGCTAAGTGGGGCGTTGAGAGAATTCCATAGAAACCACACGCAAGGGACCAAAGGTATCTTCTTGCTTAAGCCAACTCCACCCCACCCTGGCCAGTACCAGCTCTCACTGGTGGCTGTTGGGAGATAAGGGGTCTGCTGATAACATTATTATACTAAAAGTGCACTATTGTGCCAAAAGGCTCATAAGCAACCCCAGTTCTACATACACACACATTTATTTGGGCGGTCAATGTGTTTTAGGAACGGCATGTTAGCACAAAAGCGCATTACAGGGCGCCAAAAGCGAGTTTTTTGCGGTTGTTGTCTTCAACAATAAATAAATTATAAAATGTCGATCTTAGGTTAATATTTAACTTCACGCCCTTGGTCAATCCACTGTTTGACAGTCACGGGGGTTACCTGACGATCTTTCATCATAAAATGACTTAACGAACTTTTTATTTTACCAGGTAAGGCCAACTGAGCTATATAGATCTCTTTCAGAGGCAACCTGGCCACAAATAATAGCTGAACGAAGTGGCTTATGTGGAAATGTATCACAGCCAAATACTCCAAACGCATGTTGATTTTAAATGTGGAGGAAAAACCAGAGGACCCGGAGAAAAATCTACGCGACCACGGGGAGAGAGACAAACACCCCCCTTCCTTCACCAACCCGCACTGACCAGCATGGTGAAGTATGGTCAAGTGCGCCATAGGGCGGGGGTGGGGCATTTATCCACCAGTCGATTGACAAGGGTATCGTTTAAATATTTGCTTGATCAACATTTTTTTACCGAACGTTTACATGTTCCATTCTGCAACACATTTTTTTACTTTAACGTATAATGTGTAGACACTTAAAACATATGTAAGTCGTATATTATAAAGAACGTATGTATAGGGCTGATATGGATACAGTGGTGGGTGAATATTTCGTGAGCCCACTCCAAATATTTCACTTGTTGGTACCATTGGAGGTGGCATAACTTTAGCGGTTGCAACTTCTGTATGTGGCCAATAACAGTGCATTACGTGATACTCACTTGATGTGAGTGGGTTTTCAAATAATCCACTATTTTTGGCCATATAAATAAATGGGTACCAATTGGTGTTACCAATTTCTGATGTTATTTTGTATGAATCTGTGGGTTACGATGCACATACTCTCGATAAGCTGTCGCGGCCTCTCTGGAGCTACATGGACATTGTCTGCTCATGTTAGTCACCTACCCTTGAGAGTCGTTCCCAACGAAATAACATTGGGCAATGAATGGGCTTTACTCTAGCTGGAGGCTGAGCAAATATTTGGCCAGTGTGTCAATTCTAGTTCTCTTAGTAATGTCAGGCGGCGCCATGGCTAAAGGGGATGGGGGTGGGGCGTGGGGGAGCGAGGGGGGTTACATTCTGTGAAAGGTACCGGCAACGATCACGACCAGCACTCTTAAAATAAACCATGCAAATGTGACTAAGTAGATCAGGGAGGTAATACGTTGTTGGAGACATTGAGCCAGAGGTCTCTAAAAGGTGGTTGGAAAGCTAAGAGGGATAAGAATGACCTATTTGTGTATTACACCTGAATTGGAACCCAGTTCCTGGGTTTGGGCCACGTGTGATTAATCTGGGTTCTCAAGTGCGGCCAGTTGATGGTCTTAATATGTGTCACCAGTGATCGTACAAAATACCCATCGCACTACCTTGACTTTCTGTACTTGAAATATTACGATCGCGCTTTGAAGGAATGACTTGCGTAGAGTTCCGTGGTCGTGCTGTTGTGGAGCCCTCCGACGTGTTTTTGGGTTGTACTGCGTGTTGTCTGGCATGATGTCTGATATTTTACTGGTAGGAACAACCTGGTTCCACCAGCCCACAGGGGATTATTGTGTCCGTCCGTCGTGCATCCAAAAATGGGAGGGGTGGGGCTGAGTGGAGAGGGGAGGGTGGGGAGGGGCTGGGTGGGGAGGATGGGGGTGGGTGGGGAGGGCTGGTCACCCCGTGGTGGCCTTATAAAACTCAACGTTTAACCTACTCACGCCGGCTTGTGCCCGCCCTCACAGTCGGCCATATTTGCGGAATACACCACGCCGCCGTTGACCCTGACCATTGACCGAGCAACCCAACGTTCCTACCAACTCCCTCCGCAGGAATGTGTTTCTCTCAAGCGCTGGGAGCTCACAGCACATGGATCGAAACATTGAACATCATGCCAGATAAAAATGCACGGAACAGCCAGCAAACACATTGGAGGGATGTGCTTGCTTCCCACAAGAATGACAACAGAAAATGTTATCTCATGACGTGACGCCGATGGGACAATTGGAAGATTTCCGTTAAAGAGGCTAAAACATTTTAAGAAATGCTGGAGCACACATCTCATCGTGGTGCCACGGTGTCGGGATGTTAACTACCTCGCCTGGTATACATGAGATCGTGAGTTCGATACCCACCCTGATGCATGTATATTTGGAGTTTGTATGTTCTTCCCGTGGTTATATGGATTTTTCTCCACGTCCTCTGGTTTTTCCCTCCACATATAGCGACATGCCTTCAGAGTATTTGGCTGCGATACATTTCCACGTGATAAGCCACTTTGTTGTGGCTACTGAAAAATAGCTATAATAGCTCAGTGGGCCTTACTTGGTAGAGCAAACAAATGTGTTAGTACACGGGTGTTTCTCAACTCGAGTTGCATGACCCCCCACGGTACGGCTTTCCGTGATGACCAACCATCAGGCACATGCAAAGTAAGGAATGGTCTTGATTTAAAGATTTCGTGACTGCAGGGATTCATATTCTTGGTTCTTTCGGTAAAGTCACGTAGAAGGGAAACAATAAAATAATAAAAATATAAAACAATAAAATTCTAACGACATTTCGACTGCAACACAAGCAATCATCTTTTTTCTTGCTGTGGATTTCACACCCGATGATGATTGCTTGTGTTGCAGTCGAAACGTCGTGAGAATTTTATTGTTTTATATTTTTATTATTTTATTGTTTCCCTTCTACGTGGCTTTACCGTAAGAACCAAGAATATATAGAATGGTCGTCATGAAAAGACGGACCTTGGAGCGGTTGGGTCACAAGGACGAGAGTTGAGAAACACTGGTCGACATTGAATGAGTCATTGGGGTATCCCCCACATGAGTTGTTGTCTTGAGATGAGGAATTTGGGAGGTTGGGTTCAGGGTGGTGTAGTGGGTGGGATTGGTAGGAGTTGAGGGGTGGTGCCAAGCGCATTGTTACCAGCTGTGCTAAGAAGCTATGGTCTATATTCGTCACTTGGCACCCTAAAGGTCCCATGGGCTGGGCTATGCCTGCGGATGCATGTACTTAGAATAAACATACACTTGCGCCCTCCTGCCCCTATATGTCAATTCGTATACCGTACACTTTCCCCTTTTAAGACATGCAGTAGACCAATATCAAATCACCCTGAATGCATGCATACAATTTTGCCGGATCTAGAAGCTTGGGCCTGGATAGTGCTTGGAGGGTGATCACCTAACTCAGGGGTCAGCAACCGAAATAACAAGAAGAGGTATTTTTTTCGAATGCGGTGAAAAAGAACGCTCGATTTTTCAAGAGCCACAACGCATGTCGAATTCGAGACGGTGGTCCTCAATAAATAACGGTCACGAAGCAGTCCTTAAAGAGCCGCATGCGGCTCCAGAGCTACAGGTTGCTGACCCCTGACCTAACACGAACAGGTTGTTATAGGCTGCTGCGAGCGAGGCCATATGGTGTACATCAGAAGGCAGTGTAGAAAATCCATTGTTCTGTATGTCCATGCTCCAAAATTGGATGATGTAACGCGTCTATGCCAGTTTAACACGTAGGCTTCTATGCCCTCCACCTGCACCAGCCTGTCTTGGCTCGCGTGGTGAAGTATGGAGAAATAACACCTCCGACCCACATTGTGGGGAGGCCCTCTTCCAGCAGCGGATTGACAAAGCGCTCTACATACATATGCAGTGCTGTGTGTCATGGCGATATAAAAAAAATGTTATGTCTTCAAACTTGCTAGAAATCAAATACTTGTGAATGTATTACATAATGTGTGAGCATTACTGTGTGGTTAATATTTGTATTCATAACCTACCTCCAACATCCACATATGGTAATACACTACAGTGGAATCAAGCCTATACTCTGTAAAGCATTGAATATATTTTCAAAGATAAGCCAAGGGTTGTCCTGTTATGACAGGCGAGCATTTTAACTGTCTTAAATGACATGGGAGCTTTGCCTTGAGGTTGGGTGTCTGTTATATTCCACATATAGTAATGCAATATAGCACACTTAAATTGTAATACGTTAATAATGTATATTATAATGTATATTATTCGCGTATTGATGTACGTAATCACCGTATAATTGGGTGGAATAGTGGTGCAGTGGTTTTTGTCGCGCACCACTAACCTGCTGAACCTGGTCACCTGAGTTTGACTCCCTGGCCTGGTCATGTGGTGAATGATATCTTAATCAGCCCTGGGATCTCTCTCCCTGCCCCCCACCATCTTCACAAATCTTCACAGATCTGCACTAACCAGAGTGGCGAAGTAGAGCCAAACAACCTTCATGATCAACACGGTGTGTAAAGGGACTTCAGCAGTGGATTTATGAAGGGCTGTGAATTATTATAATCTGTTTTCTATTCGGTGTATATTTTTGTCGATACCGTATCAGTACACGACATGTATGGTTGTTGCGCGTCCGAATTCTATTTGCTTTGGATTGCACACGACACCGCAGCAGCAGGGGATGGATTTTTTAGCGAGCATTGCATCAGTGCTGCTGACGCTGCTGCTGCTGCTCTGATGAATATGATCACAATGGGATAATTCATACGTTGCCAATCGTGTCCCGCTTATAAAGCAAATTGTTCGTACATTTGGCATTGACGCCGTTCCTATAGCACAAGGGCATCAGATACGCTCTGTATCACAGACGAGTATGGTTTGACAGTAGGGGCCGATGTTGTTACGTGGTTTTACGTACTTAAATAATTTATTTGGTAAATTTGGACAGTGACAACGCCGCCACCACACGTGGCCAACTTCCTTTTTTTAATACGGCAACGTCACGAGATCTTTAACTTTCACTGCGAGGCAGACGGCACGTGTCCACGCGTAATGCACATGCAGTATTAACCAGGGCAGCCACTGCAACTGAACCAAAAACGTCTGCAACAAGCGGCACATGCGTTACTGCTTCAGCTGTAGTCACCGCAATCAAGAAAGCAGTTACCGTGGATCAGACATCCTAATCCAAACAATTTTCAGTACGTTGTAAATTTTACTACTAATTTAAAATGCACGGTCATAAAATAGATGGCTTTCATTAATTTAATATCATATCAATAATTAACATTGATGTGTTATGCACTCATGTGCACCGTGCTCAAAGTGGTGAGCAGCAGAGGGCAGTGCAGCCAAATCCATTGTGGTACTGTACTTCTATGCATCTACATCTATGCTCCCCGCCTTCACCAACACCCACTGAACCAGTGTGATAGAAGCATGAGAGCCTCTCATCCAGCAGTGGATTTGCAAAGAGGGCAGTACATGTTCACATGCCAATGTGCAGCATATTGTTTTTCATGTTCTCCTTTCAATCCTTGCAAGTTGATTGTTTTACTTCCTTGAACATATGCACATTTCCCATGGTCTTTCCTTTGTGAAAGTTATTGCTACCACCTTATTTGCCTCAATGAGATCTGGGCTGTCACATCACGTGGCCCACAACACCAGTTCCACATTCCACCCCTAGGGTGGGCGATTATGCTTGTAAAATAGAATGCCGAGTTTTTGAAATGCTTTCAAATGCGTTTATAATTATAAAGAGGAGAAACGACTACCTTTAGAAACATGGAATGTTCCCCTTCTTGTTTATTGCAACATTAATACATGTATTGCAAACTAAAACATGCGAAAAAATGTGGCCTTGAGAAGGAAAAATGTCATCAAATGTGTAATATTTTAGATCCATCATTTCAAATTTCCAACCGCGTTTTTGTACGAATGAACAGCAGTTGCTCGAGCAAACAGAATTACATTGGTCAACCCAGTCTCTGACTTTGCCCATCTCATTTCCCATTCATTAGCAAGCACCTTCTCTCGCCGTGTCTTCCCAACACAACCGAACTACCACTACTCACTGATGCATCCGGTTGCTTCATCTCATTCCTCCAGTGTCTCCCCCTACTTTGATCGCATTCCCCGCTCGCTATTGCCAATTTATACCCAGACCCGAGCCCAACCCAATTTCCCATATCCCCCACCGCCCCACAACATTTTACGCTCCTAGGCTTCGAACCCCCCTTGTCCTTTCTCGCCCACGCCTTCCCAGCCCAGCCAAGCCATCATCTTTGTTATTCACCTCACCCCTCCCTCCCTCCTCTCTTCCCCGTGTATCCCCAACCCAAATCTCAGAGCGCTGTTCACCCCGTGACCCCTTGTCCCCCTTGGCGCATTCCATGCTCACTCACTAGGATTTCCCTCCTTAGCCCAGCCCAACACAGCCTCTGCGCCCATACCAGCCTAATTGTCCACTCGCCAGCTTCAGCTCCAGCTCACCCCCCCACCACCACCAACCCCAGCTCCATTCTCTCACCTACATTTCTGCCCCTCCTATCCCTCCTGTGCAATCCCTACCCCC
>CM025616.2:3970140-4048670 GCA_014621495.2 Entosphenus tridentatus | reverse complement strand
TGTCATGTGTGTGTGTGTCATCTCCGTGGGTCATGTGTGTGTGTGTGTGTGGGGTGCGTCTCATCTGTGGCTGTCTTTCATGCTTTTTAGTTTCTTCTGTTGTGTGGCTCGCATGGAGACACAACACATGGGGGGGGGGGTGTCTCTCATCTTGAGTCTGTCTCCCATATTTTACCAGCTGAGCGTCTCGACGTTTCGTTTGAGTGTCTCGACTCTCGTCTTCGCCGTCTCATCTTGTGTGTGTGTGTGCGTCTTATATGTCTCACGTCTCATCCGTGTGTCTCTCAATCTTCCTGCTTCTCGTCTTGCGCCTTATCCGGGCCGTCTCTCTCGTCTGTCCATCGACCCCACCTCGTGTGTCTGCTCGCCCATGGTTCGAGCAAGGTCAGTATTCGCATCGAGGCCCTGGGAACTTTGTTTTAGTCACGGTCGTCCCTTAAGTTTGACGAGAGAGAGACGCCTTATTCACATCGGGTGTTAGTGTGTCCGTGACAATCGGTCTCGATGACGCCTTTGGTTTATGATCGCGTAGACTCAGACCAGTATTGACTGGTTTAGTTCATTCAGCTCGTGCATTTCGTGCAAGGCATATTTCCTGTTTTGCTGGGGCTCACCGGGTGAGGGCCGAACGATTTGTGTGGAAATATCTAATTGCGATTTAGCTGACAAGATATTGGCGATTTGAGTTGCGATTTCATTTTTTTAAGTGAAGCTTCAGTTCAATTATTCGCTGTGTAATAGATTTAAAACATGTGATGGAGCATTAGCATATGCTAGCATCAACATATGAACTTCTCTATATATTATAATGCAAGGATGAGAACTTAAAAGGTATGAATTGCTTCCAACATGTATTTATTAACATGTTTAAATTGAAATAGAACAATCAAACATAGAACAATTGTTAAGTTAAATAAATAAAGTAATAAAAAACACAATTCTAATAAGAAAGTAATAGGACTTTTCAAATCGCAAAAAAATCGCAACCTTTGCGATTTGGTAATCGCATTGTTATAAATTGCGATTTCGATTTTAAATCGATTAATCATTCAGCCCTACTCATGGGTGTACATGCATGCAGCAGATTTCAATTTCGCACAAGGTGATGTTTTTTTAATATAACATTTTTGACACCCACCCGCCCGCTGATTAAACAAGACGGGGCTTGATCGTGATGCTGCTACTCATGATCGTGATGATGCCAATAAAGCACGCAGATGCAAACTGAATGGCATTGGGGCAAACAACGACCGGGCAGCGCACACTAAATAGTAACTCTGCTGTTAGATTCAAAGGTAAGCGACATGGGAAGGGGTTCCGTGTAGGGGATGAGTAGAGCAAAAACGTGTCGAGATGGCCGGTGTACGGTCTTTGCCCGGTTGGTGCCTGCACTTGATGAAGTGTTTTCAGTGGCAGGCCAATTCTTACGTAATGGGCTTGCTGATTCAATTAATTATTAATTGCCTATCGGAGTGAGTTTTAGTACCGTGATGGGACACGCGAATTGAATGCGGTAGTAGGCAGGCCAGGCCATATTGCGTTTTCGTAAACATGTGGATCCTGCCTTTTTTTTGCTACACTGTTTGTAGCTTTCCATTTGCTTGGGGGGGTTGCGATTTCGTCGCACGCAGTTGCCTTTAAAAGAGACACACAGAGAGAGACAGAGGGAGACAGACAGAGGAGAGAGCCTTCGATGCGAGCAAGTACCATTGCACGATGAATAAACGGGAGAGTTTAAATGTTTTTTTTGTTCTAAAAGGTGTTACATTGGCTGCCAATGCTGTAGCAAATGTCGGTTTTTGTTGGCAGGGCAACCCACAGCCGAGATGTGGGCACGACTGTACGGGCGTAGAGAATGGTGGGGTGATTTCTATTGCGGCTTGCCAGTTTCTGGTCGTGTCACCTGGGGCATGCCACCACTAAACTGTGCTGTGGGCGATGATGCTCGCTTTCGCGAATTCTGGACATTTGATTCTGAAGATGTATGTATGGTGGAGGAATCCGATGAGCTGTAAAGCGTTTTTATTCTCACAGACCTGCTGCCTCGATGCATATACGTGGGAACAAAACCATGAATTATAATACAGTACCGCACGTACAGTATACAGAACTGCACCACGTGTTAATTCATGTTGTTGCTGCTGCCCTCTTACATTCGCTGGAGGAATGTTGGTTTATAAAGTGGACTCTGCTCAAAGGCAATAGCCAAATACACGAATGTGGTGTTCTTTCTAACTGTCCGTCTTATAGAGGCGACATGATAGAGCAAGTTAATTGATGGAAAATCGATTTAAAAATTTTTGGACGCTTTCGATGCATGTTGAGGAGTATTAGATTTCAATTGCGGTGTATGGTATTTAGTGTACTGTAATTTGACCCATGCCGCCACTAGAGGCTCTAACATCATTCCCAGCCACATTGTATCCCAACTACTGTCATGGCTTAACGCCGCCAAGACTCGGCGCTTTGTATCTTTGTCCGCATATGAACTAAAACTCTTATTTTAAATCCCTTTGTAGCAGTGCCGGATTATGCTAGCAGCAAAAGTAGCTAAATATGCTACGGGCCACGCACTTGCAAGGGCCCCGCGCTTAATGCTTTCAAGCTGTCAATTCCGGTTGAGTGATTCTGCACTTGCTATATTTCTATAGTACTATACTGCCTTCAACTTTTATGAACGACTGGGTGTTTAAGGTTAGCGATTTGTCGTATTATCTGGCTGTATAGCAAATAAAAAAATAAAATTACTTTACTATGCGAGTAATAAATCTGTGTTTTAATATTTGTGTGTTTTTTTATATATACGGCCCCTTTATAACATATTCTACAGGCACCAGCTGAATCGTTGACCGTTCATTGGGTCACAAGAGTGGAAAATTCTTAAACGTCTGATTTCCTTTGGTTTCTTTAAAAGTACACTGACTGAGCAGCTTGAGTAATATATTTTTTAGGATCTCAGACTTTGCTACCTGGGTGCTGATCAGACGTTATTCTCAATCCACACTTTATATAGCTGTTCCTATCTCGGGGGAGTAAAGGTCTTGTCCTGTGACACAGTACCCCCAACTAACTCCCCAATGCAAACAGAGGGGCCTCCTTTTATCAGTGAGAATATTTACCCCACGCTCTTCCCTGCCAGCCAGGTGGAGCAGAAGTCTAACCACACTACTTACGCCGTGGTGGCGAGTTGTTAACTACCTCACGTGGTGTACAGGAGATCGTGGGTTCGATCCCGACCCTGACACCTGCTGTATATTTGGAATTTGCATATTCTCCCCCGTGGTCGCGTGGATTCATCTCCGGGCCCTCCGTTTTTTCTCTCTTCATTTAGAATCAACATGCATTTAGAGTGAGTGGCTGCTATATATTTCCACGTGATAAGCCACTTCGTTGGGCAATCATTTGTGGCCAGGTCACATTCTGAAAAAGATCTACATAGCTCAGTGAGCCTTACCTGGTAAAATGATAAATATATTTTTTGTGTTTTCCCTAACCCTTGTTGCCATTGCAGTAGAATTACCCACGCTTTATTCCCCGACGTGTCAATAGGCTTTTTTCACATTCCAACATCAAGCAACACGCTCATTTAAAATCCGAGAATTCGGAAGCTGTCGTATGTATATGGTAAAGTTGCATCACCTTGTGGAGCTTGAGTATAGCAACGTCGGCCTCCGAAGAGGATGTTATGCTGACTGTGTGTGGAGATTGCTTTGGCGTCTTTTGATACCCCATCCTCATGAGTGGTTGCGCCATTTAAGCATCCGTCCGCTGTGAGCAAGTCTTACCAAGTGTAAAGTGGGCGTGCCTCATGCATTCTGCTTGTAAACAATCTGCGTGCAACTTAATCGATCTGTCCACGTATTAAGGCGTCGTGATTAAAAAAAGAATGTCCGTGTTTCGTTGGAAAACAATGCAGGAGTAAGGATGAGAGGCGGTGGTTAACCCACTGCTATGAACTGGGCAAGTTGAGTTCAGTTCCTGGGGCTGAATAATGTTAGTAGCAAGTGATATATATCTGAACCGGTCTTAGATCACCCCCCCCTCCCATCTTTGGTAATCCACACTAACCAGCACGGTAAAATATGGACAAACAATCCAAATGAATGACACGGGGCAGGCCATTTGTCATCATGGGATTGACAAAGATGGATCATTGCATCGCTGGATCTTGAAAGATGGCGATAACTTGTGGAGGCTTTAATCAAGAATTCCATTGATAATTTCGGATAAAATAGAAATACATTGGAATGGTGTTTTGTTTGCATTATACAATTCTTAGAATGGATCCTGACGATGCATATAGATAGTACACCTTTGCCAAAAACATCTGCTAGTCACGACTAAAATATTAAAACTGAAGTATGAAAATGCACGTAATAAAGACATTTTATGTACAAATTTTGAAGTGAATGAAAAAATAAAAGAATCTTGGATTTATTGCAATTTGTTGGCTGCGTTTTAGAAAGTATCATCTGATTAATACAATTGATTTGTTGTGTGCTGTAATAGGGTACAGCCATGCTGTCATATACGCCCACAAGATACTATTGATTTGCCAATCACATGGACATGGCTGCATGCAATTTATCGCACAGCCATAGTGGGTACATTCTGATCGCACTGGTCTCGCGGGATCCGTTCGATTCACCCTACGTAGGGTGCACAAACCGGGTCACTCACCGATTTACAGAATACTGCATTGTTTAAAGGTCCAGGCATAGTGACATTCTCCGGTGACATTCTGCCAGTGTGTAATGATTAACACCTCCCCAGCACCCTTCACAATATTTTTTTTATAAATTGTCACGATTTGCAAGTCGTAATGTGATATCAACATCAGATTCTTTGTTTGGGCTGGCTTTTACAGTCACGTGGGGGTTGTTCCTCTTTTTTTCCGTCTAATTTCTACAGTTTTCTTCGCTCCATTTAACTGAGTTTTGGTGTGAGAAAGCTTTACTGACGGCCGAATACCTGTGGTGGTAGCACACATCTTAGCAGTATCCAACAATAAAACACACTTCGGACTCTCCTTTACTGCCGTGACAGCAATGACTAAACTTGCTCAATTTAGAAAGAGCGTCTGCTGGATTAAACATTATTTCCTTCTAATATCCCATTCGTGTAGCTAAGCTGCTTGCAGTGCTGGATAAATATAGTTTGGCAGGCATTTTCCAAGTGATAAGCCTCATGTAGCCATGGGCCACATGAAATTAATTTGCAAGTCAGATGTGGCCCATCGACTATTGTTCTCCCACACTTAGCCGAATACAACAGCATATGTTAATATTTCCATAAACTCCTTCTGAGTGGAGATCTATTTTTGTGCTTGTTCTGCACGGGTTTCATTTGGGTGCTCTGCTTTCCTCCCATACCTAAAGAAAGCATACATTCTATACAACTGGTATTGGTCAAAAACCATCTCGGTGCTGAAAAATTATCCCGCAAATCACTCAATTGGTATTAGGCAGCAGGAACATTGCCCAATACTGTGAAAACTTGGCAGGACCCCCTTGAAGAAGAGTCTTGAGACTCAGTGATGTTTTCCTGGGTACACAAGTAAAATCATAATACTGTTTACATAATTTATTTTAAAGCATACAATTCGACAGATGGATCATCAACATGAGAATCAATTTTAATTGATGCTTCATTACAGCACCTAATGCTCTTGCTATAGATGACAAGTTTGCATTTGAAATATATTTAAATGATCACAGAATTAGAGCTGCACATTTAAGTTGCCTTTCGGGTGCCGTTAGTTATACTGTGTGCGCACAAAACACAAATATAAAGTGTCTCCATTGGATTTGTTTGGGATGAGTTGACCCTTTGCTAGGATATTCTTCTTGTTAAAAGGTGGCAGTGTTCTTTTGACGGAGGTACAGTTTTGTGCTGAAATTAACATTTCATTGGTCAAATTAAGGTCTGTCTATCTACATTGTTAAAAAATATAATTATTTGTCCATCTGTGATTCACACTTTGAGTCGCAGCGCTTGAGTAACTTTTGTCAAACAGAGTAAGCATTATACCAGAAGGAACCAGGTTATGACCATGAGCTATGTATGGGATTGGTTTTATTACCTCGGTCAAAAAAAATCTATTGCTGAAACCCTTCACACACTGTTGGGTTTTAGACATGTTTAGAGTTGCTTCCCTTTTGCAGTTTTAGTGAGGATTGCACTTAAGAAAAAGTGTCATGCCATCCATAGGTTGGGCTGCCACCAGCTTGTTTTTATTTCATTTACACGCCTGACAAATTTCTTCTTCATATGGCTGATGTTGATGTAGAGAAACAACTATAAATATACGTTGATGTTGTTGAGCTGGATAATTGCGTGTGCGTGTGTGAATGATGTTAAATTACTCCTAACAATGTGTTTGTATGAGTTCCATTGCATATGAAATTGCATGGTAATGTCATTCAATTACATGATATTCTAAAATGCTTCTTCCGAGTCCACTCAAAAATACTCTGTGGGTTGATTATGTCTTAAATTTTACCGTGATATAAAACACACTCTTTAGAGGGTGGGATAGAATATCTTGGAGATGGGCTTGATTAAAAATCCTGAAAACTACGCTGTCTTGTGTTGTTAATATTGTCACCGGAACTAATCAATAAAGTAATTCACAAATGCACTGCAATACCTTAGCTATGAATTGTCAAGTGAAGAATGCATGTAGCACAAACATTTGCCCACATTTGGTCAAAAGCCAACACTTTTTCTCAGTTAACAATTAAAATAACTTTGTCCAGTGTTTGTGCAAGAAATGGATACTTGTTTACATATTTTTTGTTATATTGTTTTTTCAGATCTCATGCAATACAGCTTGTGAAGGTATGTAAAATATTTAACACGCTTCCTTTTCACCTCTCAAAATTGATATACTTCATCCCTTTGTTTTCATTTTGTAATCTGTTGTTTGTTAAGTTATATAGGACATCAATTTTACACTATTTGCTGCCAAATATTTTTGGACAACTCCACATTGTCGCTATTTTTCAAACGCAAAATGTTTATTCCTCTTGTAACATTTTAAAGAGGTCTTTGTATATACAACAGATTTGTTTTATTTCTATAAGCTGGGAATTATATTCATAACAGACTTAAAATTGAGAGGATGTTTAGCATGACCGAATCAATCATCTTTCATATTGTCCTGCATAGGAGCCTGCAGTAGCCACAATTATTCATGTGATTGAGTTCCCCTTAAGGCTATGTGTAAACAAAAACTATTATTTGTAGTGGCATGGGTGCCTAGTAAAGAGGAGCCCAGGTTTTACATCACTTTGCTTTAAGCAAGACTGCATTCCTACGGGCGTAAAAGTTATTTGGGCCGACTGACCACTTTAAAAATGAGACAAACTATAAACCTCCTCATATTTGCCAATGGCACAGTCATTAAAACAAACAATGGCAATGCACTACAGGCGGTAGTGGAGCACTGCGGGGCGAGGGAGGGTTGGTGGATCATAAAAATGCAAGTGTATATTGTGAAACTTCCTTCCTGTGGGCATCGATGAGGAGGTGCCCTAACTCTGGCTTGTCAGGAGAAGGCGGCGGTACAGCAAATGTGGGTGGACTCCCATCTCTTTCGTTTATGTGGGATAAAATGTTGACCCCCCCCCTCCTCCCCATGCGCGGGTTTTCTCGAGGTGCTCCGGTTTCCTGCCACATATAAACACTGATTTATTGGCCGATAAAACTCTACTATTAGAGGACTGCAGAGCTTGGGTAGGGGGCGGGGTGGAATTTGGCACATACTTACCACCTGGCGGCCTTTCCCATTTGTCTTGTGGTTCATTGCACCTCTCAGTCATTCTCTCTTTTCGAGAGCGAGCGAATACTGTTGCGATGTTCTACAATTTGAAGTTACTTATCAATAACTTAATAAAATAAAGCTACAAAGTGGGGGCTGAAGATAAATGTGATCAAAAGAAAAGTCACAGACAATATGTTTGCAAACAATTTGACGATATCTGCCAGAGGCACACATTTAGAAAACACATCAGAGTATTATACCGAGGACAGTTATTTAAGGTGGGCTGGGATCAAAATGATTCAATGATGAGGTAGGCGAGGGCAGATTGGAGGCATTTTGATAAACTGAACTTGCTCATAGAAGGCAACGTTCCATTGTACTGACATCAGACAGTTAATCAGTACACACTAGCTGCTACGACCTTTGCACCTTCGATTAGCGTGGTTGGCTACCAACGGTGAAAAAGAAGTTCAAAACACGGATCAAAAACAATGGCAATGGAATAAAAGCTGTAAAGTGTGCAAATGATTATGAAGAGGGGGATTCTTGTTATTATACTGAGAAACAAAAAGGCGAACATGTGGATTAGAGAACATTCGCACTACAATGGTTTCCTATGATAGCAAAGCACGCAAACATGAACATTATGGTTGGCACTTCTGCAGCAATATATAATTCTTTGGCGTATGGGCTGCATTTCGATCGTGACTTGTTTTGAGATTCAAAGGGAGGGAGGTGGTGCCAGTCAGACCCAAGTTGTCAGTTTTTTTCAGTTTTCATTTTATTTATTTGATATAGCCCTGTGAGCCATTCGGCTCTTGAATCGGGTGCAACCGCAACAAACAAAAACATGAAC
Organism: Entosphenus tridentatus; assembly: GCA_014621495.2. NCBI lineage: Eukaryota > Metazoa > Chordata > Hyperoartia > Petromyzontiformes > Petromyzontidae > Entosphenus > Entosphenus tridentatus. The sequence goes on along the minus strand of CM025616.2, from coordinate 4,040,049 downwards.
AAGGAACATCTTAAAGTGACTACGTGCAACATAAAAATCCAGGAAAAAACAGCAAAGTCTTTCAGAAAAAGCACCGTATATCAATGCTGTGTGCAAAAATCCCAGTGAGATGCTAGATGAAAGTTATCAGTCTAACTCTGTACTACAACAAACAAATATGGCTAAACTCAAATTTTTCGAAATTACCAAAATAAAGCTATAAAAAACAATGTTACAGTGATCATAGGAACTGTAATTCAAATTTAACAATAAACGATATACATAACATGCACGACCATTCTTTGCAGCCTTAGCTGGTTCCCAATACTACGTGTGTGTCTCTGCCTCTGCACCACAGCTGATGTGTGCAATGTTAATTATGCAATTTATTAACGAGGCTAAGTTGTTTGGCCATTCTGGAGAGGCGACTGTTTTTTTCAGCGCATTTTTAAAAATGTCAGACTGGCCCCTCCTTTGTAACCCCATGCATTTGCCCAATTTATTGTCACGGCCAACGTTGTTCTCAGTTACGATTCACATCACTTTCATCTGTTTATTGATAGTCGTGTATAGATCATGCATATTCCGAGCACACAAAGACCAGGGTTTTGAGGACCACTTTCATCCTCCTGCTGAAAGGCAAGTGACATTAACGTTCTAGCCCACTCTTTAGACCCCAGTTGTCAGACCACTTTGCGTTTTTTTTTTGACAAAAAGACTTATGTGACCCAGACATGTTTAAAGTCCAGTTGAGTTGAAAGTTCCTCCTTGTGCATTGTACCCACTATCAGTGTGTGCTGCTTGGATGGGTGGTTTTGCACTGCGGAATTTCCGATAAATCAAACTCTCCTCCTCCATTCCTTACTGGGCACCAACTGAACACGGTGGTGAGATGTTAATTACTTCGCCTGATATGCAGGAGGTTGTGGGTTTGACCCCGGCCCTGATGCCTGCATATTTGGAATTTGCATGTCCTCCCTGTGGTCGTGTGGCTTTTCTCCGGGTCCACCGTTTGAGAGTATATGGCTGCTATAAATTGCCACATGATAAGTCACTTCGTTGAGCTATCATTCGGCCAAGTCGCTTACGAAAAAGAGCTATATAGCTCAGTGGGCCTTACCTGCTAAAATATAATAGGTTACTTTCAATAGTTAAACTTCAGTATTATTCCTGATGATGTATGAGTATTATTAATACATTGCAAGAAACAGCTTTGAAAATATTCTTGGTTCTTTCGGTAAAGTGACTTTACCGAAAGAACCAAGAATATGAATCCCTGCAGTCACGAAAGCTTTAAATCAAAAGCTTTGAAAATGTTTGTATAAACAATAATGTTCAGGCCTCCATCATTCCACTGCTGAATGAAGGCCTCCTCATGGCATGTTATTTCACCTTACTTTGCCACACCTGTCTTTGCATGCTCGCTGAAGGAGTGGAGGCTTGGGACCAGTTTATTTAGCACCCAGCACTCATGGTAGCTGTGGCCAGGAATTGAAATTAGGTCGTTAGGCTCTTGCACAGTGTGGAAACCGCTCTTGTCACCGCTCCACCTCGATCTGTTATAACATGGGATCAGAGACGCCTTATTTCTCATTTGATGTCCGTGCTGTTTCCAGTGTTATTATCATGTGCGTCGCATTGTCTCATTTTAATGTACTTACAGTGGTGATGGTATTTGTTATGAAACTGCGTGAACATTTGCATACGGTTAATTAATGTTGAAGCGAAAAATAACCTCGACACCGTTTGGTATTTACTCACCAAATCTTCTCTTGTCCCTTCCACTCAGTTTCCTTCCTTTCTTGAATGTTCTTCCTCTCTTCGCTGAATTAGGCATGTGGCTGCAGGATTGATAATTTACCAAATAGTGAATGTTGTCCCCAATCAGTGGTGTTCTCAAAGCTCATTTGTACTCTCTGCAGGACATTCCTTGTAGACTCCAGACCATCTTGTCTGAGCCTGCCTCTTTCTTTTTATAACTGTTCGAGCATGAAGCAAATGTAAATCGCATACATGACGCATACTATTTATATTTTAAAATCCTTTATATTAAGTTCACTTGCTTGCTTGCTTGCACGCTTACGACCGTGCAAATCTTTCGGTCGTTTTTAAACCCACTTCCCGTGATCCAATCAAGCTGACATTTTGCACACAGACTCGTTGTGTGTGACAATTAATTTTCGTGAATTTTTTTTTCCAAAATTTTACACTTTTTAGGCAAATTTGTTTTATATTTAATTACCAATTGCTTAATGGTGGCAGGCAATCATCTGACCCATAGGTGGCAGCCATCTCAGCCAGAGGACGAGAGGACTCTAGCCGCCATGCATATAAAGGATTTATAGTGAAAAACTTAGTTTTTACGGGTTAATTTTTTAAACATGCCTATTCCAAATAAAATTCCCAATACAGTATTACCTTTAATACTTACATATGCTGCCCGTTTTGTCAATCCACTGCTGTATTAGGGCCTCGCCCCCCGCCCGCCCACATCTTGTGGGTCGTGGGAGATATTTGACCATACTTCACCGCGCTGGTCAGTGCAGGTTGGTGAAGGTGCGTGGAGTACAGATTAATAGCGACATTTGCCACACTCGCCTCGACTGCCCACAACGTATTTGTGTGCACACTGGTCAACCCATCCAAGCACTATTGAGGCTCAAGCCAACTTAACTTCCGAGATCTGACGATCGGGCACATTTGGGATGGTTTTGTCAAAGGATAATTTAAAATGGATATATTTTTTGCTCTTAAAGTTAGATTTAAAAAAAGTCACGCACCCAAGATGCAAAAATATAATGGAAAAACATTGTTTTCCATAACATTCTTATGTCCGTGAGTCTGCTTCTTATATTTTCTACAATGAAGATAACAATCTTGATTTGAAGCTTTCGTGACTGCAGGAATTCATACTTTTTGGTTCTTTCAAGCGACCGTCTTCGCCTGAAGACGGTCGCTTGTGTTGCGATCGAAACGTCGTGATCTATTATTTTTTTCTACCTGCTTCACTTTATCGAAAGAACCAAAGAGTAATAAAGATAACAGTCTGGCACTTGAGAAACTGTGCGTCAATTAAACGGAGACATAGTTTCCTGTGTCCCACTCGCTCCAGCCAAGGGACTCCTCCTTGTTGAAAAGTCACAAGGTGTAATTATTGACATATCCTCCTGGAGGTTATCAATCTACTCTGCTATGCAGTTCTGCATTGGTGGATTAATGAATGACTTTGAGAAGCAGCAACCTGTACAAACAGGTATGAGCTGGTACTGCATGTTTGGGTCTGTTCGTGTCTGGTGTTTGCATGTATGAAATGTTTTTGCACTTTGAATCACTGAGGTCATTGCTCCGGGTTACTGGAGTGCATTGTAAGTCATTGACAAGTCGCAGAAAACCCAGCACTTTAATAATGATAATCATTAGTAGCCATGATCTATCCACTACTGGATGAAGACCTCCCTGCAATGTCAGCATCTGTCACAATCCCGCACCTATTAATTTAATCGCACCTCCGATTAGCACGGTTTGACATTTCCTTACGAGTCTTGTTTATAACCTGTCATCCCTCTCAGCGAGTGATAAGTCACCTTACTTCTTGAGCAGCGACTGAGGTTTATGATACATTATTGATTTGTTTTGGGTAAAGCTAACTTATATTTGGTCACGTGGCCTAAATCCAAAACATCAATTGTGTATCATAATACTGTCTGCGAATAATCTACGTGCTCAGTTAACTAAGATGTTTAATTCTCATGAGTTTTCTTATTCGTGTATTTCCCTGTGTCTTAATTCCGGAGATGCCTCTCTTTGTGCTTCTTTGCGGAGTTTTCAGCCTTTGTTCCATTTTACTTATGATGTATTTGCCATTGTCGGTAATATACACACATTAACACTATTTAATCATGTTGCTATGTTGGATTTTCATATTCAAATTCAAGTTTCTCAAGGCTCTCCATCCTGTTATGGCTCTGCACCTCCGATTAGCACGGTTGGCTACGTACGTCGTAATTGGGTTTCCGGCCTGCTTTTATTAATTCTGGCTAGCTATGCAAACACCGGTATTTTTGTGTGTGTCATGTGTGGCATGCAAATTCTAAAATTTCAATACAGGTTTTACTCGCTCTGTGCGGGTTTTGTTTTATGTGATTTTTGCGTATATGTGCTAAACCAATTTCTACCGAAAATGAGCTCCATGCGGTTTTAATTCACTCCAATGCGGCAAAGCGGACGAACCTTGGACCGTTGTTCGTGTACTTTGTGCGCTGCTCAGGCAGGCAGCCGACTCTTGCGTTATTGCTTTGTGCCCCCCTTTTTATGGAACGCATCCACTGCCGCGTAAAGCGAGGGAACCCTGTGTATTGATGTGAAACGAAGTATCTTTTATCTTTAGAAGTGTTGTGCTTTATATCGTATTAAAGAGGACGCTTCAGTATGCATTCACGACAGTCGCTGAGCTAGTGAATGTAAACACACGTCTCTTATAAACCGCGTGTGTCTCGTAGATATTTCAGTGTAAATCTTTTTTTTGTTATTTATCCGCAAGGTTGGATCCTTAACTTAATGGCGATGGCTGAGATGCTTTACACCGAGGTTTCGGGCTAACTCCCCCTGCCTGACGTTCAAAGAGGGTTTTATTTTTTTAGTGTGATGTTGAACAGGCGGCTACACTGGCAGTGCTAATGGCCTTGTGCTCTTCGCAGTGTTTGAAAGAGACTTGGAGATATGGGGCGGTTGTGTCACAAATCCTTAAACCCCCGGGTCCCGCGTATAATGCGGCGTTCAGCAATTCCTCCTTGTGTTGTATACCTTGCTGACAACACTTCCAGACATTTCTTATTAAACTTCCATTAAGGGCTCCGTATATTCTAGAGTTATCATTGCCTGGAAAATTGGCAAGTAAATCAGGCCTTGTAAACACGGATCGCAATGCGCAATTATCCATTCTGACTGGAATAGCAGCCCATTAAGCCGTCGTGTTCTCTTTTTAAGCATTGTCTCAAAATAGCTTTTAATAAGAAAGAGCCGTCAGGTTTTTCTTTTTCTAGAGCAAAAAATATTCGGCGCATGTCTGGTGAGCATTTAATCCTTGAGTGTGTGTGCATGGCGTTCCTTATGTGCAAAAGTGTAGTAATCACTCTCTGCGGAGCAAAGTAATTTGGCTGTGAGTCGACGAATCTCTCGAAGGAAGAGTCCGCAGAGACTCGAGCACATTACAAGACGTTAAGTCGGCAGCGCGACTCCTCCCGATATTTTGCTCGTGGGAATACCAGACCGCTTTTGTTTCAGCTTGCTGAAAGCGGTTCTCTTCGCTGCTCATCAACCTGCTCCCCCCGCTGCAGTAGTTGCAACATATTCAAACGAGGACTGCAAAAATGTGTCTTGCCAAGTATCTTAATTAAACTTGCAACGAGAAGCACGGACCGGTTGCGAGCACCCTGTTTTTGTTTGATCCGGCCATAGCACACGTGCCCTAACCCACGTGACCTTGCATCGTTAATGCAAGTGATGCAAAATCCTACCTGTTTGACCCTTTCCTCTCTTCTCCACGCCTGTTACATGACCCTCTTCTCTCTTCCTCTCCTCTCTCCTGGAATCGTAATGGATTTTTTTGTTCGTGTTGCCCGGACAAATGCCCGTTTTAACATGCTCGGGGTGTGCTCAACTCTCCGTAAGTCTGCATTTATCCTTGAGAAGTGAGGGGGAATAGAGCAAGGGTTACGCGGGGAGGGGAGAGGTTTTCGAGAGCGAGTGTACCCAAAACATCCATCGTGTCGGGTTTATGCATTTGGCTTGAAGAAAACGTTCACCGCGTTGTTTGGCCCACTCGCAACGTGTGGTCGACAATGTGGTGGTGTTTCGATTTAAAGCTTTCGTGACTGCAGGGATTCATATTCTTGGTTCTTTCGGTAAAGTCACGTAGAAGGAAAATAATAAAATAATAAAAATAAAACAATACAATTCTCACGATGTTTTGGCCACAACGCAAGCAGCTGTCCTCAGGTGAAGAAACAGAGCTGTCGGAAAGACAGCATCTTTGAGAATTTTATTATATTATGTTTTATTTTTGTTATTTTATTATTTCCCTTCTAGGTGACTTTACCGAAAAAAACAAGAAAATGTGGTGGTGGTAGTGGTGGTGGTGGCTTGGGACCTGCATGCGTTAACATACCGGACAAACGAGAGCATGTTTTTTATATGAAAATAAACTAATAAGGAAGCTTCGAGGTTAAAAACAGCAACAGTTTGGCGAACCATGTGTTAGCTTTCCATAGAGCTTATGTTTTCAGTTGTTTGTATTGTCCCTGAAGAGCATTTTGATTGCACTCTTGTGCACTGCTCACTCCCGTCCAACCAAACAAAGGTCTCTTTTTCTGCACACGTTCAACTTTTCTGATAATTCATCTTTGACATCGCCACATGCGCATCCAGGCGTGCACACACGCATGCATGCACACACACGCATGCGCGGGCGCACACACGGTCGGAACAAAACAAAGCTCTTCTACAGCCTTAGCACCAGTCACCCACAACTGCAGCGCATATTGCAGTCAGGTCACACTTGGTTTCCCTGCTAAAATGTATGGACGGAGTGAAAAAGGGCAGGGTTTGGCATCGAGAGAAACATTTTTAAATACGGTTGTGGTCGCTCGAAATCCACGAACTTCAACTGCGTCGCAGCCCATCACTCACATTGGCAATACTCGTGAGAATGCCACAGTTCTAAACCTCGCCTTCTTGTACGGCTTATGAATCGTGGTGTGATTTAATTCGCTGGAGGAATGAAAATATTGTTTTTCGGAGAGCTGCCGCTTTCACTGATTTTTTTTTGTTGGTCCTAAAAGTGAGGAATAAAAAGAACATTGCGATATGAATGGTCAGTAAGCCGCCCCCCCCCCTCAACAGATAGACGATGTCTTCGTGCCCTTTCAGGTTTCAGATTTCAGCGCTTCTAAACCTTACACCTCCATTACAGCTCTGTTGGTAAACATAATATAAGCAAGCCTTTCAAACAACGGAGAGACGAGACAATGGTTTGGATCAGGGAGTGTTAGCAGTTTACATCGGGGGATCATTGTTGTGTTCCGGGGCAAACAAAAACAAGTGCTTTGCATTTCAGAGAACTGAAATTGATCAAAAGACAACCAAATAGTGCCTAATAAAAACAAAAACTTTTCGCAATGCATACTTATGAAAAACTGACATTTGAATGGTAAGCATGGACTGAAAATAAAAATGGAACAACAGAAGGTGCACAAAATAAGCGTGAGTAGATGCATGCTTGGAATTAAACTGAGAAACGGAAAGAGAAAACGTGGATTGGAGAATAAATTGTAGACCGTGACATATTCGCTGTCAGGAAAAGAATGTGGGCTTGGGCGCAACACATTGCTCGAAGGGAAAACGGCCGATGGATAATTATGGGGGTGATAGAATGGCAGTCAAAGTTGGGAACTTTCCCAAGAGGAAGACCTCCTCAAAGCTGGAGCAATTGGGAACAACTCGTGTACAGCCGTATGAGATGGATTATGATGTGATCAATTCGAGATGGATACGTTGATGGGACGTCGTCTTCCATCAGTGAATAGAATGTGGCTGATGATAAGTAACAAAAAATACTGATGTGCAGTAACGTGCAAGTGTCACCCCAGGGCTTGCATTCCACTGGCAGTGTCATAAATGCAGAGAAAACCAATGCGATACAGTGTCAGGAACTTGCGTGGGCCCTACAATGCATGTAGGTAGATACCATATGCTATGGTTCTTTCGATAAAGTCGCGTAGATAGAAAAAGAAAGTGATTAAAAATATCACGACGTTTCGATCGCAACACAATCGGTCGTCATCAGAAACCGGGAGGTTAGCCTCTGAAGGCGGCAAGCTGTTTGTAAAGGTTTAGAGATGGGGGCGGGGGGCGGCTAATGTTAATGTAGGAGAAAGCCCCTACACCGGCAGTAGGTCTACACCAATAAAAGCATTGCACCTCGCTCCACACACCCACAATGCTGACTTGATTTGTGTTTTCTTTTCAACCTCCACCGTCAGCAGTGTGTGGGTGTGTGGAGTGAGGTGCAATGCTTGATTGGTGGAGACCTACTGCCGGTGTCGGGGCTTTCTCCGACATTAACATCAGCTGCCCTGCCCATCTCTAAACCTTTATTAACCGCTTGCCTTCAGATGCGAACCTCCCTGTTACTGATGACGACTGCGTGTGTTGCGATCGAAACGTCGTGATGTTTTTAATCACTTTCTTTTTTTGAATTTTTTCTATCTACGTGACTTTACCGAAAGAACCAGGGAATATGAATTCCTGCAGTCACGAAAGTTTTAAGTCAAAATTTATGTAGATACTGCACGGTGTAACGTGGGTAAATACATTTACATTTGTGCCATTACACGTGGCTTGGTGGGACAGTACCCCAGTGTATATACCCATTGGGACCACTCAGAGTTTCAACTCACCAGTCTTTGTTCACTAGGGGTGGCACGAGAGGGGTGGGTGTAACAATATATCAATTCATTTATTGACATAGATTATTTAGAGCATGTTGACAACTTCCATTGCATCGGTTGTGCAGTAATCATTGTTTTTCAATTTATGGAAATTGTATTTATGCGAATGGTATGAACAAAGTTGCACAAGTGAGACCGAAAAAAGTTTGAAAACAACACAAACGGAACGGTAATTATGTATAAAAAAAAATAGATTCAGATTCTTGAATGGAATCGCAACTCTTGAGTTACAAGATTTATTGAGTGGCCAGTGGTAAATAATTACACCCCAGGCTCTTGTTAACTGGGGACTTTGTGCTCTAATCACGGTTCAGTTGTTGCCCGTTGAACCTGTTCTCCGCTCTATTGCAAGCAATGTCATATTATCCTAAACTAAAAAAACTGACACAAACACGCAAAAACTCCCTTCCCCCGCTGCCATCCAAGCTGTTGACTAACCCTGCCCTTGTTAGAGCCCAGACTGAAAAAAAACATTTTTTTCTCTTCTGTGCACAACTTGACTCCTGTCAAATGAACATGCCCCGTTTCTTTACAGCGTCTTGAAATCCGATCGCATTTTAAACGCCATGAAAATCGAACTTACGTCGTGTTGTATGGTAATGCGCACACGTGACGGGCATCGGGGAAAAATGTCGCTTGTCACTCACTGTCAACTTTGTGTACGCACGTTGAGCCTCTTTCATCACACCGTACGTAGCCAACCGTGCTAATCGGAGGTCCTCCATGGATGTGTAGAGCATGCGCTTACAAAGGGTTGTCAAATCTACCGGCGTTTAAAAATGAAAATAAATTCGCGCAACATCAACACGCAGACGTAAGGAGTTCGTTGTCCTGTCCCCACCTGCACCTTACGATTAGCACAGTTGGTTACGTACGTGCGAAATAAGATAAACATATACACATACGTGGATGTACGTACAAAAGGTCGGATGCTTTAAGCGTGCATATTAAACAAGAAACAAAACAAAGATACCCGTATAGCCTCCGCCTCTACGGACTTTTTGGGCCAAGTGCTGTTCACGAGCACCTATTAAGGCCAGCACGGTACACGAGAGGGGTGGGTGGCCAGGACCACGCCAGGCTGCCTTTGTCTCCCTTAGTGACGATGTTTACACCCTGCATCATGTACTCATTTGAGGCCGAGTCAACCTAGGGGAGGCCCGAGACCGGTTCAGATAATTGTCACTGGTGTTGGCCGTGAGTGGAAATCGAACTCTGGTCACCAGGTTTGTAGCACAGTGCGCTAACTGCTCCTCCACCGCTCCTCTCTATGCATGTGTGTACACCCGTACACATACATTCTAACACGTCCAACAATTGCACACGAATATAACATTTGAAATATAAAGCTTTGTATAAAATATATTTCCCGTGCGAATTTTACCCAAACAAATTTCACAGATCTGGGAATGGAATTGGTCAGCTTTGGTATGATTCAGAGCAACTGCTTTCTGGAGTTTGGGAGTTTTCCTGAAATCCGTTCAGGGGACGCTTCACGTGATATTACACCAAGCCTATAGCCCATCCAAGGACGGGTGGATATTGCAGTTAATCTGAAATATTCAATCGAAAATAATGACCCGCTCATGATAAAATTTTGACTTAGAACTTTCGTGACTCCAGGAATTAATATTCTTTGGTTCTTTCGGTAAGTCACGTAGATATAACAATTAAAATAAAGGTAATAAAAATAAAATTAAAATAATAAAACCACTAATGTAGACTGTAGCCTGGTTATTAACCTCCGTGAGCGTACCTGCAGTTTATTTAATTTTATTTATTTTTATTTTTGATTAACTTTATTTTTATTACCGCTCATGATTATTAATGTTGGGGTGGGGTCCACATGAGTGACGTCATCAGCTCATGATTATTGATGAGGGGAGGGGGAGCTCAATGTGGAGTGACGTCACTTGTTAATGATTTTTAATGACGGGGGGGGTCATGTGGAGGACCCCCACCTGTTCATGATTATTAATGAGGGGCTGGTCGACGTGGAGTGACGTCACGCGCATTACACACAGACATTCTTGGCTCATTATATAAGCGACTTCCCAGGCTTCTCAGTAAGTTGCCCAAGCAACTCTTAAAACGTGAACAAGGACTCGCATTTAGTACCCGAGGCACACCTCTTGCCAAGCCGGCGGCGGCCTTTAGGCACGTAACGGTACATCGAGTCAGAAGTTTGAAAAGATTATTACGCTGTACCTGCCAAATCGCGTGTGTGCAAGAGTGGGGAGCCGTCTCGTTCAAGGTGGGGAGGAAGTGCACAGGGGTTAGTGCGCTGCGCTACGAACCTGGCCACCCGAGTTCGATTTCCCGCTCACGGCCAACACCATCAGTGACGATTCTCTTAACTGGTTCTGGGCCTCCCCTAGGTCGACTCAGCCTCCAAACGAGTACCTGCTTCAATGTGTAAAAGTCGCCACAAGGGGGATAAAGGCGGCCCGGGCGTAGTTGTGGCCACACACATACCAAGCGTGTGCCATTCCGGACTTCATAGGTGCTGCTCGCTAACAGCACTTGCCCCAACAGTCTGTTAAGGCTATAGGGGTATCTTTGTAAGAGTGGGTTACATAAGATGTCCGTGATATATTGAGGCTAATGGAGCAGACTAAACTGCGAATGAAGGGGAACATTTTTTAAAAATATAGTAATGAGAAGTTATCTTCAAGGTTCCTTTTTCAGGGTAGCTGCGGTGAGCCCTGCCTGCTCCATTGTCCTTCGTGATGTTTCGCCTGCCACATTTGGAGGTGTCTTCAGGCAACGGGGGGGGTGGGGGGGGTGAGACGGAACGTTGCAAAGGAGCAGCATTCGCCGGCACAGCCTGCCGGAAAGTATCGCTTTGAGGAGCATTTCTCGTACAGTGAGCCGTCAAAGCATACAGCGATGCACAGATACATGGGACAAAAACAGCCTCCATGAATGAAAGGGCAACCTGAATTGTGACATTTCATCAAACTGCTTGAGGGTGCCCATTATTACTGTACTTGCCTACCTTTGACACGAGCACGCTGATGATGATGAATGGGGAAACATCAAGGACAATGTTCAACACAGTTGCAACAACCAATGTTGGACTCCCGGTTTGAAGCAGAAGTTGGACGTTTATGTCCATATGATTCACTGCCATAAAGTTGTTGTAAGTTCTTCATATATATAGAGACAAATGTCTGGGAATAAGAACGAGAGAGTGGATCTTTAGCGTACATGTGAAGCCTCGTGTATCAGACTTGAGACTTATTTTTTTTGACAATTTCGATTGTCTTATGGCCATGCACTGGATCCTCACGTTTTTTGGGTGTTTACCTCTATAATACGCTGAATAATTAAATATTCTTTACGTACCAAACTGCCGCCCACTGGTACAATGTTTAGAATAACATTGGAAATGTGGGCAACTATACGGACTTGGGAAATATTTTTTTTTTACCAATGTACAAAACATTGTTTATTGGATTTCCCCCAAGGTTTTTTCAGTCAGGGCCTCGCTGATTTGCACCCTTTGTGATTAACATGCATGTGTTCAGTACTCCCTTCTCAAAGAATAAGTCTGTCTATTATGTAGTGAGTGCACAGAGATCTGGTTTACAATTAGACCACCTAAGCTTTGCATGTCAGCTGCCTGGTCAGATGATAAAAATGAGGGCACGGATGTGGGAGAGGACGGATGTTTCTCCTGTGTGCTTGGTGATGCGGTAACGTCACTGGTCTCCCACACGTAACCGTTCCCTTACCCAATGTCCTGGAGGTTGTGTGGTTGGGCTAGTATTTGACACAATTCCATGTTGACCTTTGCACATTGCACACAACCAACACCACTGTGTATTATCTCTAGATTTGAAGCTTTCGTGACTGCAAGGATTCATACTCTTTGTTTTTTTCGGTAAAGTCACGTAGGTAAAAAATACAAAAAAATAAAACAACTTAAAATCACGACGTTTCGGAAGACGGAGGCTTGTGTTGCTTTCGAAATGTCGTGATTTAATTTAGTTTTCATTTATTTTATTAAATGTTTTACCTACGTGACTTTACCGAAAAAACCAAAGAGTATGTGTATTATCTCTCATAAATTTTTGTTTTACTTCTCCCCCTCCAAAGTGAAAATATGTATTTGGTGATGCTATTAATCTTGTGGGCACTCTTCAATGCAAAGAGGGGGGTGGCATTCTCATTGGCTAAAGAGTGTCACGAGATATTACCGGCAGATCACATGACACGGGGATTTGTATTTTTGTTTTTATCGGGCAAGCACAGCAAATTACAACAAGGTGCAAGGCGAGGTCATCTTTTGTGACCCTTATATGTTTTGACCCTGAAACGAAATTATGCCCTCTGGAAATTTTGAGCTGTAACATCGTTGTTAGAATTGTGAGCCTGTAATTGGAAAAGGAGACATTGTGTGTGCTCGTAGAGGCGTATTATGCACCGAACAAACGCAGTGACTGCGCATCCAGAATGGGCATTTGTGGAGCAGAGAAATGCATTGCATCTGTTATTCGTTTTGAGCAGGATCAAGCACTCTTTGACTTCAGCCTCTATTTTTCTGTATCTGTATTCATCTTAGTCGTGACCCAGCGTGACGGTGTGTCTGCTATAATAATGTATTCATGCCATCTGAGCTTAGCATTCTGTTATTGTACCTGTAAAATGACTCGACTACTTGGACTAGTATTTCTGAGTAGAGTAATAATAGCGGTCTATCAGTAGTAACGATGCCTTATAAAGGCGTGCTGTTTTTAATTTGGTAATGCGTGTTTATCAGACGTCATAAGGCCCGTGACCACTAAATATGGAGATTCTACAAATGTGCTTTTCTACTTTATTCGCCCGAGCTCGTTGCAGGTCTGCCAACGCATTTTGAAACGAGGCTCCGCTTCGCACAACCGTGAATATCAATGAGATTGGGATCGTCGATTTTCCAGGACCAGTTGGCGCAGGTTCCGATGCCTGACTTTTTTGTTGTTGTACATTTGTATATTTTTGTAAAAAAGGAAAAAAAATGTGTTAACCGAGCTTTGGAAGCCATCGTTAAGGATGCTGAAGATGGATCGCGGTGACTCGAGTATATTTTGTCAGGGAAGGACAAAAAACTATCTGCGCAATGCGTGAACATCAATCCTCTCCCTACAAAAAGTTAATTGAACATACTGCTTCAATAGCGCAAAGTGTGTTGAATGATTTATATTAGGTGTAGGGCTGGGCATATCCGGTTATTCAAGTAATTGATTACTGTACCTATCATCGGTTCGATTGACTTCATGATTTGGATTCCACAAAAATTGTTAGGGAACAAAAAAGTCTTACCTCTTTTCCCACGTGTGTTGTTGGACATGGGTTGATGGGCGGAGCATGTTGACGTCATCGGCCTGTATAGCAAGCTGAAGCACCGATATTAATCAATTAATTGGTCAATTAATTAATCCATTAATTGATGCACATCACGCCTACCCAGTCCGTTGAATTTAATTCTAATTTAACGTAGGTGGCATGGGTTAAATGTGTCTCACGGTTTACATAACTGCCTGCCGTGTTGTTTAGGACTATTACTCGAGCTGCAGTTCTAACTTGTTCGTCTATGTGGAAGGCGGGGAAAGAATCCAACTTTAATCAGGCACATAGCCATCCTTTGTGATGCTGAATGCCTAAGTCTGCTCTTGCCAATTTATTTAATGGGATGAACAGTGAATAAAAGCCTGATGAGGTATTACCTGGCAAGGCCACCAACCTGCGTGGACTGTCCTGCCAAGTGCTGGCGTTATTTTGTCCACATTTATACATCATCATGCGAAATCGTAAACATTGGTTGCCCAGGAATGCAGTTATATGACAACACAATCGGGCACGTGCGTGCATGGTTAATAAATAAATGTATACTTTTCACAAGACGTGTCTATCCGCTTGTGTGGTCATTCGGAACGCTCTTCCTTCCGATACAGGGAAGTTACTTGAGCTATGCGCTTTGAAATCTAGATTGAAAACTTATTTATTTTGTTAGAACTGCTTTTCGTGTTTAGTTGTCCTTTCCCCGCACCTCCGATTAGCACGGTTGGCTACATACGTTTCGAAAGAAGTTCAACATACGTACTTACATATGGCCTCAAGAAGGTTTGGTGGTTTGAGCAGGTGCCGGTTGTACCTGAAAGCCCACAGCGCACGGCTAAGATGCAAAGTGCGGTTATAAAAATGGGTGCAGTTTAAACTGAACGAGTAAAGGTTGCCTAGTGGCCCAGCAAATATCCTGCACCTCTGTGATTGAACCAGGGTTCTCCAGTGCAGTGAGTTCAATGCTCTCATTAAGAAAAACTACGTAATACTGTACATTTGAGTTATCACCAGATGTGTCTATATTCTAGATCTTGAATGTTGTATATATCAGTTTGACTGCCATGCGACAGATGCTTCATCATATCCTGGTGTGTGGAATAGTGCACCACCTTGTGTGTGGGTAACAAAGGTCAGTTTGAAATTGTTTCAGAAATAAGTTCTGCATTATCTGCTTCCATGGCCCATTCTCCAACGATATTGGGTTGAAAGAGTTACAAATGGGTACTTTGTCTCGTGGCAATGCTGCCAGTGGGAATACATTAGTAAAACAAAATAGAACAAAGACAAAAGTATAACATGAAACAAATAAACGAATACTCGGGTAATAAACGTATTAACTTATTCTTCTGAACTTGTGTTTTATTTTATATGTAGATACCATTCATACCTAGCAGACTTCTCTTTGCTCCCAGCAGATAAATGGTCATAATACAATTCTCACATACTATTTGGTTTCACTTGGCTGATGAAGGAGGGTTTTGGTTTCCTTTGGGAGAGAAGAGAGGTGATGAGCTGGCCCCTTGAGTCCCGGGCGGGAGCTGCTTTGACCAACGGCGGTCGCGTCAATCCTTCTCCATGTGCCATTGCTCCATTGCGCAGATCGATCTGCAGCGTGACCTCGATCAGCAGGGCCCATTCCGAGTGATCCTACACAAGCTCACTGACCTGCTGCTGGAGGCCGACCAAGGCAACGCCACCTCCACCAACCTCGTGCAGAGGTTCCAGGTCAGAGCGCGACCCCACACACCTCTGGCTGCATAGCGGAAGCTGAAAAAAAAACACAACCGGCTGGGTGCTTCAGTGGTCTGATCTCCTGAGGTCCTCGACTCAAAGCCTAAAGATTGTTAAGGGTCTATGTAAAGGTTTCTAAGTATTTGAGAGTTGTATGGTGGTCCCATGCCAGTCACCACAGATTGTCAAAAATATCTCTCATTCTTAACACAGAGATGTAACTTCATTCTGGCTGCATCCCACAGTGAGAGTTCAACATTGGCAGGATAAATTAAGTGAATCAAAGGCAATTGATAAAATTGTGAATAAACTTTGAATCCGATGAAAACGAAAATTGTTGTGGTTCTCTTTATCGCTCATGACTTTCCGTATGAAAGTATTACGAATGAAATTGTGTACGACTCAAACATTGTCTTCATTGTACAGTTTCCATTGGGACCAACTTTTAAGGTATCGATAGAAACCTTCCAAAAAGCCTTATCAAATATATTTTTCACTGTTGATATTGAACTTTCATACTTGGCAAGATGGCTGTGAAGTAGCCAGGAGATGGCAGGAGAGTCATGGATTCAATAATCTATCTGTGCCCCTAATGCTTGGGCTTTGTCTGGGTAGTCTGGATTCTTCTGTAAACACTCATGAATGGAATTAGTCCAAGGTCACAGTGCAGGAACCTCCTGAAAGAGATACTCGTGAGGCTGTCTTGGTTACGCAAAGGAACATTGTTAGCAGATTTTAATTTGCAATAGTCTTCATTGCATATTTACAAAGTTTATGATGTAGTTGGATCCTGGCAACCGAAATCTTGTTTGTCTTCTTTAATCACTTGCTAAGCACAGACCTGAATTTGTCTAATGCAAAGTGGCCAGTAATAAAAAGCACTAACTATAGCCAAGCAGATATGAACAAATACATTCCTCTAGTTTCGTAAGGTTACAGGAAATTTGGAAAGGGCTGCACACGTTAAGGATGAGAGCAGAAATAGCCAATCGGGCAAATAGTCTTTGACAAGGCTGGCGGTATGAGGGCATGACATTCAAATTCAATGTGGAAGTAGCGATAACAGAGCGACAATAAAGCAGCTGAACGAGTGAGTGATTGTGACGATTCGGATTTCTTACTCCGTGCAATAACAGCCACGTTGAGTTCTCAACGTAACCCAGGTCGCCCTTGAAAATAAAAAATAAATTCACGTGCCCCAGTGGTTGTATTTCTGCTGCTGGTTAAATAAAGGATTCCATGCATCATGCATTACTCGCCGGGTGCGCGTGTGTTTTGTTTCTCTTTGCCTTTTAAACTAAACCACATTCAGAGCTACGTGGACAGTCACCCGGAGACGATGCTGCTCGACCCACTGCATGCCGTGCGGAAGCTGCTTGACAGATGCCGGTCCTACGACCTCATTCAGGAGCTTGAAATATGCCGGCTGGGTAAGCTCTCTGTTGAAAGGGCGGGGGGGGGGGGGGGGGGCAGGGGTGGGGGGGGGGGGGGGGTCAAGCTTTCATCTGCCGAAGGCGACGGACGGGTCACTGCCAGGTTATCGCGCAAAGAATTTCACGTAGGCCTCTTCTTGCATGTCATTTCGTTCGTTACCTAGTGTCCAAACACACGTGTCAAACATTCTGGTACCCAGATGCCTGATTGAAAATACAAATTCCCCTCGTGTTTTTTTTTGTTAAGCCCGGACATTACATATTATGATAGAATCGCTATGTTTCACCGATGACTGAATCACCCAGTATGCGCCCGATCTTATCAGATCTCGGAAGGTAAGCGGGGTTGAGCCAGTACAGTGCTTGGTAGGGTGACGACCCTACCAAACACACGGTTTATTAATAGTGCACAGAGTGATGACATCATGGCAGCCATGTTGCATGAGTAACTTCATGGCGGCCATATTGCATGGGGTTGTCTTCCTGGTAGTTGATTGGCTGGTGCATTGGGAGCAAAGGTGTAATCCCTATCACCCGGAGCCACACGCATTCGTTTACAATCTGACTAGGACTTGCACTTTAAAATACGATCTTTTGCTTTACGGAATTTCGGTACCTACTACAGTCGCAGCCTGCCCAGGGTTATTTAGGCTGTTGTGTCTTTATCATCACAAGAACCCAGTGGCCTGCATTATATTCCCTCTCATGGCCAATATGAGTGACAAATATATGGGCCTACCTCCGGTCGACTTAACCTTAACTGAGTACCTGATGCGATGTGTAATCTCAGCACTGGGGAAACAAAGACGGCCAAGCATGGTTTAGGTCCCACCATCCCTCTTGTGCAACATGCAGCTCGCTCACAGCAATTGCCCGCCGACCATTCCTCTAAAGGCTACACGGGGGAATCTTTGTTTCTGTTGTCAGAGAGAGCGATCAGCACGCCAGCTTTTGTGCGACTCAACACCTCGGACCCGGAAGAAATGCTGGCCCTGATGCGGGAGCGCAACGTCACCTTCCCGTTCGGTGAGGCTCATGCGCACCGGGACCCAGGACGTGTTCGGCACTCTCGTCCACGACATGACCGCCCAGTGTGGAGAATGAACGTAGACGCTTTGCGTGATTGCTATAGGGCAGGGTTCTTACATTTGGCGGCTTGTGGGGCAGACGGGGCCCACGAGGGCTCATGGGAGTGGCTCGTCAAGCTGTGGCCCGCGGAGACGTAAATAGATGCAGAATAGTGCGATGAGATGTAAGCAAGACGTAACCATTTTATTTTGTATTCGCTAAATTCTCGAATGAAATCTCACAACTCTGAATATTGTGAACCTCATTCGCATGAACAAAACCAGTGAGAACACCGCAGAGGAAATTAATAAGATCAAGGGTACGGGGGTAAACACCTAGACATACCACGAGCTAGGCAGGGCGATAGTAAACTCCTAACCGCCCGACGTCACAGACAGTCCAGGGAACGACCGCAAGGGTGTCCAGCGCACCAACCCTGGAGGGATCCCTCAACTCCTGACCCGAGCCAACAGTCCCCTTCCGGGAGGCATCCACAACACATGGATCTTACTTGTTCCACGGTCCTGCCAGACCAGCACACGAGACAGATACCCCTCCAAGCACCTCACACACTTGCTGAGAGGGATATAAAAGATGTGGAGGCAATTAGTTGTCACATGGGCAGACGTCATGATGTCATGACTCCATGTGACATCGTGACACGTAATGGCAAGTGTCCCACCAGCACAAGATGATTCAAGTATCTGGCCCGATAAAAAGTTTAGTTGAAGAACCCTGTGATAGAACTTATTTTCAAACGTGAGTCCTCAGAGACGTTTTGATAAGTTGTAACAGACATGTAGAGAATACAACTTGTGAACTTCAAATGCTGTTTTGTTACATGAACAGGAGGCATGTAGTAATTTTCCCAGACCCCGGAGATTTGTTGAATTATCACAATTCGAGGTTGAGATTCAGTTGAAGAAATGGCTTCTCTGTTGTCGAAATGAAAGAATCTCACTTGTATACCTACCATAATCACCCAGGAATGTATGTCCTTAACGCTTGTGACGTCACTCCACGTCGACCAGCCTCCCTCATTAATATTCATCAGCAGGTGACGTCCTCCAAATGGACACCCCCCCCATGCCTCATTAATAATCATGACCGGGTGACATCACTCAATATGGAGTACTCCCCCCCCCCTCACTAATAATCATGAGCAAGTGACGTCACTCCACATCGAACAGCCCCCCTCATTCATAATCATGAGCAGGTGACGTCCTCCAAATGGACACCCCCCCCCCCCCCAATTCATAATAATTAGCGGCTGACGTCACTCCGCATGGGGGGCCGAGGTGCCTCCTCCTCGGCGTCAACTTACAACCCTCACTACAAAGGCAGAACCCTCACGTCACGTGATCTCCGTGACGCTGTTGAGACATCAAAGTAAAAAGGACGTCATGATGAACAAGGGATTATAACCTTTAAACGAAATAAGTCTGTGTCACCGCGCCCTTACAAATTGCACACGCACTGATGCAATGAATATCACGTCGCGGTTTGCTTTTCGCTTGCAAATTTAAGATTTACTGCAATACACCCGTGCTTGGACGAGAAAAAGGCTATTTGTTTCATATTTATTCAATTTTGCTCTACTTTGCTTGCATCATTAGTGTTAATGTAATATTCAAATAAAATTTGCATCTTTTGTAAATAATGCATTCTCGCCTGTGTGGCTTCATGCAGGTGGTCAGGGGATAATTAATCGGTTTCTGCAGATCAATGCATGGTTATATGCCTAATGACCAGGGCACGAATTTCTGCAGATATTTAAAATCAACCTATGGGTTGGTGCAAATTTTCTGGTTCCGCAATCGCTATAATTTTCGGCCACCTGTCACGCATATTGCACTCGTGTATATGTTTGGATGCTGCCATATTGTAATGATAAGTACATTGGACTTATAATACAGAGTTCGCCAGTTCAATCTCCTGGCAAGGCAATTGAAACAATGGTCCGAGTTTCTGAAATACCCCAAACCCGTCCATCCTGCAGTGTAAATGAGTACACCACAGTTAGGCGATTGACGTCTGGCCAGCGTGGAAGAGTAGGCCAAACACCCTCCAGGTGCCCTCTAGTGGAAGACCTGCCAGCAGACGCTTGAGCAAGCAGTTGCAGGGCTGCACATATAACGTAATCTATGCATCTACGCATTTATATTGTGTACACCATGCTATGTATAACTGAAGGTTGTTTTCAGTTTATTTTTATTATGATATTTTTTCTGCACCTGCTTTAATTACTCCTGTGTATTTTGTTTCGCTTGCAGTGTGTAAGAATATTGTAGCCCATGGCTCAGCGTCTCACGAGGTACGTTACCGTTATTGTTTGTTGTTGTTGTTTACTGCGTGCGTTGATGCAAGTGCACGTTTTCTTTCTGTGTTTTTTTCCAGTTAGATTTTCTTTTTTTTCTTGGCCAAAGACAGCTGTTTGGGTTTTTATATTGTGTGCATTTCTAAATCCCCGTTGCACGTGCCAGATTAATGTTTAATCAGTGCGGCGAGCAGATCCGCAGTAAAGCGTTGCCACCTTTCCCACATTAAAATTGATGTGTGGCTGGTTCACTGTGTAACTTACCCGTGTGTCGATAGTTCAATGTTAATGTGCCATTTTATTGAATGACTGTTATCTTGGCGTGGTCTTGGACTCTTTTTTTTGCTGCCTTGGTCAAGCTTGATAAATTGGACTTTTCGAAGAAATGTATTTATTAATATTTAGTACCTTGTTTACCATTTTCTCAATTTTTGCACTCCGATCGTTTTCTTTTGTATTGTTTGCTGTTGTCACTTTCTGACCCAACAATACTGGACATCTGTGAAAAAGAGCTTCACAGCTCATCGGATTCCTCCTCCAGTCTAAGCAAAGATTCTGATTCTGAACTCACGGCTCCATCAGAGCCCTTGTAAAGTGCAGACGATGATGCACCCCCCTTTCGCCCTCTCGAACAAATGAACACTTAAAAATAATAGGTTTTCCCGGTGCCGTCTCTTATTGCCTGGCAAAAGCCGTAAACCGCAACACACACACACACGTCGGTTTTTTTTCTCCCACCGGGACAGTGTTGCTAGTGTTGTGTGCGGTGCAAACGGCGTTGCTGCCAAGCTAGGTAACATAACGCACCGCGCTTTTTGACCCAGACACCCTTCATACGTTTAAAACCCTTCCTCCGTAACCGGATGTCAAGTCCTCATGAAAAAAAAACATCCTTTGAACCAAATAATTTGGTGATGCTGCATTGGCGGTAGTGCACAAGCACAATTAACAACAACACAAACCCTCAATATATTCACTGACTTACAAGGAACAGTATATACTAGGCGACGTTTTGGGCATTGTCCTTTACACACTTGCATTGCCAATTTGTACAATACGATGTCTGCAGACCCTGCAGAGTGATGAAAGAGACATTTGGTGTTGTGCAAGATCAAGTTTACAAAATATCGCATCATTGCAAATATGGAAAGGGGATGGAAATTCGGGAAGTGGGAGCAGCAAAGGAGATTTGGCGATGTCCTGTCACATGATGACTAATGGGAGGTTGATTTAAAAAATAGAAAGTGTTTGCTGAATGTGATGGAGCAAGAAAATGTAAACATTATTGTCGTGATGTAATTGGTATACACACATAGCAGAGCAATTGCAGCATGACAATTGCAACGGTTTATTTTTAGGAGCACTTTCATCCTTCCCGGAAGGGTAGGAAAAATATGCAAAGCATTGGTAGAGAATGCTAGGCTGTATCAACATCATTTTGCTTATCAGTGTAAATGTCATCTGGTCGTCTTGATTATTATATTTTTTAACCCAGGTCACCCTTGTGCTAAAATATAGGTGATGATGATAGTCTCAAATACTGCACCGGTCATTAATTTCGGGCAAAGGCTTCTCTTGGATTTTTTCAGTTCAACATTGGATCCTAATGCTCAAAATCTCTCCATGTTCACTGCACAAACATTCAAACAGTTCACACGACAATCTGATATCGTGGAATATTAAACGACTTGAAAATTGGACCTTGAAACAAATGCAAAAATGCATTTTAAGGCATACGGAAATAGTTTACCTGAAATTTTGGTTACCGATAACACCCAATTAGGACATTTACAACGTACATGGAGCCGTCTGTGTAACAGTACGGTGAATTATTACCAGAGAATATGTTAGTCTTGAATAAAGTTAATAACTATTTTAAGCCCTTTATAAATCCACTGGATGAAGTGCTCCCCTATGTAATGTAAGTGACGTTTTTTTTTCCCTTTTTTTATTCATCCGTCACCACGCTGGCTAGTGCAGTGTGGTGAGCGGCTAGGACTGGTTCAGATATCACCACTCACGCTAGCAGCCATGGAAGGGAACGGGTGAGATTGGCAGATTCATTACGGCGCATGCTAACCACTTTGCCACTGCTTCCCCAACTCCTCTATACGCATTGAAAACTGGAGGATTCAATAAAACAGGAATCAAAACTGTTTTACATTTGACTTCATGCCATAGGTAAATGAAGTTCATTTGATAAGAGTTTTTTTTTCTGTAGGAAGAAGCTGTAGACATTGATTTGTAATTGGTTTACAGGAAGAATTCTCCTGCTTTAAACAGATCATGAAATGACAAGACCATAACAAGCTCTTTATATCCTTGAGACTGGACCAGGGCAAGGAATGCTTCTCTCGTTAACAAAAGCACCCTCTCCGCATGCGTTGGCACTCGGCCAGTCCATTCTATGTAACTTATTAATCTTCTCAAGCGGGTCGTTTGTCTGTCCGCGGCTGGCTGTCGCGTGGGCTGAGTGGGCCCACGTTGCTCGTCACTCAGCTCGCTGGCGATCGCCACTTGGGCTGTCGACATTCTCTCCCTAGCCTGGCGTCGGCAGGACACTGTGTGGCTCTACAGCGGCGTTTTTCGGTCTGTACAGTGTGATGTTCGGCACGATGTCCGACGTTTCGCTGCACGTGCTGAAATAAATCTTCAGGAGATGCATCGAAGCTCGCAGCACTTGGTGGTCATGCCGAACTTGGACATCGTGCTGAACAACACGCTTAGAAAGAACATGTGAGAGCCGTAGAGTACAACTGAGAAATCATGCAGTGTTAGAGGACTAATAAACCTAACCAGGATATTGGTCATGGCCAAACACTTAGCAGTTAGCAATGACCTGCAAGTTGTCCTGCAGCGTGTATTGTATTGGAGGCTGCCCTGGCAACAGCTGCTTCTGTTCAGCAAACCGCATTTGCGTGTGTGTTTTTTTATTTTGTTGTTTTGGTTTTGGCTAATCACTGCTGCCAGTATGTTTGGGAGCTCGTAGAACACAGAAGCAAACTGAGGTCTGGCATTTTTAATGCTTTCCAGTCGTGTGAACTGAAAGCTTTTTCCTCCCGTAAAGTTTGTATTCACCTGCAGCTGGTTTGAGTGGTGCTGCCAGATCTTGTCTGAACAACGACGGCGTGAATTGCTTGCGTTTAACGAGCTGGGGAAACGGGCCATTGACTGGCTTGTTCGTTTAATTTGGCCCTTCATTCGGGAATGTTGTAATTTGGAATCTGTTCAACGTGGTGCGGCGAGTGGTTTTTGTGACGCCCGTACGAGTAACCTTGAGAGCAATGCCGTAGCAGGTTAGCAGGCTGCTCTGTGAACTTGGATACTTGAGTGAAATTTCTGGCTGTGGCTAATATCAGTAGCGAGTGATATCTCAACCGGTCCAGGCACCCCATCACCCGTGACCATGGTAAAGTATATTCAAGCTACTCGCATGCCGCCGTGGGGGTGGGGGGTGCCTTCATCCAGCAGTGGATTGACAAAAGGCTGTAGAGTAAAACATTTCGGTTATCAAGTCAGGATTGAATACTGCTCCGTCTAACTGTAATTGTGCACTCTCGTGCACTTTTCACATTCTATGCACTGCAGCACAATTTCAATTGAATCAATGCTACTGCGTGGCCACTTATTCCACCATTGAGTGTACCCAGTTGAACAAACCGTGGAATGATAATGAAACCTATTCCCCGTCAAGCTGTGGTCTTTGAAGTACAGCTCTTGCAGGTCAAAAATTTCAGATTGAAGCTGCTCAGACAGATATGAGATATCTATATTTGACTAAATTACCCTGAATGTGCCCAATTTCATCAGACGTTGGGCACTTGAATCGTATTTAGTATGAGGAAGGCGCCACTGATGTTGGCCACATCAATGGGTTCTGGCCACGGTGCACAAAAGCAGTTCCATCATTAACACCATATAGCAGATGTTATTGTCAGTTTTAGCTGTTGTAGTCATTTGGAGTTGGCACCTTTGATAACAGTGTTTTGTCGTTATCCCACAACGAGGATAAAAGCGCTTATTGTGTCATGAGATTAATTTTCGTTGTCCTTCCCCCACACCTCCGATTCGCACGGTTGGCTACGTATGGTGCAAAAAAGGACCTCAAGATACAATGACTTTAAGAAAATAAGAAACTCTGGATTATCATGGGATGGCGTGGGCATGCACCCAGTTGTCTAGTTGTGTCCAAGGTGTGTTGTACCGATTTGCCATTCAGCGTACAAACTATAAAACTAGAAACTTTTTATTTTACCAGGTAAGGGCCACTGAGATCTATAGCTGTTTTTCAGAGGCGACCTGGCCACAAATGATAGCTGAACAAAGCGGCTTATCACGTGGAAATGTATAGCCGCCAAATACTATGAAACGCATGTTTCTACATTTAGAGGGAAACCCCCGAGAAAAATCCACGGGAGCACGGGTAGAACACGCAAACTCCAAATATGCACGCGTCAGGGTCGTGACCGAACCCACGACCTGTATACCAGGCGAGGTAGTTAACATCTCGCGGCCGTGGTGCCCAGCAACGTCTCAAGGGGTCTGCGGTCTTGCACCAGGCCGAGGCAGCTGCACCAGGTTAATCCGCTGTCATGGCCTCCTTCCTTCCTTCACAGCGGAGTTAGATAACTGTTCAAAAACTGGTGGAACGACTCTTATCTGATAAAGCACACACATACAGCGCTTGTGAGCCAGTCAGTGGCCAGCCCTGTGCAGTCTTGTGCTGCTTGTCGAGTGTAATGTTCTGGCTTTGCAGGGCACTTAGCTGCATACTTTAACATCACAAGAAAATTGCTTCGCAATGGAATCTTTGACCCCGATATTCGGTTAAACGGCAGATAAAGTCGCTGTTTCTTTGAAAATGTAACGTAGATATTGATCACTGATACGAGTTGTGAAAATGTGGTTACATCCCACTGGATTAACTTCCTTTGATACTTAAAGGAACTAGGGTATACATTATTTCAATTGCATACATAATATGAGAATAGGGTTTTCTCTTTTTTCTGGCAATAAAACAGGTGTTAAGATGTTAAAGCACCAAACTGAAACCTTTTACAGGGAATCATGTCTGCATTAACCACAATACTTGTGGTCAGAATGCAAACAAAAAACATATTCTGATAATTTATCCATTGTTTTTTTAACTGATTGGTCCACACCAGAGACAGCTTTCTTTTGAGCCTAGTCTCAAATGGTGTTAGACCAGAGGACGCCAAAAGGCGTACAGCACAAAGACAACGCACTATCAGAGTAATGAAAGCTCGGGGTGAGCAGCTACATCATGGGACCTCCTTTGCCAATACCAAAATATGAGAATAGGTATGTTTTTTGTTTGCATTCTGACCACAAGTATTGTGGTTAATGCAGACATGATTCCTTGTCAAAGGTTTCAGTTTGGTGTTTTAACATCTTAACACCTGTTTTGTTGTGAGAAAAAAGGGAAAAACCTATTCTCATATTTTGGTACTGGCAAAGGAGGTCCCATGATGCATACATAAGTTTAGTACGGTAGTTAATGTCAACGCATTTGAACTCATTTTGGACTTGTATCTCACATTAGCATACCTTCACATACGCTGCATTGATGCCAGTGTAACCGAGTAGGGATGTGGTGACTCACTGATTAATATTAATGATCGCGCTCCTGATACTGTCATCGAACTGTGCGTGTGGGAATCTTATTTTTTGTATAATACTTAAAATGAAATTGCATGCTAAATGTTACCTTCAGTGAACAGGGCAGTACAAACAAGACAGGACGGACAATCGACGAACAAAAAAAAAGTGTACAGAAGGCAGTAAAGACAAGACAAAGCATCGATTTGCTTAGTCAAATCGCAATCCCAAAATCCTGGCAATTCATTGCGTAGCTGGGGTCGAATTGGGAGAGATTTCTACTTGGTAACCGAGTAGGTTCGTCCCAAACGTGTGCTATTTGCAAATGTTGATAAGGGTATCTGAAAGTAGACTTGCTGTGGTGACATGTCACAAGCCGGAATACGCACAAAACCGTTTGGCTAATAAGTAAACTATTAAGCACCGATCTTGGTAGCTTCCGCGTAAAATGTGCCAGCCTTGTGTGCGCAGTTCAATGCCAGGTGGCGGGATTGACGTTTCACTTGGGAATCAAGTCGCGTGCGACTCGGTAGAGTTCCCTTTTTGAATCTCTCTCGTGTGTGAACGGGTATTGATCAACTTCAGCAAATGAGGGGAGCCCCAAAAAACTGCGCGCGAGTCCAAAGTGTGCAGCTGTATGGTTTCCGTTAGCGCGTACAGTGGTCCAGCGGCACGTGTTCGCATTTGCAGAAGTGAGCGCGTGAACCCAAATAGGAAAACACACTTGTAAAAGGGGGGCGTTAAAATTATGCCAGCTTTAAAATGTATCTTTTTTTTCAAGCAAAAGCCAATAAAAGCATGCAACCGCAAACGCGTAAATTTAAATGGCCCGCGATATATGCGCTCTAAAAAAACAATTAAAAAAACCACAATCCCGGTCATCTTGCTGCTGTAACTTCCAAGCTATTTATCGTATTAAACGCGAGCGATTAGCACCGGTCGGTATATTTTGATGACAATGCAGCAATTTTGAGCGCGAGTCTCGGGTAGTTTTTTTTTTGCCAAACTGCGGCGTGATGACGCACCCCGTGGCAGCCACTTCGGGGTCGTCCATAAATGACGTCACGCACCCCGAGTGGGGTGGGGGGGGGTTTGAGAAATATGACGTCACATCAAAATGCGCAACTTTAAATATAGAAAATACGTTCTACTTAATTAAATAGACTTTTTAATGTTGTTTTCTCCTACAACATCAGAATGCAGCGGCACATTAAATATTCACTACAATGACAATAGTTTAAAGCGATTTGAAGCATGTTTTATTTTTGGGGGGGTGAGGGCAGAGCTTTGTGACGTCATATTTGAGGGGGGGGGTCAAAAATCGTCCAAAATCTCGTGACGTCATTTATGGACGGCCACTTATTCCTACATGTAGGCGTTTTTTTTCCAATTAAATGACAGTCCCGTGCCACGAAGTTTTCCCTCCACGTCGATTAGTTGGTGGTGTTGATGGCCAAACACGATTTTATCGGTCACCGTTACGTGTGGCCCACCGTTAAGCCAATTGCGCTGTCATCCTTGCCTGCGTGGGATCTCCTTAGCCCCCTTGCTGCTGTTGTACGAGGAGCTCCGCTTGTGTCAAGACGCACACGACCAAGCAACCTGGAATGTGCCAAATGGATACCCAGCGAAACGGGGCTTTGCAATAGCCGTCGTTGGTAAACGTGATCGGCTGGGTCATTTACAGGGGTCATTTACGATGCCACCCACCCACTCCCGAATGCGTCGAAAAACGTCGGTAACGCCGATAAATTAAATCACGTGCCGAGCAATTTGTGAGTGTCTCCGGGCATCCGTGAAGTGCGCAGAGGCATCACAAGATGAACGAATGGGGGGCCCCTACCTCGCCACCGCTTTGGATCGTGCCGCACTGTATCGCCTACAGTTTATAATATTTATAAGCCGTTTAGAAGCGCTAAGCTTGTGAAATTGCATTAGCTCGGGCGTAAAGGTCGAATGACACCGCACTTGTTAGCGTCCCCCGCCCCCACGCGCGGTGATTAAACATGATCAACAAAGGCGAGCCTCCCCAACAAATACTTGGAAGCCTTAACAAATATACTATAATAACAACAGATGACGCGCCCGTCCCTTCAACCTCCCTTCGACCGAGACGGCGGTGTTTTACTGCCGAGGCTGTGCCATCTTGCCCCCTTTTGCCTCGGCAAAAGTCCGTGCGTGCTGGTGATTTTGCTACGTGCCCGGCTTTCACGACCGCGTCGATTGTCCGCTGTGCGTGCGTGCGCGTGTGCGCGCCTGCGTGCGCGTGCGTGCGCCACACCAAGGGCATTGGTGCAGGGGTTGGCGCGCTGCGCTGCGAACCTGGAGGACCCGGGTTCGATTCCCGCTCACGGCCACGAACACCGGTGGCGATTATCTGAACCGGTCCTGGTGCCTCCCCCTAGGTAGACTCGGCCTCAAATTAGTACCTGGTGCAGTGTGTTAACATCGCCACCGGGGAGACAAAGACGGCCGGGCATGGTTGCCGGCCACCCACCCCCATCGTGTGCTGTGCCGGCCTTCATAGGTGCTCGTTAACAGCACTTGCCCCAACAGTCTGTTTAGGCTATACGGGTGATCTTTGTCTTGTGCCCCACCTAGCAGGTCGCGCCAAGCTGCGCTACGAACCCAGCGACCCGAGTTTCGATTCCCGCTCACGGCCACCAACACCGGTGGCGATTTTCTGAACCGGTCCTGGTGCCTCCCCCTAGGTCGACTCGGCCTCAAATGAGTACCTGGTGCGGTGTGTAAACATCGCCACCGGGGAGACAAAAGCGGCCACCCACCCCCTCGTGTGCCGTGACGGCACTTGCCCCAACAGTCTATTGAGGCTATACGGGGGATCTTTATGCTTGTGCCCCGCGGGGGTGGGGGGGACATATATTTTATAGGCAACCTTTTAATAAACAATTCGATAATATTTTTCAATATGTCAAACGTTAACGTATCCCCCTGTTTGCGTGTGAGACAGTGCTCCTCTCACTCTCTCCTTTGGCCCTGAGCCAGTGACGGAAATTCCACATTCCTATTCCACATTGCTACGAGGAACATTCTAGGAATAACTGCGAGTCAACATCACCGTCATCGTTAATCGTTCTGTCCGTAGACAGGTCTGAGGAGCGATTGTGTTCTCCACACGGCTCCATCCCCGCTTGTTCCTGAGTTTGACTTATCGCAAATTGATACAATCACAAAGAGATCATGACTCTGAACTTACGAATTTACGATTGTGAATGAAGGACCATGTGCACAGTGCCAACCCCCCCCCCCACCGTATGTTGAAAATAAATCAAACAGAAATCCAGATGTATATTGCGGGACTGTTGTGCAGAGGTCGCAACCAGGTACCCGATACCCGGCTACCCGTACCCAGCCGGGTACGGGTACCCGTTTGCGACCCTGGTGCGGCAGGGTATGGGTAGACCGTGAGTCACTGGTGAGTAACTGTTTGTCACTCATTTCCCAACGTCTTGTCTCTTCTCACAATTCAAGTTCCTAGAATCAACCCACCCGCGCCTGCAACATGGCTTCATCCCAGAGGTCGCAATCAGGTACCCGATACCCGTACCTACGGATATGCCCGGGTACGGGTACGGGTACCCGTTTGCGACCCTGGTGCGGCCGGGTACGGTTAAGGAATCAAAACCCGTTTGCGACCTCTGCTGTTGTGGAAACAAAGAGAGATGACATCGTGACGCTTGTACTGCTGCAATGAACTGCATTGTACTTGCACAGGGCCAGTTGCAACGGTGCCAGCTTTAAACGGGGTGGCCTGAGTCAAACGATGGATACAGAAAGGTGGATTATGACACAAATATTAAACGCCAAGGGGCCGTCCATAAATGACGTCACGCACCTAGAAGGGTGGGGGGGGTCAGACATTTGTGACGATGTGTGTCGAGGGGGGGTGGGGTTTGAGAAATGTGACGTCACATCAAAATGCGCAACTTGAAATAAATATAGACAACACGTTCTACTTAATTAAATAGACTTTTTGATAAATATTTTCTCCTACAACATCAGAGTGCAGTGCCACGTTAAATACGCACTACAATGATAATAGTTAAAAGCGATTTGAAGCATGTTTTTTTTTTGGGGGGGGGGGGCAGAGCTTTGTGACGTCATATTTGACTGAGGGTTTGACTTTTTGTGACGGCCGTGTGACGATGGGGGGGGGGTCAAAAATCGTCCAAAATCGCGTGACGTCATTTATGGACGGCCGAAAACCCGTATAATGTATTTCCCCTGATTAAGCGATTAAATGTCTGCAAACTATCCCTCGTTACTTTACATAAAGGAAAAACAAAAACTTCACTTAAAATACAATCCACTAAAAGTGTTGTATATTTGTTGCCCCAAGTGCTTAGAAAGGTCGGATGTAAGGCACTCATTTACATAACCAAATAGCGCAATCTGTACACTTGCCAATTTCCTGGGCAGCCATTTACTCGGATGGATGTAAGTGGATTATACGCAGTGAAATATGAACATGATTAATCTCACCCAGGTTACTCTCCTGTGAGCCATCCCCGGCCATTCGCAGTGCTGACGCGACTAGAGTTGGCCTCGGATGCATGGGTAGGACCTGCACTGACGTTGCCATTTTAAGTCGCCGTACGAGAAGTCCTGCCCAGCACTTGCGATCAATCCCTGATTGGTGTGCGATCCATTAGTGCCCAGACGAGTCGATCCATTAATTAAGTTTTGTGTGTAAGCGAGCGTTTCCTCTGACTGTCTGGGGCCCACATCCTGGCTCGCTGCTTCGGTGTGTTGTTCGTCGCAGGTCAGACGATGTGGAGGATGACGCCAGCCGGTGTGAGTTGGCACCACCGAGTAGGCCGAGCACAATAGAGAATCCAACTTGACAGTTGTTCATTCGCTTGGAACGTTGCTAAAACGCGATGCTCACGAAAGAGTCGGAATTGCGGGGGTCCGGCCCGATGTAGCGCCGGTGCACGGTCAACCACTGCACCGCCACTCCTCACCAGGATAAACTCATACGCAGACATGTGCGGCCTTTGTGTGTTACGAATATCTAGGCATGTAACGATGCGGCGATTCGATCATCGAAATTGATTCTTACGCTTATGGTACATGCATTGAATTGCATGTTTAAACATCGATGATACACAAATTGTCTGCAATATGGTATGCTAATGTTACAATTAGAATAATAGAACAAAAGCTGTGCATCTGGGATGGGGGGGGATAAGAAAAGTAGTTTAAAAGCGACTGTATAAACAATGCAATTTGAATATCATTATTGAATGGAATTGCAACCCTGTACCATGATGGTTCAGTGAGCCGCTTTGTAGGCGAGGCATTACAAGCCTGCCTGTAACCCTTTCCTGCACACAGTGGGGTGTGTGTGTGTGTATGGCTAGATCGAGGACGTGCATTGGTGTGCGCTTAGCAAACGAGACAATTTTTACAACTTGTGCAAGCCATATCGTATATGTGTGTGTGTAAAAAGCATCGCACGGCATTAAAAAAAAAATATATCTCGGGGCTGGCGTAGGCGTGCATTGTGCACCGAGATCGAGGAGTAATGATCCTGCACGTGTTTAGCAGGTTATCCGACATGACATAATCCTCGTCAAGATGTTCAGAAAGATGCTTTGTCTCCCAAGGGCTTGTATGATTTCATCGCCGGTCCACCCATGTTTCAGGGCATTTCCTTTATAGAGCCTCAAATTAGGTGGCCTTTTGTGACGTTTTTAAAATCACTCGTTGAATTCCAATTGTGCTGTCGGTAGTCGAAGAGCATGGTGAGAGAGTGTACACTGCTGCGTCTCCCTGCTGAGGAGGGGCCGTGGAACATGACACTACTTAGCCATTGCCAAAAGGAGTTGTTCATCGTGCATCTGACCTTCGATGTAGCATTTCCTTACAAATAATACATTTGTAGGTACGGTATTTGAACCATTCTCAGTGAACAAGGCTACCATGAATGCGCTCGTATATCGCGGGCAGTTATAGTCTGCTCTCTCGTTTTACCCAATTAAGCAATTCAGAGGTCATTTGTCAAATTATCACTGTGATGCCAGCACATATGGCCTACTCTTTTTTTCACGAAACATCACGAGGTTATTTGGCATCTTTTATGTCCACTGTGAAGGCGGGCAAACGTACTTTTGTTTTAGTACACGTGCAGTATTAATCATTAACGGTTGCAAACCTCATGCCTCCAAAGCTTGCTTGGCCATGTCACCACCCTCAGGGCTGGACTTGGCTTAATTTGTCAAGAGTGCAAATCATTGCCGGGATCGTCAGCTGACTTCACGTGAGAGCCTTCGAGGGGGGCTCGGCAAGATCTCTGTAGCGTAGGCACTGAGCAGCTGAGAATGCTCGTAGTGGCGTTGCAACATTGTGAGGCTGCACACCCGCAACACAGCCTTTCACACGTGTCTGTTGTCGCTTAAGCACACGTTGACATCTCGAATTGGTCACGTTCTTTCAGTTGATAATAATAACGTAGGAAATGCATTTAAGGTACTGGTATGCAAGTTGTGAACTATTTTTCATAAACAACGGACATTCAAGGTTTTCCTGTATTGCTCTCTCCCCGGAGATTAAAAAAAACACGACTTCCCACAGTGTGGACATTTATATAGTGCTAATCTGGTGTTGTTAATGTGAATAGTGTGCTAACGTTGCAGCTATTGCTATGTAAAGGACACGAGGTGTGTGTTACAGGCAGCTTACCAAAGTGACAATGCCATATGTTAAATTTACCGTACAGCCCTTTGTCAATCCACAAAATGCCATTTTGGATATTCGACAATTAATATACCTTATGGGAAATATAGGGTTGCATTTCTGGGTCTGAAATAATCACCCCTTCCCTCTTTGTTTAACTTATAATTCTACGTGATTTTCCCCATTGGCTTTCACACAAAGAACATACTCATAACATACACGGTAAAATAAAAAAATATATTTCGTAGTAAAATTAACAACAAAAGGATTAAACTTAAAATGTTTCTTTTTTTTACGTACGACAAATGATGATGGTGGGATGAAGGTGAAGATGATGCTGGTGGGGGTGTTGGAGGAGGCTGATGCGTGGAGTGAGACAGCATGAGAGTTTTGGGGAGCGGAACATGCTGATGAGATATTCATCGGCAACGTCTGCTGTACTGTACATGCAAACCGCGCGCTACTTTCGGCGCGGAGATGAGCATATTAGCAGCGTCAAACCGTGTATAGCCGAAACGTCATACCTGTCTGCCGGAAAATCTACCTCGATAAGTAAACCGCGTATAGCCGAAACATGCATTCGACAAAACAGCGTTGGGGAAGTTATGACTACTGCGAACCAACTCGCCTGCAGTGCCAAATTAAGTGCATCCAAAAGTTGCCGTCCACACTTTGCGTGTGTGGAGCAAGATCATAGTGCTCGGCACTCTGCGCTACGAAACTGCCGACCAGAGTTCGATTCCCGGCCATGACGAACATCAGTGGTGATTATCTGAACCAGTTCTGGTCCTCCCCTAGGTCAACTCCAAGCATGGTGTGTAAACATCATCACTGGGGGTGGAGGGGGGGGAACCAAGGCGGTTGGGCAGGAGGAGTTTCTGCTCACACCACCTTCTCGTGTGCTGTGCCATCCTTAAGAGATGCTCGTTGGCATCAATTGGACCAACAGCCTACGGAGGCTCTGCAGGGGGCTTGGAAGGGTGGGTCTTCGTTTGTGCACGCACAAGCATTGGTAATGTGCTGCAGTTCCCGTGCGGGGCATTTGACTTGTAGAATTCTCAACAGTGTTTTCGAACGGTAGGTGCCACATGGACCAACGCCGAAAGATTGTGTTTTCAATTCTCGACGAGCTCGTTGAGGATTTCTGTGATAGAGTTAAACTGCACTCGTATTGATCGGTGACCATGGGCTACTTGCTCAAAAAGTGCCACTCTCACACAATGCAGCGAGGATTAAAGAAAAAAAGTCCCAAGCACGAGGCCACGTTTGAGACCAATGTAATTGTATTGAGTTCAGCCGAGACGGCTGCAAGAACTCTGACACGGACAGACCGAAATTATTACTCCGCCGCTGTACCTCAGAGAATGAACCTTGCTGTGCAAAGGCTGGTAAAGAATGTGCTGGCTGACCTAAAAGAAATATGACGGTCCCTGTGTTGAAGGCTGCGGAGAGCTGCTCTGATAGAAAACATTGCCGTGCCGTGACTCGGCAGCTTCTGCCCAGGATAGCTTCTGTGGCAGATGTTAATGACCTCGCCTGGTATATAGGAGGTAGTGGGTTCGATCTCGACTCTGGCGCCTGCTGTATATTTGGAGTTTGCATGTTATCCTTGTGGTCGTGTGGATTTTTTTCCAGGTCATCCGATTTCCCCCCTCTGCATTTAAAAAACGTGCGTTTAGAGTATTTGGCTGCGATAAATGTCCACGTGATGAACCACTTTGTTGAGCTATCATTTGTGGCCGGGTCTCTTCTGAAAAAGAGCTGTACATCTCAGTGGGTCTTACCTGGTAATAACACAAATAGTTTATAGTTACTGTAGTAGAATGGGTGCTCGTTTAATGCAAACCTGAAAACCAAGACGTGCATAATTGTCTGCAGATATATGTACAGTGGCACCATAAATGATCACGGTCTTTTTCGCAAAGCAATTATTTGTTTAGTCGTGCGTCATGTATTTAATAGTTGTCCGTTTGTCACAGCGTGATGGACTTTGCCCACCGCCCATAGTTTGTAAAGGCAATCTAAAATAAGTAACACAAGCAAAACAAGTCGGCACTGCCCTGTTATTAACATTACACTCTAGAGTATACCACATTTCATGTAAATACAGCACACATTTATTCCCATGCAGTAGAAATTGTCACGTAATAGGTTGTCATGATATGTTTTTTTTATCTTAGCAATTAATGAGTGCATCAGTTGTTTAAAGAACCATCGATTCATTGATATACATTTTCAAGCACATGATACGTACATTGAATTGTATGTGTATGTAATCAATGTTGCACGTTATTGGATCAAGTGACCATTGCATCCACTGGAGGTGCTACCATTCATCGCAACGATTTGTGATGTTTGTGTATGTTGAACTAGACCCTGCATCTTGAGAATTTATCGAATCACGGGGGGGTTAATTGCCCCTATAATAATTGTATTATTGGGAAAGATAATTAATACAGTTGTCAATCCACTTCTGGATGAAGGCTTCCCCACACTGCCAATCACGGGGATTGTTTGACCATAGGTCTCCATACTGGCGATTGTGGATCTCTGAAGGGGTTTTCCAGGACTAATTTCTCTCCGATTGTTAATAAAAGTAAATTGGGCTTGGGAAAGATACATCGCCAGAAGGGATGACAGCCGGTGGATGAGACTGGCGATGGCATGGTAGCCAAGGAAGAGATCGCATTTAAGAGGACAACCACCTGGGAGATGGAAAAAAAATATTATCTCGTGTATGGCAGCAAGGTGTCTCGCAGTGTCGTGGGATCGTGAGGAGTGGTAACGACACGGGAGGCTGTTATCCAGCAATGGATGGAACATGGCTGCTGATGATCGTGATGCTGACGATAATGAAATACGTTTATGGGTAGACGTGTAGGCAAATGCATAATGCCGCCTCACTCATTTTACACCGGGTGAAATCTCATGGCTGTTACCAGGATGGACACATTTGTAAAATCAAACCA
Organism: Entosphenus tridentatus; assembly: GCA_014621495.2. NCBI lineage: Eukaryota > Metazoa > Chordata > Hyperoartia > Petromyzontiformes > Petromyzontidae > Entosphenus > Entosphenus tridentatus. Next base: position 4,004,399 of record CM025616.2, on the reverse strand, counting down.
TGACCACCCTGATGCGGTTACATTTGCACACAGGCTGCTGACTTGGTCAGTAATTGCTTTGTGAATGATGACTTGCCGAAAGGGACTTCCTGTGGATTATCCACACATGACAGGCATTCTGGATTTTTGGCTCAGAGCTGTATTTGAGGGGAATCAAATTTGCCCTTCTGTACTGTGGGAACAGTGTGGCAGGATCAGTGTACTGTTTAATGTAGCCAGTAATCATTTACGAGTTTGGCTGTCAGCCACACACACAAATAACAGGTTTAGTAAAAGAAAATATATTTGCGGTTACACACAGTAATTTTTTTTAATGTGTAATGTTGACTTTTGTAACTTTAGAGTATGCAGTTTTAAAATGTATTTCCGTCTCTTTGCCATAATGTGGTCAGCGTAGCAGTGCTGGTGATTACTTGCTACTCCCAGGCACGGCTGGAATGTCCCTTCCCCTCGCTGCTTATGCAATCAACAACGTAGGCGTTTGGACAGCCACACACAAAGACAAAGATCCCATTTTGCACTCAAGAACTGTTTGGAGCAAACGCCGTTATTTGGGATGCAATGTGCATTGCGGCGTTTGTCCTGCCACGGTTACCAGCCGTGGTTATGATCATCACCATGCACCCACTTCAGGCTGAGTTGATCTATGAGAGGTCCAAGCTAGGCTGGGCCATACCATGCTGGTATGCGTCATGGTCAGACATTGAACCCACGGACCAGTGAACCGATGTTGCTACAATTGTATCGATCTCCCTACTACCACGAACGTACAATTTTGATGCACTCTCGCAGCCTCGCGTACATGTACGGCCAATTCCGCCTGTGCCGAGCTACACAAACACGTTTGTGCATGCACACCAACATACGTAATGCGTGCTTAATGACGAGTGTGTCTTTACACGCGTGTGTGCTCTCTCGTAGTAGCGCTGTGCTACAAACCCAGTGACCCGAGTTTGATTCCCAGCCACGGCTAACATCGGTGGGGAGCGATATCAGAACTGGTCCCAGGCTTCCCCCTAGGTCGACTCGGCCTTAAAGGTGTACCTGGTGTGGTGTGTAAACATCAGTACTGGGGAGACAAAGGTGGCCAAACCACCTGGGGTGTGGTGGAGCCAGCACCACCCCCAGCATGGCACATTTGAGGCTCTTAGTGCACGTGCCTGCCTTAATAGGTGCTTGCTAACAGCACTTGCCCCAATAGTTTGTTAAATGCTGCATTTGCATCTTTGTCTCTGTGCACACACAAACAAAATTCAGCGCACACTGCAGCGGCTTGAAACGCTATTTAATGAGGTAATGTTTTTATCTTTCGTTTTGGTACCCTTTGAAAAGGCCAGGGGATAATCTTGGGTTTTCCAGCGCCATGAATAATGAATGAAATGTGATCAAAGAGCGCTTGTGTTTGTAGCCATCGCAATGGGGCAGGGAATGAAAATCAGGTTGAACGACCCATTGTGCTTCAACTATTACTGCAGTTGCAGCTTAAGGTGTGTAACTGTAAACATGTTGTTTAACTGTTTCGAAATTACACCGAACAAAGCTTCGAATGATAATGGTGGTTTTTTTTTCTCATTATCATCACCATCGTTAGCCATTGTCTATCCACTGCTGGATGAAGGCCTCTCCCCACGCTGTTGTCGTCACCTCTCGCGGTCCCGCCTATGCCACGATCTATCTCACCTCTGCTCGTAAACTGATTTAGTCGTTCCCTCCATCTCCACGGGGTCGTCCTCCTCTGTCATGCGTTCTCTTAATTCCGTATAGCATCGTGCCCGCCCGCTTAATTCCCTTCATTGTCAGTGATGTATCCGATTTGCATTTATCCCTGATACGCTCGTTCCTCTTTCTGTGTCTCTTGTTTCCAAGCATTCATTTCCTTCATGCTTACTCTTAGGTTTTTTCGGTAAAGTCACGTAGGTAAAAGTAAATAATAAAATAAAAATAATAGAAATAAAATTTGGAATCAAGTACACTAAATCTAGCTGTGACGGTCCCACCTGATGACGGAGACTTGTGTTGCCTCCGAAACGTCGTGATTTATAAAAAAAATTATATTATTATTTATATTATTTTTATTTACTTTTACCTACGTGACTTTACCGAAAAAACCTAAGAGTATGAATCCTTGCAGTCACGAAAGCTTCACATCTAGAATCCTTCATGCTTCTTTGTGCACTTTTCATCTATTCGTTTTTTTTAGCCCAATATCTTTGTTTATTCTCCATATGTAAGAGGCAGGTATTGTGCACAGATTGAAAAATGTCTTCCCGAGGTGTTTTGGTATGTCGCTTTTCTGAAAGCACTCAATATCACTATTATTGGCCTCTGTTTCGTTGCTCTTGGAGTATATTTCAATATTCTCCAGTTTTTTTTCCCCACTTGAAAGTTGGCCTTGATAAATATGAGCAAGAGGAAAGTCACATTTAAATGCGTTGGGTTAGCAAAATAGTTGTTTCGAGTTACACAACTGGTGTTCTGCTTAGAAACACACAAATGAAACGTACAATACTCCCAACGCCATGAAACCACCGTGTAATTGCATTAGTGTTGCCTAGACCGCATGTTGGCTGGCATTGTGTTGTGACTTTGCTCTGGGCTTGAGTTTGTGAAATATGTCCCATTAGAGTTGGCAGGTTAATTTTTTGGGGTGATTCCTGTGTTAAAATCTCCGTTCATCAGAATAGGAGGATTCTGCCCAGGATTACGCCATGGAAGATGCCTGATGTCGACCAGAATCGCCATTAAAATGCGTCACGTATTCATAGGCCGTGCACGTCAATGGTAATTCCACCGCTGCTAAAACTCTGGCCAGGCCTCATGAGCCCTCAACTTGTTGCCTAAATGCCAAAGCCTGTCTCCACACAACCGGTTTCCCACCATGGCTCTAAATTTCCTACAATCCCGCGATATCCATTAGGAATAATTTAATGATAAGACTTTGTTTTTATCATTCCAGGCTGTAATGCACAATATCTTTTAACGTGGCAGAGGTTGTTTTTTTTTGTTACAGGAACAAAAAAATTGGCAAGTTATTCACAAAATTTTAATGAATTAAAATAATCTTACAATAATATGAAATGTATTGCATAGAACAATGTGGTAAGAATGTAGACAAAACTTTACAGATGTTATCTAAAACATGCTGGTGGTTACTTGGTTGCAGTGTGCTATGAGTAAAGTAAAACAAATTGTGTATATTTACATAACTGTATTTCCTTATGCCATCTCGTTTCAACATACTTCCACACCTCTAACCCGACGCAGCAACAAATGGCAACCACAATTAAGTTCGTCCAATGACCATTAACCCGTTAAATAATATACAAATGGCCGACGGTGTTGGTGGGTTTATTATCTCGTCTTGCATGCCACAATAGAAAAGAAAGCGTTTATAAACAACTGATGGGATGTTGCCGCACTTGGCAACGTCTGCAGAGTGCCGATGCAGACTGCACCGTCATTTGCCTGCTGCCCTCCGCACTGACAAAGCCCCAGTCAGACAGATCGTTCATTATTAATGTTATACCCCTCGACGATTTCAAAGAAAAACAATGGCAACATCTTTCACCTTCCCTTTGCCGAGCGGATGCCTCTCCACACGCCATTAAAATTTTGTGCAATTTAAAAGCGGTCTGTGGTGTACGTATCGAAAATGTAACTCGTGTGGAGTCGGACTGTCGTCGCGTGGTCTCGCAGTGCGAGGTCGATTATTACGTGCGAAAGTCTGTCTGTTCAGCAAAAACAATGTGTTCGGCGGGAAGAAGGGTTTTGTGCGAGGTGCTTGATGGTTGGATGTTCATTAAAGTGAGTTGTGTGTAAAGGTATAATACTTTCCATTGTGAGTAATATGCTTATAAAATTCAAAACAAAGAGCAGAACAAAATCCAGTAATTGTAAATTTGTTAACAAGGCCTCATTTAACTTTTTTTATAATAATTTCAAAAATGTATTATGTGAATCTGTCTTTAACGATTGTGTTCAACGTTTCTCTTTCTCCACTACCTTTTACACGTCCTCCACTCCAGCAAGTCTTCTGTCAAATCCCCCCGGTGTTACTTTGTTGAATGTAAAGGGCGCCCTTGCTGCTGCTGCTGCGAGTGTCTGGAATTACCTTCCTCTGGATGTCTGCGCAACTGAGGACCCTTCTCCTTTTCTAGTCCACCCTCAAAACCTTTTTTTTTCTGCCTATGACCGACTTTCCCTGCGAAATGTCTTCATTTGAACTTCTACCATAATGACATCTCAAAATCCCTTGCTGGCCTGTCACACTCTACCACTCATTTGCTGCTCTGAAATTAACAAATGAACAAAACAAAAACGAATTCTTCAAACTCTATAAATACACATACCCCCCCCCCCCCCCCATATAAATGCGATAACATGTAAATGCTTTATAATTCGGTATTGAATTTAAGATAGAGAACAGCCATGGCTACAGTAATAGCCATGAGGGCTCTGAGATGCTCTCCTTAGTGGTATCGTCCTCCCTGGTGTGGCCTGCAGTGGTGCCGAGGAACTGTGTCTGCCTTGACAGCAGCTGGCACCGAGTCACCCGCTGTGGCCTCCGACGATGGAAGTCGGAACTCTAGCTACATCCACGAGGTCTCCAGTGCCACCCGCCCCTCCCCTCCGCCCACCGTGACGCTCACAAGACTTTTGGTTGCTCCCTCTCTCCAGACGTGCCTGCGCTCGTCTGTCAGAGGTGCTCACGGTTTGCGCGGTCTCGCCGCAGATGGCCATCGTGTTCGGCGAGGCGGGGTTGAGGGACATCCGCCCACCGTGCGTGGCGCAGAGCTTCATAAACCACGACGGCGTTTTGCACAAGGTGTTTGTCATCGGGGACACCTTTCACGTGGTGGAGAGGCCCTCTCTCAAAAACTTTCCCGCTGGGAAATCGGGTGAGTCATTTGGCTGTTCAGCAATACATGATTAGTCCAAGCGATTATGCGCGAAAGCTCTGCGTGTGTACGTATATTTGTATAATTTGTGACCGTGACATTTGAATATCTCATCTCTGTCTGGCAGATCAGAAAACTATCTTTTTCAACAGTCACGATGTCTCCAAGGCTGAATCTGCATCGCACTTAAATGCAGTAAGTACGAATAATATACATTTTAAATAATGTGTCAGTATGGCATTTCGTTCATTCCATCTTGGGATTTCATTTCATGATCTTAAGTGCTTTCTTGGCATTCCACCCGTTGAGCCACACAGCCACTACAGCGTAATTTTAATCTTATTTGTTGTCGTTTCCCACCGTCCCCCCGGCCGTTTGCATGCACAGCGAGACGAGAGCCAGACGGCGGAGCAGCGGAAGCAGCTGTCCTTGCAGGTGGTGCGGCGCCTTGTGGAGGGCCTGCGCGAGACGCTCGAGATGTCACTGTTCGGCATCGACATCATCGTGGACCGGGAGAGCGGTCACCACGCCGTCATCGACATCAATGCCTTCCCAGGTGAGCCGCTGCCGCAAGCCACTACTGCCACCAACGCCGCTGCTACCACCACCGCCACTCCCACCACCACCACCACCACCATAACAACCGCCCATACACATGCACACTTGCAGCGAGAAAATTCCTCTGCAAAAGCTTCGTTCCCCCGAGTTGAAGCCCCACGGGACGTTAAAATGCAAAGTTATTAATGAGTTATGTGCGGGTTGTGACGTGCTTTTGCCGGGATGGAATTGGAAACGTTTAAAAATAGATTATTAATATGCGTATTGGTTGGATTCCGTTTGTGGTGTGGTTGAGAATTAAATTGTGGCATTTGATCAATATAGTGTTGTTGGTTCCTGATTGGGCATCCGTGCAATTACCATTATTTGGACCACCTCCTCTCCGTACACAATGCCCGCTGGGATATATACGAATAGTATATGGGATGACGCTCAAGGGAGAAGGCCGTGCTGTACGAGTGCATATAATCATCCGTGGTGATATTCTGCGGTTAATGTCAAGAGGTATTTTTAATTAATGTAAGTGCTCTCCCTTCTCAATGTAAAGCAGCTGCAGAAGGTGGTGTGCTACACATGTGGAGTTGCATTCCTCTGCAGGAACACAACTTCACTCTGCAGTGGTTGTGCTGCATAGCTCTGAAGAGTTTTACGGCTGTGTCCCTCGTTGTTCGGCCTGATGGTCTGACCATTTCACTTGACGTACCGTGAGCTCCTCCAGGAGCTTCTTCGAGACACGGCCAGCACGTGCAGCGGACTGTCGGACACACCGTGCCGTACAATGCGCGGTTACAACCCCTTGCAAGCGTGTATGCCAGAGCTGCTATTGCGTAGCGTTTCCTAAACCGGGTGCGCCGTGACTCTGGCTAATCTGCTCCCCAATCTCGATGTGGCAAACTCTTTTGGAGCTGATGCAAGTCGGTTTACTTTTTGTGTGAAATAAATAGACCAACGAAGCGTGGAAGAATAATAAAGCAACAATGTAACAAAATGCCCAAAAGTACAATTATGCCGTTTCGTAATTGCTTTAATTGACTTGGAAAAATTCAGACGATGCGACGAGATGGGTTTGTTTGTAAACGTCCGTGGACAGAAAATTGCAAACAAAACATCGTTGGGGCAAGCCCCCAGTGCTTTCTGAAGAAACTCGTTCATGTCGGAAGTCAAATGGGAGCCAGGCCGAGTTTGGGCATACGCGGTTTGTTTAACCTCAGGTAGCGCTTAAATCAAAATTCTCACGACCACATGCCGTTTGGGATATAGTCTTTACGTCGCCCGCGCAAAATATAATGATTTATGGTTGAAAAAAATTCCTTCCCAAACACGAATACACCGTGAGAAAAAAAAAAGCCGCTCTGCGTTTACAATGTCGTGGGTGATAGGCGATGCTTCTACGTTATACAGTGGCTAAAAAATATATAGAGGAATTAAAATAGTTTTCTCAAGAAAGGCTGACAGCGAGGCCTAAGAGGGCTCCTGCCAGTTCTTAGCAGATATCTCCATGAAAAGTAATAAGATAATATATAACATTCCCTAAAAAAGAATTGTTCAACCATTTTTTTCCTTAAAAAGTAATCGCACACGGACGGCCATCCGCTTAAGAAAATACAAGCGTATGGGGGAAAAACAGTGATAATTCAGGTGGCTTTGTATAAACAAGTGGGAATACATATGTCAAAATACACCACGGGCTCGTAATTTTACATAGAGAAAACTGAGAAGATTGCTATGGATGCTGGAAATGCGTTCGGTCCTCTGTTTAAACCATGCAGCAGCGTCATAAACCGTGGATCATTGCTGACGAGCAGTACCTTTTTTAGTTTCTGTGCCACATGTGGTGTTTACTGCATTTTACGGGTGCCTATTAATGTCCGCTGCTTTATAAGCAGCTGCACATTTTCCTGTTGAACGGTGATGTGGTGAACACCAAGCGGCGATGGCAGAGCGGCAGTGATGGCAATGTTTTTCACGTTGCCAAATTACGCTTTGCAACCTAGCCGGGTTTCCTTTACACCATGGCATGATTAGGCTGCATCAGCTGGTTAACCGGTTTATTTTTATTTACTTGAGTTTGGACCCCACTTATTGTTCCCCAGACTTGGTGAGATATAAATCATAGTAACCGTTGTGTATTTTTGTATATTTTAACGGGCTGTATAAATTTGTCAGGATGTTACAACAGTACATGGTCAAATGAGTAAACTCCCTTTTAAGTACAAAGTTAAACGTGTGCAACTGTCGTTAATTTTTGCGTAAATATTGGGGCAATGAATTGTGAATTATTCTCGGGTGTTTGGACGTACGTTTTGATAACGCGCGCCGCGTGTTGTCGCGCGTGTCCACCCAGGCTACGATGGCGTCGCCGACTTTTTCCCAGCGCTGCTCATGCACGTGCAGGGCCTTCTGCAGGCCCACAAGCCCAGCGACGGCGTCTTGACAAACCAGCGCCTGCAGACGCCTAACGGACAGCTCGAGCCACCCACCACAGGCGAGCTGATCCAGCATCATCAAGCCCAACCGCAGCAGCTTCAGCAGCAGCAGCAGCAGCAGGCTGCTGCTTGCAGGGACCAGGATTCCGCAAGCGCGGCAGGGCTGTCGGCCTTGCAGCTGCCTCGGCTTTCCCTGCCGAGCCGCCCACACGGCCGATGCGGGTGCACGGCCTCCCGGAGTTCGTGGCCCGTGGAGAACGGCGGTGGCAGCGGCGCATCGCACTTGGTGCCCACCAAACGGAGGGTGCACTCGGTGTCTGTGTCACCGGCGGCGGCGGCGGACATTGGCATGGTGTGCCACCGCGTATCTCTCGTGGGAAAGGGCAGCAACGGTCGCTGAGCCCACTGCCGGGGGCACCACCAGATGTCACGCTTTCCTTTGTGATCGCCCAACAATCCATCCCTCCAACAGTCGTCTGCGATCATTGGTGTGTAGCTTCTGTCGTTAGGACAAGCGGTGCCCAGTCTGACCGAATTGAAACAAGACATCCAGTCATTCCAGCTGCGCGACCGTGCATATTGGTGGCTTTGGTACAGACGCTTCGTCACGTGCGTGCACATTTAATTATAGTGGTTGGGAAGAAAAAAAATAGCAGGATATCTTCTGTGTGTTCATATTAAATGACTTAATTTGTCTTATTAATCGCAGCCACCCCACCCTCCATCCAGATGCATATGTAGAGGTGATCATGTGGTGGTATAGCCTCCGTCCAAACACGCTCCATTATGTGCGCGCATTGCATTTGCCGAAGTCATGTTAATGTCAGGATTAATTCATTCCATGTGAGGTTGACAGCACCATAGCTATAAGCATTTATTTTTGGAAATAATAAGTTCCTTAAATTTGTTAAATTTGTCAATCCAAATTTGCAGCTTGTTAGAGGTCTTTCAAGGGTGATGTCATTTTCAGAGTATGCCACTGATGATGTGGCTTTAAATTCCTTTGCAGAGGCAGGCAGGCGTCCATCTGATGAGTGCCCTGTCACTCATTGATACGAGTCGGAGACGTACGGAGGGCCGGTGGTTAATGGGTAGCATTAATTAAATGATTTAATTTACAGTAATTTAGTATTAATATATTTTGTAATAAAAATCAACTGTGAATATTATTGTGGTGAACCTTTGTACATTTTTGTTTGAAATGCAACGTTTGTTCCACTTCTAGAAATTAAAAAATAGTTTTTTTGATTTTTTTAACAACTTCCATATTTAATTTCTGATCAACTTTCATGTTTTGCCAAATGATATCCTTTCGCAAAATTGTAAATAAGTGTTGAAATCTGATTGAAACGCTGACTAAAAAAAATGTTATTTAGTTTATTAAAAAAAACAGCCCAGATGAACTTTAAAACAAATTGAAACACAGGCATCACACTCTTGTGCCGCCTGTTTAGCGATGTACAACAGGAACCAAAAGTCTTGAATTTTATCATTTCTGTTGTAAAATATATTGGCACGTTAAAAAAAGAGGTTTTAAACGAGCTCTGGCCTAGCAATTCCTGATACCTCTTTGTAGGGGTATGCTTGTTGATTTTTAATTAAACAAAAATCAAGATAAATTGCACTTGTGTGTTCCTAATGTAATCATTGCTGTTCTTGAAAAGCGCGTCATTCTGTCGCGAGCCGTCTCGTTGAATCGTGTGCTCTCCGTGCATCCAGGGAATGTACGTGCAGGTGGAGATCACGCTGGTGTGTGGCTTCAGTGGTAAGGCGGATGTCCAGTTTGAGGAGACTGCTTGTCCGCTTCATGTGCTATCAAGGAAAAATACCGGTGGCTCATATCTCTTTTTTCCACTGGCACATTCGAGCCGTGCTAGCGCGGGGCCCTTACTGTGTACGGGTGGTTTTCTACGAGCTATTTGCCAAGCTGAGCCAGGATCAAACGGTGAACCTCTGGCTTTAGAAGAAGACATCTGAATCTGGCTCGGAAGCAAGCAGGGCTAGGGGCGGGGTTAATTCTAAATTGGAAACCATTTCTTTAGAACTGATTTTTTTGTTTTATGTTTGTTGTACTTACGGTGCGAAAGAAGTTCAACATGCATATATACAAACACATTTTTTTGTTATACACTGACGCAACGTACGTTCATTATTACGTATGATGTCGGTGGCACAGCCCGGGTTTTTGCAGTGGAAAATTAAACCTGGCTGGCTTGGCATGCCAACAGCGTGGCTCGGTTGTATCGTGGAAAGGAGGTATAAATTGAACCCAGGTGACTGTTTACAAGTTTCTGTCTTCGCACCCATCACCTGACTCACTTGAAGGTAATACCCCTCACCAGACACACACTTGGTGTCGGTCATAAATAAACGGCGCTGTCTCTCTGATGTAGACGTGTGCTTTGCAAAAGCGATGTCTTGTGTTCCATCGTCATCATCCATGGTCAATTTCACTGCCGGATGAAGGCCTCCCCAAGTCTGCCGCTGCTGTGTTAACCTGTTGTCAGTGCGCTTGGTGCAGTGCGTGTAGTGTTCTACGACAGCGGTGACTGCTTCTGAGTCTCGTGTCTATGTCGATGGACTTGCGTGTAACCGTATTTTCGTTTTCACTGCTCTTCTCAGCTTTTCCCGATGGTCTTTCTGCTTGCAAATATGAGATTTTATTTTGGTGAAAGGGAAACTGTGGCCTAAGTGACATGACCACCAGTGAAAATACTTGTCGGTAATTATGGCGATAAGAGGGGTTTTTTGTTCGCTTGGTTTAACTTAAACCACTCTGTTCGTGTTCATTATAATTACTTACACGGTTTATTTTAAGAACACATCGATGACGCTATAGTTTACAAAATCTGGGCGCTATGTACTACATCGTCTTCTGTTCATACAGCACAGATTATTTTTGTAACAATTGTATTCTTTTCTTGTAATTGTGATTCCATTGAATAGAAAACGCTGCATCTTTTGGTGAGATGTAGTGCTCGCTTAATTACAGCTGTATAGCAGCGCAATGCAAATGATTTGTTGGCTACTCCATTCAATGTCCATTGCAGAGGTTTAAAAAATCAGAAATGATCTACGATCCAGCAAAACTGGGTGCCGGCTTCACACGTGTGCTTGCGAGGCTGTGGTTCATTGTCAATTACTTATACCAGTGTCTCAAGCACCAGCGTGACGTGAACTAATAACCAAAGTGTTCACCCATCGTTGGGTGACATCTTGTCGCAAGGCTCTTTCATGTACCACTTCTTGTTTGTGAGTGACCCCAACCACTTGGTTAATACGATTACAAAGAAAGCTGTAGTTTTAACACACAGGCAAGAACGTTATCCATGTTTAATGTTTAATGAACGTTATCAATGTGTCGGCAGAGGAGAAAAGTGCTTTCGCTCGGCTTTTTCTCAGCTTTATCTCGCAGTCTGGCTTCGCGCATCTGTCCATAGCCCGGGATGATCTTGTTGCCGTCTTTTCGATGGGGAGTCGAGCTCATGGGGCAATGGATGCATTTTTCACGTCTGTAAACAGGACACTCATTACCACGTGGGCAAGATTACTGCCGATAACAGTGGGCTCAGTTGTATTTTTCTGCCAAGCCATTTAAACGCGGAAGAGACTGCCCAGGCTTCCTCTTGAGAAGTTCAGCGTCTGTGATGATGCATAGAAGGCAGCGGACGAGGTTGTTTTTGCGCGAGGTACTTGCATGGAGAAAGCTGCGCTGCAGATGTGATGCGTGGAGAGGCTTGGCAGTGCTGGCATAGCGAGACTGTTGCTGCTTATTTCTCTTGATAACACGTCCTGTTGCTGTGCTTTTGCAACTACGACTACCTCCTTGCATTCGATTACAATTCTATGTGTGTGTGTGATTGGAAACGTTCTCTATTATTAGTATGCCCCTTTGAATTCTGATTCGAATCTACAGAATGGAGGGTGCGGGGAGGGAGGAACGTTGTTCTGTGCTATTGAGAGGTCATTCATGTGGCTTATATATCAGTGGCTTCCACTCTTTCACCTGTTGTCAGCTGAGCCCCCCACCAACTTATTCATTCGTCAGCGCCCTTACAGTTGAGGCAGAGGAAGCGATCGTCATTTTCTGGGCCGCGTAAGGGACTGGGTGACAGCAACAGTCTGGAGGGCGATTTTCGCCACATTCACAGCAGGATTTGCAACGTGATGCTGTAGTTGTCCAAGCTTTTGCTTAATTATCAATTCTGTAATCCTATACTGTATATCTCCTATTTAATTTGGAACTCTAGACGGAAAGATGATATGGTTTTTGTTATTTTTTAAATGCTACCGTTTGTTTTCGATCTAAGTGTGCAAAGCTAACTGGCAGACAACTGGAAAAAAGACCCGTATTTGCAACAGTTTTGTCCAAAAGTCTGTCACTTTACTCTTATTCTGACCAAACCGCATCACGTTTGAATGCTATTTCACCTTTAACGCGTGATGGTGGTGGTCGTGGTGTGATTGCTTTTCATGTCATTGACACCGTTTCTGGGTTTTCATTGTCATTCGTTTCACAAACATTTCCAAGAACCCAACGAACCAAAAATCGTACTTGCGATTACAAAAAAATTCCAACGTTTTTGGGCAAAGAAATGTCAAAAGTAGCTGCTTAGCATGTTTAATTAAAAAACAAAGTCATCCGGTTTGATTTCTGCTCGTGTGCACAATTGCACATCATCACATTCCATTGGTTGCTTTTTATTTTGAGCGTCAAACTTCTGGGATATCTGGACTGTTAAGACCGCCGCTTTTCTACTTTTCAGATGACAGGACGTCTATTTCCGAGGGCTTTGGGAGTGAGATGAGAATGTACTTGTTAAGTCAATTGTTGCACTTTCCCTTGAACCAAGATTTCCCCCACCCTCGCTTTAGAAGTTTGCTAAAGCCCCCCCCCTACAATTGTACTTTAATGAATTTACAAAATTCCGAATGTTTGAAAAATATTGTTTCATCGTTTGGCTCTATAATTGTGGTGTTCACTTCTAATACTGGTCAACGGATTGCGATGATGTTAAGGCTTGACCGAGACTTTGTATTGTATTCCCGCCATGTGCCTTTTCCAGTACCACCACCGAGCAGTGTGCGTGTCCCTCTGGCATAAGATGTGTGATGCTGTTAATTTTACATGTATATTTATTAAAGTTCATCTGAATTAAACAAAGGCCATTTATAGTTGTCGGATGAGCTAATAAATGTAAAATATACGGAGGCCGCCTGTCTCTTTATTTTTCCCGTTTCCTCGCCCCCCCTTTACATGACACGCGCTTAAACGTACCCAAACAATACTGCGGAACAATTAATGCCCGCTGTAAATGTGTACGGTCATGGTTTTTAACGTGGACATTTTTCTTGAAAAGAGACATCACCTAAAATGCACCGATATTGACTGCAGTGCTATTCTCTTTGCACATAAAATCTGCGTATAGTCCAAGCGAATAGGTGTTTTTCTTTAACGCGAAATTGCTGTAATCACGTTTTAAAATGCTGTATACTGCAAAAGAAAACTTTCGCCGCACTCCCTGTGAGATGCATGCTAAGCTGCTATCCTAAAGAGCTGACGACCATGCATTTGCAAACCACGGTAACTCTTGCTGCTGTATGCCTGCTGACGATGTCGACGCATTGCCCCGTCTACGGCACCGCGTCTCAAGCCACCTTTGCTCAAGTTTAATTGGAGGGAAGCTTTCGGTCACAACGGGAAATCGAACCGCCGTAAAGTGTATTATTGCCTTTGAGAGAATTTCAACCTGGAGGTGACGCCTTCATACAGCAGCGGATTGATCAAGGCCGATGACGACAATGTCGAAAACTCAACCCCCCGATTCGACTACAAGTAAAGTATCAACAATGTACAATGAATGTGGTGAAGCGGTGGCGCAGTTAGCACTGCGCTGTGAACTCGGCCACGTGAGTTCCATTTCCTTGGCCACGACTTAACAGTGGCGAGCGATATCTGAAGGTGCTCTGGCCCATATATACAAACAAGACAAAGATACCCCGTATAGCCTTAACAGACTGTTCGGGCAAGTGCTGTTAGTGAACACCTACGATGGGCCGGAACGGCACACGAGGGGGTGGGCGGGCCCAGCATCCACGCTCGACCGCCTTTGTCTCTCCAGTGACGATGTTTACACAACGCACCAGGTACTCATTTGAAGCTGAGTCGATCTAGGGGAAGCCCATGGCCGAATCGGATAATCGTCACCGGTGTTGGCCGTGAGCGAGAATCTAGCTCGGGTCGCCGGGTTCGTAGCGCAGCGTAGCGCTAACCACGACACTACCGCTCCCTGCTGGCCCATATACACAAAAGACAAAGATACCCCGTTTAGCCTTAACAGACTGTCGGGGCAAGTGCTGCTAGCGAGCACCTATAAAGGCCAGCACGGCACACGAGGGGGTGGCCAACACCACTCCCGGCCGCCTTTGTCTCCCTAGTGACGTTTACACATCGAACCAGGTACTCATTTGAGGCTGAGTCGACCTAGGGGAGGCCCTGGACCGGTTCAGATAATCGTCACCGGTGTTGGCCGTGAGCGGGAATTGAACCCGGTTGCCAGGTTCATAGCGCAGCGCGCTACCGCTCCCCACTATATACACACACCCACACTGATCAGCGAGGTGAAGTATAGTCAAACAACCCCATAGCTGAACGGCATGGGATTGAGAAAGGCGTGGGATTATTCTCGTAAACACAACACATTAGGAATGCAAACATTGCCATCAGGACGTCGTTACCGCGCGCATGCAGTTGAGTGAATTGTAAAGCAAAAGTTAGGTCGGGAGGGGGGGGTTGGTGGTGCTTTCTATAATCCGGTGGGATTTTGTGGCGCGTCGTTCCATGACCTCATTCAGTCACCGTGAGCGGACTCGTTAGCTCTGCCACGTGGGCGTAAATCTGTCCCCGTTGATTTGATTGCGCGCGTGCGTGCGCGCGCGTGCGTTTCCAACCCCTCCCATCGCTTCTGGGTGTCTCGCCGCCCGAGACGCGAACGCATCGCGTCGGCCACCCTTTTTACAAACGCCAAGACGTCGCCAAAGTATCTGCGCGACGCCAACGCACCAAACTTGGCAATGTTGACCCGTACGTAAGGCAAATAATATAACAAATAGCCTCTACTGTGGGGGGTGGGACAAAGCCCCGATATCCAATACAATGTTTGGTATTTATATACAGTAGCGTCTGTGTGCAACCGAATCTTCAAGACGTGAAAAACTGTGGGGCCGTGGGTGTCTAGGGCTGAGGCTTTTAAGGTGATATTCATCCAAGGAGATATTCATTCCAAGGAGGTATTATTTAAATGACGTATTCATCCAAGGAGGTATTCATTCAAGCAGCTCTCTATGACCCAATCGAATGGAAACGAATTCTATACAATTTGCATTACTGCCACGAGGAGCGTAAATGAAATGCAACACCCACTAAATAATCCAAGTGGGGGGGAAACATCAACGCGGGTAACGTCATCAAGCAATGCAGCAGATTAATATTTCTATGAGCTTCGCGGTGACACAATGTCCACCGCTCGTGCCAGAGCAGTTTCGTCATCACAGGCAACCGGGGTGGGTGGGTGGTTGGGAGGCTTATTGAGTTAAAAAAATGTATTTGAAGTTTCCGCAGCCTTGCTGCGCTCCAGCTGCCCTCCTTCCACCCGGGACACGTCCACCACAGAAGGCAACCTGCGAATTAGGCAGCTACAAGAGATTGGCCAGTCTGAAAATATAAGAATCGATTTTACCCTTTCTGTTACAACACCAAACAGAATCCGTTATCAAGGAATCCTGTCTGCATTAAACCCCACGCGCTTGTGGTGAACACGCAAACATAAACACATGTCCTGGTAGTAGCTAATGCATTGTCTTTGAAACTGATTGGTGCACACCAGAGACAGCTTTCTTTTGAGCCTCGTCTAAAAGTGTTAGACCAGATGACGATGTTCGCCTTTTGAACGCTGTTTTGCTTTTGATCTAGATTTGAAGTTTTCGTGACTGCAGGGAATCCATATACTCTTTGGTTCTTTCGGTGAAGTTTTCCTTTTGGTTTGTTGAAAGCGGGGAACACAGACATGACTCGAAGCAAAGTAGAACTTCAGGCTGAACCTGCCTCATGGAGGAAACCACTCAACCTCCAGGCTGTCAGTTCATTTCGAAGGGCCCCAAGTTGGAAAATGTTGCGTTTTCTGATTTGTATTGTTGCTAAATTTCCGATTTTTAGCCCTCCTATAACATCAGAGTTTAAGCTAAACATCAATGTTACTGCCCTTGTAGGAAAAATAATTATATAATCGGTTATGTTTTTGCCCAATGGACATTCCTCACGGCAGAAAGAACAGGATAAATCATTTAAATTGACATCAATGTCACGTGGTATACGTAATGTTTGTTTCAGTGTGTGACCATCACAGGACACATCATGGTTTTAATATACATGGCACCGGTTATAATAATAATGATAATTTCCGGCCAATCTACCGATAGATGAAGTCTTTACTACCCCCCATGCTCCCTCCCCCACACTTATGGGGGTTGTTTGACCATACTTCCCCATGATGGTCAGTGTCTAGGGGGGAGGGACCCTCAGGAATGGTTCAGATATGAGTCACCACTGATGTTACCCATGGCCTGGAATCGAAGCTTCGTTCATTAACCACAGCAACCACAACTTCCGTCTCACAGTTACAAAACTGTACGCAGCATATCAAACATAATACTCGGAACTTGTTTTAGATGAACACGTAGGCTTTCGCGACCAATATCATCCATAATAGAGGGTTTTGGGGGGTTATATTGCATAAATATATAAATGTGTCGTTAAACCCACCACCACACGACACAGCAAACTAGTAAGGGTTGTCACGTAAACAGAACAGTTGTAATTACTGGCGAAACGCCGTACTCAGATTGTAAATGTTGTGGCTTGGCTCTCCAACACACAGGTTAGTGCTGTACTCGTGACGAATTGGCCACGTTCTGTTTACGTGACAACCCTTACTAGTTGGCTGTGTCGGGCGGTGGCGGGTTTTAACGACACGTTTATATATTTACGCGACCTAACCCAAAAAACCCTCCAATATTATCGTTTTTAGAGGCAGTTTTCTCTCTTTTTTTCATTCGCGTTGGCCGTTTCACATAGACAGCTGGGATAATCTGGCACATACAAAGGAGGGCATCGCCAGTGAAAGAGAACCACCGCCCCAACACGTTGTTTGGGTAGACAAACCGGACCCCGGCCGTTAACGTGTACTGCTAATAGAGCAGAGGGGCAATTGTGAAATCCATCTCAGACTCCAGGCGCCACCGCCCCCTCACATGGCAAGGTGCGGCCTTATGTTTGAGACCAATAAACACTCGGCAGATCCGTTTTTGTTTCTTCTTTCTAAAGTCCAACCTCCGAGCAATTGTAGCACCATCACCCCGGAGACTTGCTGGTGGTGCTGGGGTCCTGATTGATTATTAACGCAAAGAGGGCTTGAGTGAGTGTGCGTGTTTGCTCGTTCTCTGCACTTGGTAGCTGTTGTTGGCCAACCGCGCGTCGTGTGTGTTGTAGTTATGGATGACTGCCGCACACATTGTCACATTTGAGGTCACCCTTTTAAGGTACCTGCACCGGGTTTATGAATCAAGCAACAAACAAAAAATGGACAAAAAACTGGCACAGCATTCGCGATTATTTCGGTGCAGTGTTTGTGCAAGATGTGTCCACAGGATGAATGACGTGCGGGTGAGGTTATTGACATGCAGGTGTCCCCTTACGAAAGCAACTCGACTCATTAGGAGGGCATAAGGTGTATACTTTACAGTTACTCCATTGCCTTTAAACGCACGCAAACCCCCAAGGCGTATCCACGGACACCAGCATTGGCAAACAGTGCTCTTTGCCTAGGAATGCCTCAATGGAGTGGAACCCTCTTTCTTATCAATACTTTTTTGTTCCTTGTCAGCGTGGGTCGGTGAACGGGTGGCCAAGGACGGGTTCATATATCGCTCGCCACGACGTTAGCCCCGGACTGGGAACACTGCCGGATGATGCTAGTGGCACAAGTAGCTACACGTGCTACGGGCCCCGCACTTTCAAGGGCCCCTGCGGTAAATGCTTTCAAGCTATCAATTCCGGGTCAACGATTCTGCACTTGCTCTATTACTATAGTACTATACCGCCTTCAACTTTTATGAACGACTGGGTGTTTAAGGTTAGCGATTTGTCATTATATCTGGCTGTGTAGCAAATGAAAAAATACAATTACTTTACTATACAAGTAAAAAAAATTTGTGTTTTAATATTTACGTGATTTTATTTAGGGCCCCTTTCTAACATATGCCACAGCTTCATCCGGCACTGACTGAGAATGAAACTCTGCACGATTGCCGGGTTCCGTACGGTTGCACCGCCGCTCCCAACGAATGCGATAATAAAATAGTAATTGGGCAATCTGTCGCGCGTGCAATAGTTTCATGGACATCAACTGACCGTGACTTTTGAAGGCCAGACTCGGCGTCGCTGGAAAGTCAGGGGAAAGATGTGGGGGGGGGGCCTTTAAGAAAGCGGCGTCCCTTTGTAACGTGCGATGTTTATCGAACGACACTGCGAACGTGCAGTGGGATGACGACCGCGTTTCAGATGGTTTAGGGGGCCGCCACTGAGAATCGACGCCCGGTGGTGACGGTCCTGGTTCCATTGCGTAATTAGAGACGAGGATGTTTGTGAGTGTCGCTATCGCCAGAGTCGATCGACTGGTTGATTGAAACGAAGGTAAACGGATGCGCGCCCCGCAGTAAAGCAGTGAGTCGCACGGAAGGGTGGTTTTTAAATCCTTTATATTAAGTTCACTTGCTTGCTTGCTTACGACCGTGCAAATCTTTCGGTCGTTTTTTAACCCACTTCCCGTGATCCAATCGAGCTGACATTTTCCACACAGACTCGTTGTGCGTGACAATTAATGTTCGTGAAATTATTTTTCAAAAATTTTACACTTTTTAGGACAAAAATATTATTTTAATTACAAATTGCTTAATGCTGGCATGCAATCATCTGACCCATAGGTGGCAGCCATCTCAAGCCAGAGGACGAGAGGACTCTAGCCGCCACGCATATAAAGGATTTATAGTGAAAAACTTTGTTTTTACGGGTTAATTTTTTTCCCTTCCAGAAGGGGGGTCCCAACATTGGCATGTTCTGACCACGTTCAGTAATGTTATTGAGTAAATGAGTGAGCATCCAATTCTTTGGCTGTAATTTGAGTGTTTATTTTTCTGAAAAAATAATAATTGATCCACGATTATGAGCGGAGAAAGCGCACAAATCTAGCACGGCCTGTAGGGGGACACCGAGTGGTGGAGGCCAGTCAGTTTCAAGTCACTTTCAAGTCAGTTTCAAATCAGTTTCAACTCAGTTTCAAGTCAGTTTCAACTCAGTTTAAAGTCAGTTTCAACTCAGTTTCGACTCAGTTTCCCGTCAGTTTCAAGTCAGTTTCAAAGACAATGCATATATAATTATCAGAGCGTGTACGTGTGCATTTTCACCACGTGAACGTGTGGTTAATGCAGACTCGATGCCTTGCAAAACGGTTGCTGTTGGGGGTTTGAACATCTTAACACGTGTTTTATTGCCAGAAAGGATAACATCTATTCTTATTAAATCCTTTATATTAAGTTCACTTGCGTGCTTGCTTGCTTGCTTACGACCGTGCAAATCTTTCGGTCGTTTTTTAACCCACTTCCCGTGATCCAATCGAGCTGACATTTTCCACACAGACTCGTTGTGCGTGACAATTAATGTTCGTGAAATTTTTTTTCCAAAATTTTACACTTTTTAGGACAAAAATATTATATTTAATTACCAATTGCTTAATGCTGGCATCATCTGACCCATAGGTGGCAGCCATCTCAAGCCAGAGGACGAGAGGACTCTAGCCGCCACGCATATAAAGGATTTATAGTGAAAAACTTTGTTTTTACGGGTTAATTTTTTTTTCATACGTTGATACTTGGAAAAAGGTCCCACGTTGCAGGCTTATCTCAGTTGCCTCGCGGTCTCCCAACAAAGAGTCCGACGTGACCGACCGTAAACCGACCACGCGGTTTTCCGTGTTGTTCTCAGTAATTTCCGTCCAGATACATTTTATAAGTCGTCACGCGTCGCACGCGCGTAATGAATTGCTACACAGGTACCGCGTGACTGGTAGGGAGGGCTGATTGAAATCGATGGAGATCTTGCCTATTACGTGCGGACAAATGTCGCCAATCCTAATCCCTCGTTTCGCTGCACTAACAGGTTTCGAATAGCACATCGTAGCTGTGTGTACTGATGCGAGATTGATATTTTATTATTTTACAAGCACTGCCTTTTGTGTCAGCTCAGCTGCTTGCTGGACGAGGGAGGGTCTCCAGATGTCTTTGCAGATCGTGTGAGTTGTTTGACCGGACTTCACCACGCTGGTCAGTGTGATTTCACGGCGAGTGTGCAGATGTACAGTATAACAATTGAGCAATTGTGCTGTACTGGAACAAGTTATTTGGGAAATCGATAGGACGTGTGAACACGCGTCTTGCAGAACGACTCCTGCTCGCAAATCTGATGACTATATACACACACATGCCTTTTCTAGAATATTCTAAGTTAAATGCATTAAGAAGACAGTGATTTTTTTAATTTATAAATAAGGAAGAAGTCACTTTGTATATTTCATAAGTAAAAAAAACATTGCGTAATCGCATCGCGCGACGCCAGTATGATATTGGAAAATGGTGAAGCAACTTTAGTCGACATATTCCAACAACTTTGATTGTATTCAACTTAGTTGTACATTGTATTTGGCAACGCAGTACATAACAAATAAACTCAGCACATTCGTCAATAACAGTGTCCTTAAAAAAAATATATAGCGATGTTTCTGCCAATAGCTGTTTTTACAACCAATTCGATTCCAGGGTATGAATGTAATTGCGCTTTGAATTCGACCCTACATGTACACAGCTCTTTTGTCAGTCCACTGCTGGATGAAGGCCTCCATTATAGCATGCGGAGCGTGGGGGTTATGTTTGACCATACTTCACCACGCTGGTTAGTGCGGTTTCGCGTGAAGGTGGGCACCGTAAGCCCAAAGTACAATAAATGCCCTACATATCCTGCATAGAAACAGCTAAATATTTCCCTGTAAGCGTCTTACTTTTCGTTATTGTAAATGTAACACGTGAACATGTGTAGTGCGTGGTCGCTTTCAACTTCAAACTTTGTCGGTTCGTGCCCTTTATCCCCTGATCAGCCTCGGATAAATATTGAACATTGACTGCTTTGGGTGAAAATAATCAGAAACTTTGTGCAATGGTTATAAACTTATATGGAGACCGACGCCTGATACGCAGTGGAGGTGTGTACAGGTGTTCGTTTGGTGTTTAGGACACGCGTCTGCGTGTAAATCCAGAGTGGGGAGCGGTGGTGCAGCGGTTAGCTACACCCGGCGACCCGAGTTCGATTCCCGCTCGCGGCAAAAACACCGGCAACGATGATCTGAACCGGTCCTGGGCTATCTCCTAGGTCGACTCAGTCTTAAATGAGATCCTGGTGCTATGTGTAAAACCATCGCCACTGGGGAGACAAATGTGGCCGGGCACCCACCCTCTCGTGTGCCGTAGCAGCCTTTCAGAGGTGCTCGCTAACAGCACTTGCCCCAACAGTCTGTTAAGGCTACACGGGGGATCTTTGTCTTTGTAAATCCACTCTGAAACCTGTGCCCAGGTGTCAGTCAATGTATGCAAATCTGGTCACACAAGCACTGGTAGCAGTTGTCGTTCTAAAAACTCACCTCTTTCCGTACGCAGGTGCAAATGTCACAATGCCGACAATCGATTTATCAAACACCGCGTGGTGAACATAGCGGACTCGAGTTGGCTGCAGGGGTCACGGCGCACATTTTAGACGTAACATCAAAAACGAATCTAAAAAAACATCGATTCATACCCACACCATCATCTGTCGCTCATTCGAAGTACCGATGCGTCTTCCCGCCACCATCAAGTGACCATGGATTCAGGGCCAACTGCTTTAAGGCCGTCCATAAATGACGAGGGGGGGGGGTGAGAAATGTGACGTCACATCAAAATGCGAAACTTTAAATAAATATAGACAACACGTTCTACTTCATTAAATAGACTTTTTAATAAATGTTTTCTCCTACAAAAATCGTCCAAAATCGCGTGACGTCATTTATGGACGGCCGTTTTTTTGTTATTATAAACAAGTTTGCCTCTTTATGGCTCTGCTCTGTCCTCATTCGTAAGTGTGCAGACTTTGAACATAGTGCCGTACGCAAGACCATCATGGACATCTCACCCTACATGCACACGTGGTCTTTCGTCTGCTCGGGGCATTGCTGTTTGCTCGTCTTTTTCCCCCCATATGTCTTTGTCGCGACTGCCACTTTCACCACTCCACACTCCTCCTCCCTAAGCTCGGGCAGTCTTTGACTCCGTCAACGCAGAGAGGTCTCCGTCGTCGGGCACGAATCGATCAGTTATTATTATGATTATTGCCTTTACCGCCCTCGTGTGTTTTGACACATTCCTCTGTAATCTAAGTTGAGGGCACCATAACGTGAAGTTACTCTCGTGGCGCGCTCCGCCCATCCGTGCCAGGGCTGCACCCTCCAGCGATTCAATTGTCCGTCACGGCGGAAGGAAAACGTCGCATGACAGAAGACGCTCCCTCATCCTGCCAGGATTGTCAATCGGTGTTTCCGAGTAGAAACTGTAAACTCAACTATCGTTTTTTATTTCACCAGGTAAGGCCCACTTGTGAGCCTACATAGCTCCTTTTTTTTTTACAAATATTTATTGGCAACCTTTAAAAAAAATCCACAGATACACAGTAATGGGTAAAGGAATAGGAGATGCAACACAAGCTTGATGGGGGGGGGGGAGAAACTGAAAGATGTAATCAAACCACATACAAAGTTTCAATTTACCTGAAGTTGTTCTAAAAATACACTGAGCATGTGCACAAATGCTGCTGCACTGGAAAAAAATGGTTTAAGATCTTATCTTGAATCCCCTTCAATCCAGGCAACTTTACCATGATGCACAAGGGGATCAAAACACATTTCCGAGTCAGAAGCGACCTGTCCACAAATGATAGCTCAACGAAGTGCCCTATCACGTGGAAATTGTTTAGCAGTTGCCAAATACTCTAAGCGCGTGATGTTGATTCTCGCTGTGTAGGGAAATCCCGGAGGATCCGAAGAACAATGCAAGCGACAATGGGGGAGAGACAGAGGCTCGCGAACTCCGAATATACAGCAGCAGGCGTCGGGGTCGGGATCGAACGCACGCCCTCCTCCTGCATACCAGGCCAGGCAGATACCATCTCGCCACAGGAATGTTGAATTTCTACCAATGGCCCAGGGCTGGAAACAGGAGATAAGCACCGACTCAATGATCATTTTGAGTCGTAAAACAACTTTGGAGTGTGATACATCGGCATTTGTGAAGGATGCGATGATGGGTTTGTGCACCTCCTGAACCGGTTTCTTTGCCACCGCAGCACGTTCTGCCCGTGTCTTGTGTGAGCCGAGATGTTTATATACAGTATGTTAAACTTCTTTCGCACCGTACGTAGCCAACCGTGCAAATGGGAGGGGCGAGGGAAGGGCAAAAAAACTAAACACAAAAAGCAGTTCTAAAGCAATGAGTTTTCAATCTACATGATTTAAAAGTGCATAGCTCCAGTGGTTTCCTCATATCGGAAGAGCATTCCAGACGGCCGCAGAAGTGCATCTTAAGTGCACGATGATGCAGTGGCCGTGCTTGTTTGATGGCCATCCAATACGTCGCATTTCAACCCGAAATGTCACGCAAATGTGTGTATGTTGAACTTCTTTCGCACCGTACGTAGCCAACCGTGCTGATCTCAGGTGCGGGGGAAGGACAACAAACTAAACACACAAAACCATTCTAAAGAATAATCGCCCCGCGAGCAATGCTCTGTCTCTATATTCAGCGGTTTCCAATCTTTTCGAGTGTGCTGACCCCTTTTCAACCTCCAAACATTTCCCGGACCACCACATGCTTCGAGTAATTGAAATCGTACGTTTCCTTGGTGAGGATGTTATTCTTTTTCTTCTTCTCCTCCGCGTACCACCCCCTGCAGTAGCCTCGTATACCAGCAGGGGTCCGCGGACAACAGGAAAATACATCGCAATGACGCCTCTACTTACGAACATCCGACTTACGAACTTTCCGAGTTACGAACAAATCTGTTCGTATGTTACGAAACAAATCTGTTCGGACCGAGAGTCGTAAGTTCAACCGCCGCGCAATAGATGGCGGTGGTGGCATCTACATCGGCAGAACATGAAGAACCAGTGGCATCAACATGTACAGGAGATTATACAACTTTTAAAGCCATTCCCCGTGTTTAGTGTACATGTTATACAACATGTTTGGAATCGACAGGAGTAAAGTTGGACTTACGAACAATTCGACTTATGGACAGACCGCTGGAACCTCAGTAGAGGAATCCCTGTTCTGTTTTTACGAGAGAAAAAAACATATTTAAGAAGAATTTATGCATCAAAGGCTTGTCAAAACGTCGTCTTGCACCACTGGCATAATACTAATCATAACACTGCCAAAAATATTTAACAGGAAATCTGAACCGCTCAATTTGATTGCACCTTCATATGTTCAATGACAAAATTCTAACAATGTTTAACTTTGTATAACGTGTCTGTAATTTTGGACTTCATAGAAACGTTTCCATTTAAATGGTAATGCAAGTTTTACTTGAATTGATTTCCCCGACACATTTAAGATTCTCAATATTATGACACTATACTCTTTGATTCTTTCGGTAAAGTCACGTGGGTATAAAATAAAATAAATCACGACGTTTCGATCGCAACACAAGCAACCATCATCATGTGAGAAAACCACAGCAAGAAAATGTTTTTGCTGAAGTGGGAGAGAGAGTTGCCGTGGTAAGAGGTTATATAAGTGGTTTTCCTATCTGATGATGGTTGCGTGTGTTGCGATCGAAACGTCGTGATTTATTTTATTTTATACCTACGTGACTTTACCGAAAGAACCAAAGAGTATGGATTCATGCAGTTCACGAAAGCTTCAAATCTAGATTATGACACCATTCATACGTTGTCTGACCATAAACACAGGACGGTTCTTTATTAGCCATGGATCATTCTGCCGTGGTGTATTGGTCAACGCCACTCTGAACCGACATCCCAGAGCCCGCTGGTCCGACCTCCCGGCACGGGAGTTGAAGAGTCGATCCACCCAGCAGAGTAAATGGTTTCACCACAGCCCAGTAGCGTAGTCACTACATCATCAGTGGCGTAGTCACTACATTATCACTTCAGGGGGTGCGGCAATCGATATTTGATGTATCTCTGCACGGTCGCACCTAGGCTTATCTATAACGCTGCTCCTCTTGCCTAATCATATCGTTACGCTCACGTTCTCGAACATTTAACGTTGTAGGGGGCGCGCTCCGTCTTCGCAAAATAAGTGTTGTTCTTTTACACTGTTGTTGAAAACATCTCATGGTTTGTTGTCAAAGGGGGCCCCAACTCGTGGCTTTGGCCACCCCTGGTCCCACGCTCGTTATGCGACTGCCACAGTCGATTGGTAGGTAGGTCGGGTGTGATGGGGTCAAGTGTGGGTATTCCCACTTCTTCTAAGACGTTTGGCCTGCGTGCAAGCGTAAACCAAATGACCCTTTTACAGTGGCTCCCTACAGCACCATCTTGTGTAGGAATGTTGAAATTCTTTCACGCCGTACGCAGCCAACCGTACACATCGACTCAGTGGTTCGTTCAAGATGCATTGACCGAATCAGGTCTGTGAGAACAGTTAATTGACGAAGTATGAAAATTGTATGAACGACAGTGTCAAATCATGTACATTCTAGTCGCATTAAATAAATTCGGCAAGCGATACGAACGACACCTAACGGGCGACGGGGCAATGTCATAATAAATAGACAAACAAAAATAATTGACGATTGAATCGAATGTTTGGGCACAGGTGCAGCGTTATATTCCTCATACACATGCAACGGCAGGGCTTTAGTGCGAATCTAATTAGACCTTCTTATTGAGCGTTATTTACATAACGAACGAAATTATGTTAATTCAAATGCACGGGTTGCACGGTTGCGCATGCACAGCTCAATTGAAATCTACAAGGCAATCATCGCCCCCAACTGCGAATTCGTTAAAACTCATTTACGAGTCACAGTGACGCCTCTAAACCTCACTACGTTGTGTTTGACCAGGTGAGGTGTTTGACCAGGTGAAACCCACTGAGCTATATCGCTCTCTTTTTTCAGAAGCGATCTCTGGATTGCACGCCCAGTATGCGAACCATTAAACCACGGCAGCATCCCGATTCCTCAACGCCAGCACCGATACATCGAAATTGGTACTAAAGATTGCTTTTCATCATGATGCCTCCTTTGCCAGTACCAAAATATACTAATAGGGGGTTCCCCCTTTTTGCATTAACCACAATACTTGCAGTGAAATGCAAACGAAAAACAATACTCTGATAATGTATGCATTGTCATTTTGACGTCATCTGGTCGAACACCATATGAGACTAGGCTCTAAGAAAAGCTGTCTCTGGTGTGGACCAATCAGTCTCAAGGACAATGCATAACTTATCAGAGTTTTGTTTTTTTGTTTGCATTTGACTGCAAGTATTGTGGTTAATGTAAACATAATTCCTTGCAAAAGGTGTCAGTTTTGTTGCCAGAAAAAAAGGGAAAACCCCGATTAGTATTGTTTTTTCATTTTACCAGGTAAGGCCATACTGAGCTCCGTAGTAGCTCTTTTAAAGAAGCGACCTGGCCACAAACGACAGCTCAACGAAGTGGCTTATCATGCGGACGTTTATAGCAGGAGCCAACTATTTAAAACGAAAAATCCACACCACCACAAGGAGAGTGAACAAGCTAACTCCAAACATATAGGCGTGAGGGTCGGGATCGAACCTATGACATCCGATATATCAGGCAAGGTAATTCACATCTTGCCAACGTGTCAGCCCAGTCACGAGTCACAGTGAGTCTATCCCTGGGTAAACACGCGTCATCATTGCAGACATTATAAAAATTATTTCCCATAAACAGGGCGTCATTGCCTCGTATCCCGTGCAGCAGTCTGCGTCACCGCCACCATCAAACGGGCAGCAACGACGTGATAGCGCGCCTCACCCGAATTACTTCGCACCCGCGGTCGAATTGGCGTAGGGACCAGAGTGTGTGTGTGTGTTTGTGCAGGTGGGGAGCGGTGGCGTGATGCAGTACAGGACAATACCATCGGAAACCCGAGGAAATCACCAATCAGAGGATCGAACGAAATCGAACGAAGTAGGCAAGCGTGGCGTTGCCGGGACCCGGTCACCCGAGTTCGACTCCCGCTCGCGGTCAACTTCAGCGACGATTATCTGGACAGCTCCGGGGCCTCCTCCCCTAGGTCGACTCGGCCTCAAATGACTACCACACAGTGCGGTGTCGAATTGGATCGAGCGAGTTTGACCATGCCGATGAGACACTGCGTGTCGAAACTGGCCCACGGTTTGCGTGTCACTGCGCCGCATTGCTGACGAAATGACGCAGGCCCCGCCAGGAAGGACTTGTGGGAGAGATTTCTTGTGCGCTTATTTGTGTGTGTGTCACGGCAATGTTCCATTTGTATCGGTTGCGATGGACGATTTGTTCTTAGTGACACGCACAACTTGAGAGTCGCACGGTGACAGCTCAAAGCCGCACACACACACACACGCACGCACACACACACACACGCGCACACACGCATACACACACTCACACGCACACACACATACATACACACATACACGCACACACACACGCACACACACACATACACGCACACACACACTCACACACACACACGCACACACACATACACACACACACACACGCACACACACACACATACACGCGTGTTCGCGTGTGGCATTGTTCCTCAAGGAGTCCACGAGATGTTTGTCTTAGACCACCTGCTTCAGGAGGAGAAAAACGAAGAAGCGAATAAAATATTGACAACGGTCAGGAGCCGGGAGGGCTGGCGTGACCGGCTGGTTGGTTCGCCATCGTCACCGTCAGCCATTGTTTATCCACTGCTGGATGAAGACCTGCCCGTGCCATCACCATCCCTCGTGGTCCAGTGCTGCTACCGTCCATCTCGCTCCTGCCCATGACACCGATGTCATCGCTCCATCTCCTTCGGCGGTTGTTCTTCTTGGAGTCTAATTCTCTCCTGTAGCTGCCACTCCGTCACCAGTAGCAGCGTGTAGAAGCACAACCATGGGACTCTTGACTTGTCAGACCAGTATTATTAAGCAGCATTTGCACCAAATCTGGTGGCCCAGTTTTAAACCTCTGGGGTCTCATCATCAGCTTAAGTTGGGCAATCATATCGGGAGCACTAACTTCAGTACTTTCAATTTCTGTTGTGGCCAACAACAGCGGAATTATGCCATAACCGTTGGAACTGAGTGGGATTATCCAATACATATTTTTTTGGCCGCATAAATCCATCGGTACGACTAAGGCTTTGCTAATTTTAGGTGGTACCACTTTCTGCTCTGACCCAAGGACTTCGTTGCTGGATGATCAGCAAGGGGACGGTTTTTATTTTATTTCATCCTGTGGGTTTAAAGTGGCCTGGTAACAATGGAGCCCATTGCGAGCCTCAATTAATGGGCTGGCCAGAGTTCTCGGATCAAAAAAGTTAGGGGATATGGGCTTTGATAAACGTTGCGCGTAAGGATGTAAAATACTGAGTTCATCATCTGAAGAGCCATGCTGAAGTTGTTATTGCCGTTTGTAGCTTTGTGCAAACGTACTTACTGCATCGCCACCTCGTGGTGGCGGGGGAGGTTTGCTCAAGATTTGTGTATCGCCATCATCAGCCACGATCTGCCGACAATGAATATATTTTTTCTCACATTACACAGATTACACTTTATACAAAATATCTCCGGAAATACCGGTGACTTTTTAATTTTCCTCGAGAACGAATATTATATACACCACGTGCATATTTAATCATCATCAGCCATGATCCGATCCATTGCTGGATGTAGACTTTCAACCTCCTACCTTTGCTGTTGTAAAAAAAACCCGAATCTCTTCAGAACTGTACGCAACAAAAGTTGTTTTGTGTTGCCTGGATACTTTACAACTGCATTGGGATGGACTTTTGTCTCGTCCTCAAACTGAAAGGGCATTCACAACATTATTTATCATGTTTTACGAAGACCCCATAGGCGGAGTTTGACTTCTATATTTGTGGATGGGGGCGGGCAGGGGTTCGATTTGTCCTTCACATTAGGAATCGCGGTTGCATATAATTAATTATTTTAAACATCTTAATTGTAAACTACTGAAAATACATTCATAAAGGTGCCCCGTTTGATATTCGGAAAGCAACCGGAGCTATGCATTTTTACATCATTTATATTGGCAAACTAATTTCTTTAGAAATAGTTTTTGGGATTCTCGCACGTATCAAATTATGCGTGCGATAATCTATGAACGTTTACACGTGAACTGTTGCCAACTTCTTCACTTTCGAGACAGAAATAAATACGAAACAATACGAATAAAACGGCGTTAAAGTATTATTAAGCAAGTTATCCTGACACAGAAAAGGGAAGAGAGTTAATTGCTTAATCATTACCTCGAGAGATAAGTTATGCACACACAAAGTTCACTGCTTTCACACGGTTTGCAGTTATTTTTGTTCAAGGAAAATGTGCGATTCAAGGCAGCGTTTATCTCTGTTTACACATTGAGTAGCCTCCAGTGTGTAAACAATTAGAGTGACCTTTATATGCCAGGGCGCACCCTGCCTTCGCCAACCCTCCACTACTGACCAGCCTGATGAAGTATGGTCAAACAATCCCCAATGACTCAAAACTATTTTTAAAACTTTAAAAAAATATCTATTTTTTCATCAGATAAGGCCCACTGGGACATAGAGTACAGCTCGTTTTCAGAAGCGACCTGATCATCACAAATGATAGTTCGACGAAGTGGCTCATCATCATGTGGACATTTATAGCAGACAAATACTCGAGTCGCACGTTTATTCTAAATGTGGAGGGAAACACCGCAGGACCCGGAGAAAAATCCACGCAACCACGGGGAGAGAGAGCTTCGTCCACCAGTGGATTGACAGTGGCTGGAAGTGATTATTTTATCACTGTTTTTATGATGACTCACATACTTGGTATGACTATAGTGACGGCATGTTCCATGGCTTTGCCAGACTGGGCCTTTCGCCCAATAGTGGCGTTTTTGTTTCATAACATTCACTGGTTGTGCGGGGCTTCGTTAAATATTTGGGGAAACTTTACACTTTTCTTGGAAAGCTGCAAATTCGCATGTTTACGGTTCAGTTTAAGGAGAGGAGTGTTTAATTGAAGGGCTGTTTTAGGATATTAAAAGTAGTCCTTCATTTATCAATTTTATTCCGTTTATATACAGTTCGTTTATTGAATGACATGTTATTTGATTCAAATCAGTTCATGATTCATGTCTTACTAATTAGAGCGGTATTTTTTGTCATAAACCTCGTGTTAATTTCACCAGCCATAGTTGACTTAACTGCATTATGAACTGATGCTGCAGTTACCCTGCCGGTCCAGGTGATGGCACGAGAAGCAAGTTGAATGCGGCTATCGCCTCTTCATTGACAAGCACGTGCAGTGGTTGATCGCACACCAATGTCCCATAAGAAATAATGTAATTCCATGTTATTTTCTGGTGGGGGAAAAAATTCGCACCTTACGTTCGGGGTTTCAAGAACGCAATGCGGTCCTCTATACATTGAGGCGTTATCGGCCACTAGGAGATGTTACGCGTCGGAGGAAAGCGGAGCACCTTGAGAAAACACAACGCATGCGAGCGGGAAACACTCTCGTCTATCCCACACAGAGCAGGCGGGGACCACATCTGTATGCGTGCATGTATGTTGAACGTATTTCGTACCAGGTACGTAGCCAACCATGCTGATCACGTGCCGGGGGAAAGGACAGATTTTATGGAAGTCGGTGTTCTTCCGTCTCAAGTGGGCAAAGGTGTCAGAAGAGTCACTGCGATTTTGAGATACAGAAGTAGGCAGAGACAGATGTGTCACATGCTACGTAGAGGTACAGGACAATGTTCACGCGTTGGTGAACACGATGACAGCGAATGAATCGTTCTGCCGTGGTCAGATGCTGGCCTTTGGTTCAAGGTTGGCACATATGCACGTTGGAGTAATGCGAATAACTGTACGTTGAAACACGGCCAAATGGTGCACGACATTCACACACGAATTCTACACTACAGATGTTCCCTACTTCTTGACATCCCTGGAGCATTGGGGGGCAGGAGGGGGGGCTGAACCCCTTTTCCTGCTGAAGCCACAGCCCCCCCCCCCCATGTTTACTGTTTGCTAGCCAATAAAAAAAATATTCGTACAATATTTAACACCTTTCGTAATATACACACGGGGGGGGGGGGGGGTGACAGAGCAGAATTAATGATAGATACAAACAGATCGAATCGTTCATTATTCTGCTTATTTATAATCTATTTAACATTGACATGCTATACTCTTTGATTCTTTCGGTAAAGTCACGTAGGTATAAAATAAAATAAATCGCGACGTTTCATTGACATTCTAGTCCCAACGTGCTACCGCTCGCTGCAAGGACTTCCCTCCACATTTGAGATTTAACCAACAACAACAAATTCTGCGCCAATTCAAACTTTAACGGAGTAGCCCCGTTTACGCCATTTAACGAAAGCCGTAATTTCTGAAGCATACCACGCGTGGCAAATGTATACATAAAAAAACCTGGACCACCCGCTCGGCACATTTAGCTGAAAATTGTGCTTTCGAAAGCCCAGCGGCCATGAAGAGGACACGCATATCGGCGTTGAATCAGCTCCCTATACAGCAACAACAATCAAATAGTCGTAATATTTTAAATGTCGACTTCAATTAAAATGTACACGACAGGATTGTGTGATAGCGTCATATTGTAAGGGCAAGTTGGAGGCCTGCAATTGCCACTGCTGGCGGAAGGGTCTCTTAACTCGGGGAGCTCTTAAAGGGCCCATCTCGAGGGGAGGCTTGTATCCTACTTGTTGGCATGCTGACCAGACTGCTGGGATCGAGGTGGGAGCATTCGAAATTCACCACACCACACGCTGCCTCCAGATCGACTCACCCCGGTACCCATTTGTATTAAAATAACGAAACAAATATCATTCGGGTCTTTCGGTAAAGTCACGTAGATAGGTTCAAAGAAAAGAACGAAATCGTCATCTGGAGGTAAAAATTGAGAGAAAGAGATCTACATCATGGGACCTCCTTTGCCAGCACCAAAATATGAGAATAGGTTTTCCACTTTTTTCTGGCAACAAAACAGGTGTTTACAAGGAATCATGTCTGCATTAACCACAATACGTGTGGTCAGAATGCAAACAGAAAACCCACTCTGATAATACATGCATTGTCTTTGAAACTGATTGGTCCACACCAGAGACAGCTTTCTTTTGAGCCTAGTCTCAAACGGTGTTAGACCAGAGGACGCCGTTTTTATGTTGCCAGAAAAAAGGGGAAAACCCATTCTCAGAAAGAGATATGTTGTCTCCTCCTGATGACGATCGCTTGTGTTGTGATCGAAACGTCGTAGTTTTTTTATATGATTTGTTATTTTCTTTGAACCTATCTACGTGACTTTACCGAAAGACCAAAAAAATATGAATTCCTGCAGTCATGAAAGCTTTAAGTCAAAACGAAACAAATGTTTTTTTGTATTTTACCAGGTAAGGCCCACTTGAGCTATATATCTCTTTTTACATAAGTGACCTGGCCACAAATGATAGCTCAACGAAGTGGCTTATCTTATGGAGATTTATAGCAGCCAAATTGTGTAAACGCATGTTGATTGTAAATGTGGAGGGGAAAACCGGAAGACCCGGAGAAAAATTCCATGCGACCACGGGGAGAGAGACACGCAAACTCCAAACATACAGTCATCAAGTCCGGGATTGAACCCACGACCTCCTGTATACCAGGCGAGGCAGATAACATCTCGCCACCACGTCTAGCTGGGTGGACAGAGGCGGGATCAACTTTCAAAACCTGTTTATTATTCACCGGCCACGCCAAGAGATGGAATCGAAGCAGCGACCTCTGGATTGCAAGCCCATTTCGATAACCGTCACGCCATGGCAGCAGGCATCCCATGATTATAACTGCAATTGGATAAAACGGGGCTCTGCACCACCACAGGTTGGAAACTTCCTTTAAAATGTCACCACTGTTGGAAGCATTTGCAGGTGCAGCAGCAAATTGCTCGTACATCCACTGATCTCCACATCAAACCTCCACATCAATGCGAGCAATGGCAATACTGTAGTGAACATCAAAACCTTGCCTACCCCAGCACGCAGCAGCAGAACAACAACAGTTCCTTATCGGCAGCACCCACTCCGCAGAGAGCTCCAACTCTTGCCACTTCATAAAGGCAGTCGATTCCAGTTGGTTCTTATTACAACCGACACGAGATGGAAAGAAACAAGCCAAGATAAAAAAACATTTGCTGCCGGGATGCAGTGGTTAGCGCACTGGATATGCTTTCCCAGAGGTGGGTCAGGCTCACGAGTTCAGTACAGCAGTAATACGTTACACAAAGAATAATTACGAATGCAAAGGTGAAGACAATTGTAAACGATTAAGCATCTCGCCTATACCTCTGTTGAAAATGTCACATCGTGCTTTACTAAGAACAGCACCGAGTCAGCTGTTGTCAAAGGCTGCTGAGGGGGGGTAGGTGTGGCAGACTTGCTGGTTGTTGATTTAAAAAAAAGTGGTTTACGTTTTGTAGCTGAGTAGGCATTGTATAGGAAATTTACTCATGTCTGTGTTTTAAATGTTGGAAGTTAACGCTACCTTCAAACTGACCACAATGTTTTTTTTGGTGACTCACAAGGCCAAGTTGAAATTCCCGCGGTGTGAGAGAACGTTTGCTCTGTTAGAATGTATACGAAACAAATTATTGTATGATCGTTGAAATAATGCTTGAACAAAACGACGTTAAACACTGTCCCATTACGGCTTGTTACAAGTGAAGCCCAATTGACACATTCTTATTACCACCATGCAGGTTGCACATATATATATGAAATAATGTAAATCGCACAATTAATGGCGTACGCATTAGGAGCCGTCCATAAATGATGTCACGCGATTTTGGACGATATATGACCCCCCCCCCCCTTCGTCACACGTTGTCACAAAAAGTCAGACCCCCCCCCCTCAAATATGACGTCACAAAGCTC
>CM025616.2:3953578-3969740 GCA_014621495.2 Entosphenus tridentatus | reverse complement strand
TTTAATCGAATGCTTACACAAAGCAATCACCGTACACGAAGCTACGTCACGTCGTCACAGCGTTAACAGAGCAAACGGCTGCACGGACACTTTACATTTAGCATACCTTGTTAGTGGCGCGCACAAAAGCCGCAGAGCGCGAGCTGAGAATTCAATGCAAGTTTCAGCGAATACCTCTACGAAGTCGAAAATAAACCCGCACGTCAATACCATTATTTGTGTGGACTCATCCGATAATTCTGTGGACATCGGACTTTTCCGTTGTCAGGAGGCAGTGGAGCAACTGCTGTAATCCAGCACCGTAGAGGCGAGCGTTGGTGGATCACGCAAACTTTGTGAAAATCTCTCGTATGTATGTGCAGTATCATTGGTACCTCAATGGTGTAAATGCTTACCCCGAGCTCTCATACTCTGATGGTGCATTGTCTTTGAGTTGTGCGCCTTTTGGCGTCATCTGGTCCAACACCATGTGAGACTAGGCTCTAAGGAAAGCTGTCTCGGGTGTGGACCAATCAACTTCAAGGACAGTGCATACATTATCAGAGTTATGTTTTTTTTTTGCAGTATGACTGTAGGTATTGTGGTCTATACAAACATGACTCCTCGTAAAAAAGGTGTCAGTTTTGTTGCCAGATAAAAGGGTAAAACAACAATTATCATATGTGCAGTATGTTGAACTTCTTTCGCACCGTACGTAGCCAACCGTGCTAATCGGAGATGTCGAGGAGATGCTCTTCCCTCGGCTCGCCAGTAAAAGGCAGTAGAGCAAGTGGACTAATCACCATCTGTTTCCATCTGTACGTACGGGGATAGAGTGTTGCCTCGCTCGCGCATCAGTTTCTCTGGGTGCTCTGGTTTCCTGCCAATTGTATAAACGCTCATGGATTGGCTGAAAAATCTTAAAATAAAAAAAATGCAGGCCTCTACTGAAAAAGGGTGCTTAGACTCAATATGGCTATGCTGAATAAATAAGTTCATTTTATTATTTTATTATTATTATTATCTTCAGCCTTTCCTAAACTGGGTGTGCCTGATTGTGTGTTCATTAAAGATAGACACGTATGTCACGCGTTTTAAGCAAAGATCATTTGTCCTGAGCGTGGGAAGTTAAACAAAGGCATATTTCCAAGAGACTCGCGGCGTGTCAATGATTGGCCGTGGCCACATGTGCGAAACGACCATGACTGGTAGCGTGCATTTGCTGTTATTGTTGTTATTCAAACCGACAAAGACAAGGGCATGTTGGTATCTTGGAAAGACTCGGGGCACAATTGAAAATAAAAAAAATATCCACTCGGAGAAGTGACTTCGCAGCGAACAATGTAATTACTGCTCGGATGAGTAGTCGGTTAAACAGATTCATGAAAATAAAATATTTACGTTGGCAATTTTTTTTCCGTGGTCGATTATTCTCGCCCATTTTCTAAATGATATGGCGGTTTGCCTCCTACACGTGGCCACAGAGCTGAGCCTTTTTTTCCACCCCCCACCCCCAACTATTTTTGTCGTGTTGTCAGATACTTATTCAAAGCATCACTTCACCGACAATAAATCGGTCGATGGAATATGGCAAAGAAACGTAGAAGCCCAGCTCGACTTTCACGACGTACAACGTGGCACATGCAGCCAATGCGCCGATGTGGATGATCTCTCTCTCGAGCGACAACGTTTTTCGCGGTTATGGTTGCGGCTTCCCACGGTGGGGAGACGGAGTTTCCTGCCACGATCACAAAACCCCGACTCGGCCGTCTCTGTTAAACTGCAAGAGCTGTGTGGGCGGCATATGGTGCAGCGAGGATGTATTTTAATTTGGCACTGTACTGGCGCAATCGGATGCTTGCTGGGGAGGGGAATGCCATGGCAGACGTGGGTGTACAATGTTTGCTATTGTGCTTCCTAAGTTGCCAGAAGTAAACTGCTGGTGGGTAGAGTTTTTTTTATTCCAGTCTGCCGTTGTGTAAGGGCGTAACACAATGAATGCCTTTCACGAATATGTTGTAATCATCCTCGATGTTTTCTCGTAAATTCAGTCATGGGGCCCAATTTGTTTTTCTGCTCATTTTCACGAGGCAGGTCGATTGGTAAAAAATAATGCAAAGCGAATCTACCTCTTTTTTTTACATGAACATTTTGTGAATAAAAAAAATAGTCTAATTGTGGTAATCGGCACAATGCCACCAGATGAAGACTACATTCAGAAACGTGATAGAGCGGCTCACTTTGCCGGAGAATCGCAGTGGAAGAGATATTGCACGGGATGTTATTCCCCCAAACAAATCCTTCAAGTGGTCGTTTCATTCTTTCGAGAGTAGGGGCGCTCTTTCACACGCAGACGGCAATTCCTGTGTATGTCTCGGCGCAGTCGAATTTAAAATTGTATTATTATTTAGAATCGCTGTAACTTTACCCTATTGAGTTTGAAACCAAAGTCAATGCGATAGATGTGTTGTGTAATCTACGGGGGATGGGCTACAATTTAGAACCCGGTTTTTTTATTAAATCACGGGCGGCGGAGACCCGGACTCGAACCCAGGTTGACAGCAGTGCTCGCTCAAGTGTTCTCTGCGCCACTTGGCTACCTTTGTCAGTTGTTCGCCATCGTCTAATACATCGCACTTGAATCCAACACAGCTGCTAGGCAGACTATAAAAAAAAAAATTACCCGTAAAAACAAAGTTTTTCACTATAAATCCTTTATATGCGTGGCGGCTAGTTCTCTCGTCCTCTGGCTTGAGATGTCTGCCACCTATGGGTCAGATGATTGCATGCCAGCATTAAGCAATTGGTAATTAAATATAATATTTTTGTCCTAAAAAGTGCAAAATTTTGGAAAAAATTTTACACGAAAAGTAATTGTCACGCACAACGAGTCTGTGTGCAAAATGTCAGCTCGATTGGATCACGGGAAGTGGGTTAAAAAACGACCGAAAGATTTGCACGGTCGTAAGCAAGCAAGCAAGCGCGCAAGTGAACTTAATATAAAGGATTTAAAAAATAAGTTACATTGACATGAGTGGAGGAGCGGTGGCACAGCGGTTAGCACACTATTAACATTGTGATTTGAAGTCAAATCTGGTCATGGCTTACATCGGTAGCGACTGATATCTGAACTATCTTGAGCCCCCCCCCCCCCCCCGTTAAACTCGTGTCTGGCACGATAGTCGCTGTACCGCTGGATGAATGGTGAACGTTTGTGGCTTTGCCAGGATGGAACTGGCCGAGTTCATTACACAAACGGGCAGCATAGGGTTCACTACAACATGCCGCAGACTCTGTGCCTTATGGATGGCCAAATGAAACACTCCGTGAGGCGTAATGGCCTCTTATGAGAATCCATATCAGCAGAAAATTCAGCATCCCTCATCTTTAACCTTTCCACTCCGATGGGTTTGTGTCGTTTTGCGTTCACTTCGACAAGCGCGTACACAGACAATACAAACGACGACTGCCACGTACCACTTAAGTGGCAGTGATATCACCAAGCGTGCGAGCTGCTTACAGAACTTGCCCCGAAAGCATGTTAAGGCCATATGGGGGTTCTTTGTTTTTGTCTTCGCCGCTCGATGAGCCGACTTCAATTCCTGCGCGCGGCCAACACCAGTTACGAGTTATCTGAACCGGTCCTGGGCCTCCCAGAGGTCGATCCAGCCTCAAAATGAGTACCCGGGAGACAAAGGTGGTCGGGCGTGGTGCTGCCACCCACGACCTCGTGAGCCGTGCCAGCCTTTCTAGGTGTGTCCACCTAGAAAAGATCCAAACAAGCTTGTGCTCGATAATTGTTTTTTTACCCTTCTACCTGGCAACAAAACTGACACCTTTTTACAAGGAGTCATGTTTGCATAGACCGCAATACCTGCATTCATAATACAAACAAAAGACATAACTCTGATAATGTGCACTGTCCTTGAAGTTGATTGGTCCACACCCGAGACAGCGTCATCTGGTCCAACCAAGGTAGAAGGGTAAAAAACCAATTATCATATTTTTACTGGCAAATGAGGTTCCCAAAGCTTGTGCTCGTGAACGACGCTAATGGGCAGTTGGAGGCAGTCGCCCTCCAATAATAGAGGGCAGGAGAGCGACGCTCACAACAACGAGCGTAGCACCGGGAGGCTAAAACACAGCAAGTTGGCAGTCATTTCAGTCAACCCACAGCACCTGGGTTTGTCCCGTGACCTATGGCCAGCGAGCCTTTGACACTTCATCTGGCCTGAAAGTGCACCTAGCCTGGCACAAGCCCTGTGGTGACGTCACCGACACTTCGTGGCGAATGGCGGCCATTGCTGTTTTCCCCATATACTGAGTGCACGCGCATCACAAATATGCAAATGTGAAAGTCGTGCGATGACCTGCCAGGATTGAATGCAGGGGTCACGGCAAGGGGGTCAAGGGACCGCGTTGAGAAAAAATAATTAAAGAAAGGCGCCGGCAAGAAAGGCAAAAGAAAAGGGAATTGGAGGGTGAAAAAGATACAATTTGGCGGGTGGAAGAAGGCGAGAGGGTTTATAAAGAGGCAAGGGGCTAAAGACTCGGGGCTCCGGGAAGATTTGCCTGAAGTGAACTACAGTGTCGGTGCGGGGCAAGCGTCCATGCTGTGCTTGCCCTGCCCTACGAGTGTTGGTGTTGATGTGAGCCGTGAAGTTCCATTGCCAGGACGACTCCCGTGGACTCCCCTTCACATGCACGCACACACAGCATTTCACAGAGGCACGCAGTGACTTGTAGTTCGGATACATGAGCTTTTTTTTTAGCATATAACAAAGCATATCAACACGGGTGGAACCCCCATTTTACAAGTTGGTGGGGAGGGAGGGAGTCAATGCTTTCATAGCGGGGAAGGGGAGGAGCACCCCCCTCGGGAACTTGATGGCCAGGGAATTGGGCTAAGGTGATGTGCGTTTCTCAGCGATGTGAAGTACGGAAAGATGGAAAAAACCTTCCTATTGAACTTGATTGGAACTTCCTATCGAAATTTCACCTTTTTATTTACCTCCCCGGCTGGCACCGCTCGTACACGTCACTGCAATGCCATGTTCGTGGCCTGTTTAAATAAAAAATAACGACAAAAATGTCTTAATGGAATGCGCTTGTAGCTCGGCCATTTCATAACAAGTGGGCTCGTGAAGGCAAATGGGGTGTGGGATCTCGGGGTCAATTGGCTCTCTGCTTGACGCGTTTTGGTTGCTACTCTCCTAATGATTCTCCTACCGCTCACCCACGCACCAATCGGCAACAGGGACGGGGGGGGGGGGGGCGCTAATTTATCCTCGGCTTTCACAATTAATGCCACCAAAATCCACCCGCACCCCTGGCAATCCGGTCACCGTGTGACCCTGCTCGACGGCAACTGTACGGCTGAGCTTGCAGTGTTCACCGGGTGATCGTGAGAACCGCGGGTTTCACATCAAAGACAAAGATCCCTCGTATAGCCTTAATAGATTGTTGGGGCAAGTGTTGTTAGCGAGCACCTATGAAGGCCGGAATGGCACGCGAGGGGGGTGGGTGGTCGGCACCACGCCCGTCCGCCTTTGTCTCCCCAGTGTCGTGGTTTTTACACACCGCACTAGGTACTAATTGGAGGCTGAGTCGACCTAGGTGAGGCCGAGAACCGGTGCAGATGATCATCACCGGTGTTTACCACGAGAGGGGGCCGGAGGGGAGAGAGGGGGGGGGGGCAGCGGGAATTGAACTCGGGGCCGTCCGGTTCGCAGCGCAAGGGCGGCGCTAAAGCGCTGTCACGCCGCCGGCTCCCCATCGAGCGCAGCGGGCCAAGTGCTCAGCACAGCCGCTTGATGGCCTCGATCCACTGCTGCCGCTCGGCGGATGTGCTGGCCTGCAGGTAGTAGTGCACGTCCTCCGGCGTGATGATGTGGATCAGGTTGCCCTGCACCTTGTCCCCGCCTGCGAGCGGAGAGGAACGTGAGCGCGTTTCGAGGCGGGCAAGGGTTCGTCTGGCCCGTTTCGCTTCTGAGCTGCGCAGCCGCCGCGGTGCGATGGCCGTGCCGAGCCAGTGCCGGGGGGGCTGGCTCGGCACGGCTTCGGGTTGCACAGTGGAAAAAGTGGTCTCAAGAGAAAAGGGTGTACTCGTGACCAGATCTGTATAACCTTATTGACACCGGGCATACATTTATGGTGAATCTTACAATCCGGAGCGCCTCATAATCTGGAAAATACGCTTTTAGTATTATTAATAATACTATTATTTTAATACTAAAACCGGTGGTAATATGTTAACTACCTTGCCTGCTATGCAGGAGGTCGTGGGCTCCATCCCGACCCTGACACCTGCTGTATATTTG
The DNA here is from genome assembly GCA_014621495.2 of Entosphenus tridentatus. Taxonomy (NCBI): domain Eukaryota; kingdom Metazoa; phylum Chordata; class Hyperoartia; order Petromyzontiformes; family Petromyzontidae; genus Entosphenus; species Entosphenus tridentatus. Next base: position 3,963,441 of record CM025616.2, on the reverse strand, counting down.
GATTTTGCATGTTCTCCCCATGGTCGCGTGGATTTTTCTCCGGGTTCTCCGGGTTTTTCCTCCACATTTAGAATCAACATGCATTTAAGAGCATGTGGCTGCTATACATTTTCACGTAATAAGCTACTTCGTTATCATTTGTGATAGCCAGGTCACGTCTGAAAAAGAGCCATATAGCTCAGTGGGCCTTACCTGGTAAAATAAAAAACATAGTTTAGTAACAGTTTTGATTTATCGAAGCTTCCTTTAGAAATAGGGATGTTGCCGTGGTTTAATGGTTATCACACTGTGCGTGCAATCCAGAGGTCGCTGATTTGATCTGATCTCCCGGTGTGGCAGCTGAAGCAACGTTTCAGGTTTTGTTTGAATTTACTCCACCCCCGCCTCTGTCCACCCAGTGGTATACACGGGTAGACGGAGGCCTGGCCGAGTTGTATGTATATATGCTGAACTTCTTTCACACCGTACGTAGCCAACCATGCTCATCGGAGGTGCGGGAACCGTGAGAGACAAGTTGATGCTGTCACTTACGTTTCTGCGATGTAACAATCCGCATAGGACCTGTGTGTGTATATTTATACGCCTTTAAATGTCCGTAGAAATCATGCTTATAGTTTTTTATCGTTCTTTTAATATTATTTCACTGAATCGGGTCTTCCGCTCGCTTGTTTAGACGTTAATGTGTTTTAATGCAACTTCTTTGTCGAATTATGATAGCAACCAGGGAAAGGCGTGCATGCCAAATTATAATTGTGGTAAATCAAGTTAATTTCGGTAGATACGCTAATTACATTTTTATGTCTACATTTGTTTAAGTGCTCACAATATCGTGGCGGTAGCCGTGCTTGTAGCATTGCGCGATTTCTTGTCGATTGGGGATGTAAACAGACATTTCATTGTTCTATGTTCTGCAGCTGACTCATACATATGGGAAGTCGAGACCATGTTCCTCCTCTGAGAAAAAACGAAACGTCCTTCGTACGTGGAGAAATGTGTGCAGCGGTATTCGACGCTGTGACGTTCCTCTTCGAATACAAGCAAAAGATAAATAATATGTTATTTTGTTTTACTAATCGTACATTTAAACAAGCAATTTTGGGTCTGTATCTGGAAGTTGTTGCTTTTCATTTCAGAATAAAGTTGTAGGTTTACTCTAACAAGGTTCTTCTGCTTTGTTGTACTGTACAGTACTTGTTTCCACATGAATGTAGTCTACACTGTTTATGTTTTGTAGTTGGCCTGGCAGCTGTTTCATTTCTAGATGAATCCTGTTATTTTTACACTCGTATGCATTTTAGTTTCACTTTTAATTCACCAAACAACCGCTTTGCAAAAAAAAACTGTCGAGTGCCACATTTTGTGGTAAGCAGACTGCTGCTGCTGCTGCTGCAAAAAAAGTGTAATTTCGTGAAAAATCCAAACCAAATTTCAACTTTACATCGTGCGTCAAATTTGGAAAACGTTGATTTTTTTTATCTGGAAGGCCATGTGATCGAATGTCAAAGCTGGCCAGTTCCATGTTTTTCGCTGGCCTGGCTGGCGCTCACGACCAACACCAGTGACGATTATCTGAACCGGTCCTGGGCCTCCCCTAGGTCGACTCAGCCTCAAGTTAGTACCTAGTGCGGTGTGTAAACATTGCCACTGGGGAGACAAAGGTGGCCGGGCACGGTGCTGGCCACCCACCCCCCTCGTGAGCTGTGTCAGCCTTCATAGGTGCCCGCTAACAGCACTTGCCCAAACAGTCTGTCAAGGCTATACGGGGGATCTTTGTGTCCGTACCGGGCGGGAGGCCGTCCTCTCCCATGGCCGAGACGATGCTGTTTTTGAGCGCGAAGCCTCCAAGGGGGTAGCGCGAATCCTCCTGTCGCCGCAGACAACAACACTGGGTCAGCCCTGCGTCTGTGCAAAAGTTCACAGATTGTGAAACAATGTCTTTGTTGTTATGTTTTGCCCAGGAGTGACTCGCAAATTTCCTGCACGGAGAGCCTAATGAGACGTGCGTTTAGGCACGGGTGTGCATATCGGTGTCCTACTCACAAATACACGACTCGCACACACCTTGTTCATCACTTTATTGCACTATTATTTTTGACCATTCCGAGTCCGTGCCTGTTGGATTTTCAGTTTCATTCGGCTCTCGGTCAACAGCTGCACGTATCTTTGGTTTCGCGAGGGAGGAAACTTATTCGCTGTCCTTTCTCTTCACAGGCGCCCTGCTGACCGGGCAGGTGGGTGCCTCAAGCACATGACGATGTCAGCATCATCCGCTACTAACTCAATGCACTGGATTGCTGGAGTGTGGTGCAATCCCACCTGGAATTATTTTGATAGGCTTCACTTTTCCCTTTTATTCTCTCATCGTGTTAGCAACTTAGCCATTGGCATCACGACTTGAGACAAAGTATCACTTTGGGACTCTGGCAGCAAGCAGTGTATGGACGCTGTGTGTCGGAAAATGGCACAGGGAAGAACACTTAAATGTTAATTTTTGTCATCATACACACGCACACACTCGGGGTTTGCTGCACTTTTTCACACGCCCTGCCAAACGGAAATGTTCCACGCATGGCAGTCAAACTGATATGTTCAGAGCTGTAATTTAGCCAACATAAGTTAAAACTACATTTCTTACACACAAGTCTCTGATGACTCGCTACACTTGAGAACCACGTTTTAATCACAGCTGACTGAAATCCGGATACCAACCCAGGATCTCAGCGCTCTGGCAGCTCAGTGACCTCGATCACCTGGCCATCACTACGTTACCTAAATTTCGATTTAAAGCTTTCGTGACTGCAGGGATTCACCTTCTTGGTTCTTTCGGTAAAGTCATGTAGAAGGGAAATAATAAAATAATAAAAATAAAACATAATTAAAATATTATATTATTATAGAATTTTATTATAAGGGAAATAATAAAATAATAAGTATAAAACGTGGGAAAATTATTATATTATTATATTATTATGTTTAATTGTTATTATTTTATTATTTCCCTTCTACGTGACTTTACGTTACCTAATTCAAAATGTTGCCGAAACGTACGGCATTGTCGATTCGATTCTTGGAAAAAGATTGCGGCTCTAAAGTTAGGACACTCTACGCCACCGCCGCAGTAGTGTTCACTGGATAGAGGCCATCACCCCTCTTCGCGTGCCCGGTCAAAGTTTGCCATTTGATCGCCCACACGCCTGTGCCTTGATAAAGAACGCGCCTGGCTCGCAGCCCACTAAGCCGTTGACATTAATGACGCCACGAATCTCTCCGCCCGGAGCGACGTTTCAACTCTCCATCTTTCCCAACCATTAAATAATGACTGACGAAAAGGCAAGCGGCTTAAGTCCGAACTGAAGGGAGATGCCTCGCGTGTAAACAATACCAATGGAGCTCAAATAGGGACCTTTGCGTAACAATGTTGTTGACGTCCGAGAGAGAGAGAGAGACAGCCTTGAGTGAAAAACGTGGGGTGGCTCAATCACGGCGTCGACAACGTTCGCAGCTGTCGGTTTGTTCCCCCCACTCTGGTGATGAATGACCGTCCCCACCCCTTCTCCTTGACGTGTCCAAACCTGCAACTGTTGCCACGGTGCTTTGCTCAACGTCTATTGCGGCGAGGCAGTAGCCGGGTGCCTGCCGAGACGTCCCTCGCCCAGCACAACCACCCAATTCAACGTTGTTTACCTCGCTCTGTCCAACGGGTCACGTCCTCTCAAATATAACTGAGTTTTGTTGGGTTTTTTTCATCATCTTTGAGCTGCTTTGGGTTTCCTGAGTTGTACGTTTCATGGGCGAAGAAACGCCGCATTTTACTCGTTGGTTTATGCAGCAAATGGCACATCGTTTGAAAATATGAGGGAAAATGTATGTATTCAGTTTTATGTATCGTCATCGTTTATGCAAATTGAATCCTTTAATTGCTGAGAAACCACAGACAAGCTGGAATTCAGACGGGCATTGAGTCAGTGCCAAAACTGGCCAAGCTCTGCAGTCCTATATATATTAAGATAGAATACATTTGTTATATATATTTGTTTAAATATTTTTTTATAAAAATCTACCAAGCAACTTCTATTGTGTACCGTGTACGGCTTGTTTGGCGCCTTGGCTTTAGGTTGCACAAAATCAACTCGAGCACATCAGCGAACGTTGGCCCAACGTTGGCCCAACATTGGTCCAATGGTCCAACGTTGCATGTTTATTGGGAACTTGCTTTTTTGCCCGTCCAAGGGTGTATATTGCAGTAAATCTGAAATATTCAATAGAAAATTGTATTATGAATGAGGGGGGTTGCCCTATGTGGAGTGACGTCACTCGCTAATGGTTATTGGAGAGGAGTGCAGCATGTGGAGTGCCGTCACCCCCTCATGGTTATTGTGGAGGGGTGCGACATGTGGAGTGACGTCACCAGCTCATGATTATTAATGAGGGGAGGGGTGCGGCATGTGGAGTGCTTGACTTCCTTGTGCGTTAGTGTGAATTGCCACGCGGGAATGAATATTAATGAAAGGGGGGGAGGGCCTCTTTTTCAGTGACGTCACGCACGGATGTAGCACTGTGCTGTGTAGATTTATTTTTGACCGTCACTTTCTGTAAAGAAACGCAATATTTTGCGTCAGTGTAAAAATCCACCTACTCATGAATATTAATGAGGGAGGGTGAGCCTCATGTGGAGTGACGTGACGCGGGGGGGGGGGGCTCATGTGGAGTGACGTCAAGCACGGGACGGACAGACATTTCTGGGTGATTATAGTCGGTAATGTTCCTTTGCCCAGATATGTTGGGAAGGCATCGGCTGCTATTGTGATATTCTTGGTTCTTTCGGTAAAGTCACGTAGAAGGGAAATGATAAAATAATATTATTAGCAATATTATTAATACTATTATTTCCCTTCTATGTGACTTTACCGAAAGAACCAAGAAGAGGAATCCCTGCAGTCACGAAAGCTTTAAATTGTTGCTATTGTGATGATTGCGTCTCTACCTTCTCACCTTTGTTGGGTCGTAATAATGCAGGTATGCAGGCTCCTCTCTGAGCACAAACTTTCTTATCTTCCAGTTCAACCTCTTGTGGCCCTAAGCAAAAAGAATGAAATGACATTTCAATGTGTTGATTTTTTTTTCACCTCCATTGTCAACTTTGTTCTTTTATGTTCTACGATAAGCACAGAACCGGCCCTAGACCTTTGGGGGCCCTAAGCAAAATTTGGTTGGAGGCCCCTTTGATGTATGATTTTTTTCACCCACTCGCTCGCAGTGACTCTAGGGGGCCCTCTGCTGGCCACGGGGCCCTTTGCAATTGCAAGGGTCGCTTAGTGGCTGGGCCGGCTCTGGATAAGCATCTGCTATCGCTTTCGGCTGCTTTAGCTCGATGATTAATGCCTTTCTGGCGTCCGCCCGGCGCGTTCTGGATCGTAGCCACAATCGCGACTGTGACTGCAGTCTACAGGAGGCTCAAATCTCCGTCATAAATCCGCGATGCCGCGCAGAGCAAGCAGCGGCGGTAAAAGCAAATCATGTCAACGCAATTGAAAATATATCATGGCTTGCGAGCGTCGCATATTTAAACCGCATTGCTTGCACCGTTAATTACCCGCAGCACGACCAGTGCTTATGAATGCAGGAAGAAAACACAATTTGTCCTAACGCAGACAAATTGCCGGCAGTATCAGTGCACGCGGGGGGCGGGGGGGTCGCATTAACAGCATCACCGCAGGCAACCGTCGGTTCTGCTCATTAATCCGAAGGTACTTCACGTAGCCTGGGCAATCGGGCGTCTGGGTTCATTGGTCAGGTCTTGGGAGATGTCCTGCGAAATGTCTGTCGGTGATGGGCTGGTAATTGGGTTGGAGATCCCGGTGATTACGAGCGCTGCTGGCTCCTGCCTGCTGTGAGGCGTGCGAGATCGCGCGTTCACCTGCTTGAGCAGGCAGCCCTGCTTGATGATGCGACCTCTGAATTCTTCGCGCAGGATGGAGCACTCGTCGTCGCTGTCCGTGTCCTGCGCGCCGTGCCTGCTGTCGATCTGCAAACGGGGGAACTCGGACGTCAGCGCGCGACCTCTCGGCGAGGCGTCTTCTTGGTATAATGTGGCTCCAAAAGCGTGGCAAAGCCAATCAGGGACATGTTGTTAATTGTTTTTTTTTAGCCTTCTATCTGGCAACAAAACTGACACCTTTTGTTACAAGGAGTCATGTTTGCATAGACCACAATACCTGCAGCCATAATGCAAACAAAAAACATAACTCTGATAATATATGCACTGTCCTTGAAGTTGATTGATCCACACCCAAGACAGCTTTCCTTAGAGCCTAGTCTCACATGGTGTTGGACCAGATGGCGTCATCCCTTTATTACTGCTAATCCTACTTCTTCCCTTTATTACTGCTAATTCTACATAATACACTTGCATAATATGACTTTGAGACCCCCCACCACCTACACATTCCACAAGTAGTGACTAATCCCATATCTGAATTTTTCATAAATATGCTAAATTCCTCTATTGATATGTAAATTCCTTTGTCAAGGCGCTCTTCTCTTCTAACCCAGCTTAAATATACGCTGCCAAGCTTGGTGGTGTTCATTCGGATGCCGTCTTTCCGACAGACCTGTTCTTCACCTGCGTTGTGGCCGAAACGTCGTGATAATTTTATGATGTTTTATTATTTTATTATTATTTCCCTTCTACGTGACTTTACCGAAAGAACCATGAAGATGAATCCCTGCAGTCACGAAAGCTTTAAATCGAAATTTATGGTGAAATAACCACAATGACTGGCATGATGTGGAAAGCTCTTCATCCAGCTGTGGGTTGAAAAAGGGCTGAACATCATTATATAAACTGTTAGAATATTTTGTGACTGTGTTTTGCAGATACACTCCTGCATTCATGTTTTCTTCAATACTTATTTTACCATGAAGTGAAAACATGCATCTCTGCAAAATGAAAGTACAATAATTGAGTAATGAGCCTCAGTCCTTATCGCTCGTCAGATGTCACTGAGAGGACCATTCACCATTGGCGGTCATGCCAATCACGATACCTTGATTACGTTTCACATTTTCTACCATCCAAAGGTAAACCAGGGTTAAACTGCTCACGAGATTCCACATTCCCAAGGTGATCTAGGGCGAATTATACCCACACGCACCTTGGTATGTCTCTGCATAATGTGTCACTTATGTAATGCACAGCGATGCATCTGTAGAGTCATTGAGTGCTGATGGTTTGCAGAGCGTAAGAAGTTGCCAAGACAGACCGTAACGGAAGCCTCCATCCTGTTTACAAATCTCTCCATGGCCTTACCCCACTTTATCTTGCGTCTCTCATCTCCCATGTCCCCTTCCGTCGGCGTCTTTCCCAATCTTCTCTCTGCCTCTCTCTCTGCCCCTACTTCTCCCTGTGCCCAATCCCGTTCTCGGTTCTTCTCCCTCCTTGCACCTTTCCTCTATGGGAATCAACTTCCCCTGTATATTAAGCAGCACTGATACCCATAGATTCAGTACTGTCCATAGACTTATCACTGCCCATAGACTCAACACTGCCCCATAGACAACACTGTACAATAGACAACACTGCCCATAGACTCAACATTGTACCAGAGACTCAACACTGCACCATAGACTCAACATTTTCTTGGTTTTTTCGGTAAAGTCACGTAGAAGGGGAGTAATAAAATAATAAAAATAATAAAACATAATAAAATAATTCTCACGACGTTTCGGCCACAACGCAAGCAGCCGTCTTCAGGTGAAACCAGGTCTGTCGAGGCGACAGCGTCTGAATGGAACAGCACACGTGCTTGGAGCATATATATAAGCTGGGTTGGGAGGGGGGGTGAAGGGGGGGGCGCCTTAACAAAAGAATTTGCATATCAAGAGGTATGTAATTAGTGCTACTTGTGTTCGTGCATTATGCAGGATTAGCAGCATCAAAGGAGCGGATATGGGAAATGCAGGTATGTGAATAGTGTTACTTTGCCCGTGCATGATGCAGGATTAGCAGTATCACAGGGAGGGGGTGGGGGTAGCATTAATAAAGGGATGAAGTGTTAATAGTATGTAGCTGCAGTAACTAAAACCACCACGTAAACAACTAAAGTATAAACTACATAGTATCATAATTATACTAAATATACTCTACAATAAGCTGAGTTACTAACAGTAGGTAATACATTACAATTCTACGTCGTAAAAAATATAATATGCTTCCATCTAAACTTTATTCTCTTACATCGCACGAGTCTACACCGTACTATATACTGCCATAGACAAACCCAAACATTAAATTATATACTGTATTGCTATAACCACCCTATACCTTATCCATTGTAATGTTACACTATGTATTATTATACCCACCCTAATGTATATCACACTGCTGTATATTCATTATACAATTACGATACTATATATTACTTTGTACATTGTATTAAGCATATACATTTTAAAACTATTTGTTATTATACAGTGTGAAAGATACTAAGAGGAAGCAACAACATATGTCTATGCAGCAGAGCAAAGAATCCATTCCCCTGGGAGAATACAATGCCAGTGAATGGAACGCGGTCTGAAAGTCACCGTAAACGTGAACACAATCAGTTAAGATCCGAAATGGTTTATTACGTCCTTCCAATGATTGCTAAGCCAGAATCCATCTTCTCGGTTGAAATTGTCTCTGTGTTTGTATATGTGGATAGCCTCATGAACGAATCTCTCATGGTAGCCAGATGGCTTGCAGAGAACCTCTGTCTTGGAGAAGTCAATATCATGTGAACCCACTGAATTGTAACAGTGATCTGCCACGGCTGAGGTGTTTGTCCTACCGTGTTTCAAGTCTGCTTTGTGTTCACGGATGCGGTCAGAGACATGTCGTTTGGTTTCTCCAATGTAACTGCTACCACAGAGGCAACTTAGTTTGTAGACGCCAGGGTACTGTATGTCTGGTACCACATCTTTAACAGACGGGACGAGATCACGGATTTTATGTACTGTGTTGAATCGGACCTGGATCTTGTGTTTTATCAGGATTTTGGAGATCTTTTTTGTGACCCCAGCAATGTAGGGTAAGGTGATGGTCTTGAAAGGCTCCTCAACGGGATCCTTCTTGATAGTTGGAGTGATGGCTTTGCGGATTGTGTAGTCGGAGTAACCATTAGCCTTAAGAGCTTGGCGTACGTGTTTGAGTTCACTGGCAATGTGTTCCTGGTCGGAGATGCATTGGGCTCTATGGTATAGAGTCTTGATTAAAGAATTCTTCTGGGATGGATGGTGGTGGGAATCCGGTTTTAGGTATGCATCCGTATGGGTAGCTTTCCTGTAGACAGAATGGCTCATTGAACCATCAGGTCTCCTTTTAATTAGGACATCCAAAAAGGGTAGCTTGCCATCTTTTTCGACTTCCATGGTGAATCTGATGGCTGGGTGTATGGAATTGATGTGGTCGAGAAATTGGTCTAGAGTAGGCCGGCCATGTGGCCAGATGACAAAAGACTCAACAATGTACCATAGACTCAACACTACCCATAGACTCAACACTGCACCATCGACTCAACACTCCACAATATACTCAATACTTGCACATAGACTCAACACTTTACATAGACTCAACATTGCGCAATAGACTAAATACTACCCATAGACTCAACACTGCACCATAGACTCAACACTGCCCATAGTCTCAACACTGCACCATAGACTCAACACTGCCCATAGACTCAACACTGCCCATAGACTCAACACTGCACAATAGACTAAATACTACCCATAGACTCAACACTGCACCATAGACTCAATACTACCCATAGACTCAATACTGCACCATAGACTCAACACTGCACCATAGACTCAACACTGCACCA
>CM025616.2:3940933-3953568 GCA_014621495.2 Entosphenus tridentatus | reverse complement strand
GACTCAACACTGCACCATAGACTCAACACTGCACCATAGACTCAACATTGCCACTGTACATTAAGCAGTCTCCCTCCTTAACCTCCTTTCGTTCCTCGCTTACAGCCTCACCACCTCTTCTCTATCATCGCCCATTCCCTTCCTCTTCCCTCCTCTCGCCCCTCCACTCCTTCCCGTCCCTCCCCTGCCCCTTCGTGATTCCTCTAAGAGCCCTCTATATGTGGGTCACTGGCGCCCTCTGGCCATCTAAACCATTCCATTCTGTCACCGTTTACTCTAAAACTCTGTCACAGTGCCTTGACTGAAGGCGCTCTATAGATATACAACTGCAAGGTAAGATATCATCGTCTCCACGGGTGCCCCCCCCCCCCCCCCATTGGACACGGCTCGGATGTGCCGGTGGTGGAACAGGAATGGCGTGGGGTGAGCGACCTCCTGGACATACATCTCGCTTCCATAATCGTCAGAAGTATTTCACGATCTATATACTTTTGCAATTTGTCCTTATATACTTGATTTTTTCGTGACTTTCCCCCCCTAAATGTTGCACTCCCAGCGGTGATTTGCATTGCTGCTGTACCTTTCTGACCCACCACCCCCCGCCACGCTTAGGACATCTGTGGAAAAAAGAGCTTTGTGGAGTTTCGATGTAAATCTTTCGTGACTGCAGGGATTCATCTTCTTGGTTCTTTCGGTAAAGTCACGTGACTTTACCGAAAGAACCAAAAAGATGAAGCTTTGTGGAGCTCATCGGATTCCCTCCAGTATGTATAGAATAAAAAAAGTCAAAAGAAAAAAAAACCTCACAAATCCGACGATTTCCCTCCCTCCCCCCCCCCTCTGGCCGACTCTCGACCGCCCGGCGGCTAAACGCGCGTCGGGTGAAACATCAAAAAGAAGAAAACTCACGAAACAGTAGAGGGCCTCCGTGTCGTCGAGGAACTGCGAGTTCGAGTGTGCGGCGGACTTGGCTCGATCGCCCGTCGGGCGGACGTAGCCGTCGTCCAGCAGCGCAAGGCACGCGAGGAGTCCCTCGGCGCGCGTGCGCACGACCTCCGAAGACACGAGCCAGTTGACCACGCACGCGCCTGCACGCGGGCGCGCAGAGTCACGGACGGTCGATCGCTCGCGCGTGGGGAGGTCGGCTGGGAGATGTTAACTCCCTCGCCTGGTATACAGGAGGTCGTGCGCTCGATCCCGACCGCCGACGCCTGCTGCTGTATATTTGGAGTGTGTGTGTGTCTCTCATCATCATCATCATCGTATCATCACGGTGGCTAGGAGATGTTAACTCCCTCGCCTGGTATACAGGAGTTCGTGCGCTCGATCCCGACCGCCGACGCCTGCTGCTGTATATTTGGAGTGTGTGTGTGTCTCTCATCATCATCATCATCGTATCATCACGATGGCTAGGAGATGTTAACTCCCTCGCTTGGTATACAGGAGGTCATGCGCTCGATCCCGACCGCCGACGCCTGCTGCTGTATATTTGGAGTTTGCGTGTCTCTCATCGTCATCATCATCACGGTGGCTAGGAGATGTTAACCACTTCGCCTGGCACGCGGGAGGTCGTGCGTTTGATCCCGACCCCCGACGCCTGCTGCTGTATATTTGGAGTTTGCGTGTCTATCATGATCATCATCACGGTGGCAAAGAGATGTTAACTACCTCGCCTGGTATACAGGAGGTCGTGCGCTCGATCCCGACCGCCGACGCCTGCTGCTGTATATTTGGAGTTTGCGTGTCTCTCGTCGTCATCATCACGGTGGCTAGGAGATGTTAACCACCTCGCCTGGCACGCGGGAGGTCGTGCGTTTGATCCCGACCCCCGACGCCTGCTGCTGTATATTTGGAATTTGCGTGTCTATCATGATCATCATCACGGTGGCTAAGAGATGTTAACTACCTCGCCTGGTATACAGGAGGTCGTGCGCTCGATCCAGACCCCCGACGTCTGCTGCTGTATATTTGGAGTTTGCGGTGTGTCTCTACTCCCGTGGTCGCGTGGAATTCAACCCCGGCTGCTCCGGGTTTTTTTTCCCCTTCCACATTTCGAATCAACGTCAAGCGTTTAGAGTATTTGGCTGCTGCGATAAATGTCCACGCGATAAGCCAACGCCCTCGTTGAGCTATCATTTGTGGCCGGGTCGCTTAGAGCTCAGTGGAACTTCCCTGGAAAAAATAAAAATAAACGTTTTAGCAAAATAGTTCAGTGTGTGCCGCTAGCGAGCCACCTGCAAAGGGCTGCGACGTGTGATGGAGGCCAGGGTGTGGGGCGCCACGTGCGCCCAGGTCGGTTTCCTCCCCACCGGTACCGATGTTCACGTCGCTGCCGTGATTAATTTCGGGACCGAGTTGGTCGAAGCGTAGCCCCCAGAAACAATTGAAGCGACCCGAAGCGATTGCTCGGTTTTGCCATAGCCATCCGCAATGTGCACGTGACGGGCCTCTACGGACGACGATGACGTCTGGAATGCTTCGATCGTGCCTTTGTGTCGTTTGTTCTTGTAGGAACGTTCGGAACCGCGCCTACTGGACACCTGTGAAAGAGAGCTTTATAGCTCATCGGATTCCCCCAAGGATAAACATTCCGATTCTGAACTGGTGCTGCTGACGAATCTCCGGAAGTGCTGCTGTTGAATATTTGTCTGGATGGCCCATAGTCTTGCTCTCGGTTACCTTCAGAGCCGGCCCAGCCACTAAGCGACCCTTGCAATTGCAAAGGACCCCGTGGCCAGCAGAGGGCCCCCTAGAGTCACTGCTAGCGAGTGGGTGAAAAAAATCATACATCAAAGGGGCCTCCAACCAAATTTTGCTTAGGGCCCCCAAAGGTCTAGGGCCGGTTCTGGTTACCTTTAACGCACAACAAAGTCAAAGATCCCCCACATAGCCATACAGAGCGGCGGGAGCAAGTGCTTTTAAAGAGCAAGCACTTACGGAAGCTGCCACGCACGAGGGGGGACGGCCGATCGCCTTTGTCTCTCCGTACCGATGTTTACTTGCCACACTAGGTACTCATTTAAGGCTGAGTCGACTTAGGGGAGGCCCAGCACCGTTCAGATGCTTGCTACTTAAATAAGCCGTGTTCGCGGTGCAGTGCACTAAGCTCTACCACTCCACAAAGACAAACAAAGACAAAGATTCCACGTGTAGCCTTGACAGACTGTTGGGGCAAGTGCTGTTAGCGAGCACTTCTGAAAGCCTGCTACAGCACACGAGGGGGTGGATGCCTAGCAACATGCCCGGCCACATTTGTCTCCCCAGCGGCGATGTTTTTACACAAAGCACCAGGTACTCATTGGAGGCTGAGTCGATCTAGGGGAGGCCCAGGAACGGTTCAGATAATCGTCACTGGCGTTGGTGGCGGTGAGCGGGAATCGAACTCGGGTCGCCGGGTTCATAGCGCAGCGCGCTAACCGCTCCACCACCGCTCCACAAAAACGAAGTATACACGCACAAATGCGCACACAAACCTTTTTCATGCCAATGATGTGACAAATTACACGAATCACCTCATTAATGTTGATTTGACAGAGCAGGCATGTGGTCTGTTTTCTGTATATTAGTGTTTGGCAGAGCCCAGAGCAAGTTGAGCTAGAATCGATCTCAGTGTGGAAAAAATGTGGTGCTCCATTACTTTTTCGTGACAAGGTCATTTCAGTCCTCGTGCTCGCTGCAGCTCACGCGTTTTAAGAAACATTGCCGCCTATTCGTCGTTGATTCATATTGAAGAACACTGCACTGGCAGTCATCAGGAATCTCATCACGGTGTGTGTGGTGTGTTAACGTCCCGTCGTTGGTGAGGGCGGAGGAGCAACCCTCGTAACAACGAACGTGGCACCGAATGGCCCAAACCACGGCAAGTTTTGCACAGCGGGCAGCACCAGGCAGTCGTCTCAACGAACCCCACAGCACCTGGCTGTGTCTCGTGACCTCCTCCTGCCAGCGAGCCCTCAGCACTTCACCCGCCCTCATCAGGACGCACGGTTACGCGCAAGCGCTACGGTGACATCATCGGCTTAGCCATGTTTTTAGGTGTTTTCGATAAAGTCACGTAGGTAAAAAAATTAAAATTCATGATTTTTATTTTATTTCAAATTTAACTCTTATTAATTTTAATTATTTACCTACGTGACTTTACCGAAAAAACCTAAGAATATGAATCCTTGCAGTCACGAAATCTTCAAATCTAGAATTAGCCATGTTTGTTTGTTGTAGTACAGAGCTAGACTGATGGCCTTAATCTAAGTTGTCTTGTGGTTGTTGTTGGTTGTTTGACTTGCATCCCACTAGGATTTTTGCACACAGCGTTGGTGTACGGTGATTTTTTTCTGCAATGTCTTGCTGTCTTTTCTTGGATTTCTGTTTGCACTTAGTCACATAGTTACTTTAAGATGTTTTTTGTTCATGTTTTTTTTTGTTGCGGTTGCATCCGATTCAAGAGCCGAATGGCTCACAGGGCTATACCTAATAAATGAACTTGAACTTCGTTCCGAATGGCGGCGTCGGCTGCTGTTTTTTCGCAGCGCAGTAAGAAGTAGACAACCGTTTAGTCGCCGGCACCACCACGGAGCTTTTATGCGCAGCGGAGGAAGGGCGTTCGCACGTCCCTTCAAATGCCACTCTTCCCAAAGCGCACGCTGATCACGGGACCGCTGTGCGTGAACCAGGTGTTCCCTCGACAGCGAGGAACTAGTGCCATGAACTCCGGCATACGTCAACAGAGTAAAGGGTACACGTGTGTTACTCGCAGGCAAAAGCAAGATGCCAAAATGTAAACAAAAAACAACAACCCGAAGATAACGTACGTGCGAATATTGCAATGCGCTTCTTTAAATCCGTGCGGTATTTGCTCCGGGATTTTTATTCCGACTGTGCCTTGTTGAACACTGCAGCCGGGCGTGACGGGTGGAGAGTTAAAATGGGCAGGCAAGGTCCAATATCGCCGCTTTCTAAAGACGAGCTTTGGGAGGGGGGCGGGGGGTAGAATGTGATCCGATATAGACACATAAACAAATCGTGAGATTGTGACTCTCAGATGAAATGAGGCTTATTGGTGTGTGGATAAAGCCACTTGATATGCGCAGCGGGACTGTAGTCTGCGTTATGAGCAAGGAGCGACCTGGCAGGTTAAGGCTTTCCCAACCTCACACCTCAACAAAAATTCTGAAAAAAGGTTACAGTTAACTCTTTAAATTGTCACACGTAAAAAAATAAACAAAAATCGAAGTCAATATGTTGAACAACAAAAAAAAGAGATCTGAAATGTACAGTGCGTGCACATTTCCACTTATTCGTTAATATAAACAGCCCCACATTAATATTAAATGAAGAAATGTGTTAATGCAGCAAAGTAGTTCAGTAGATCAAGAGAGGGTGGAGTGGTACCACAGTGGCCGGTGCATTTAGCCACTGAAGCAAGTCACCTGGGATAACTTCTGGCCACAGCCAACATCAGCGGACGAGGAGGGGGGGGCCCCCCCCCCCCCCCCCCCCCGAGGCACAAAAACTGGGACGTCTCATGGCAAGAAGAAATCTATCCCGACACCAGAAGAGGCGAAGACCACATGCAAATGAATTTCCTTGAGCGCTGTACAACTATTACTAAGCAGCTGGCAGAAACTGCATTTTTAATGTCCCGGGGAATATTTCAGATTTCCCAGGACAGCTGCCTGACAAAAAATAAATAGCGGACGATCCTGGGAAAACTATGACAGGTGGAAACCCAGAGTGGTGAGCGATGTCTGTATTTATCCCCAGGTGGCTCTTTCATGAATCCTCACGGGTGAGGAGAGGCCTTCATCTAGCGGTCGATTGACAAAGGGCTGCAGAATCAGGATGAAAATGTTTATTTAGACTGGAGGGAGAGGAATCCGATTAGCTGCGAAGCTCCTTCGTTACAGGTGTCCAGTAAGGGGCACGGGGTCAGACATTTACAACAAACGACACAAACAAAACAATAGGAGTGCAGAGTATAGGGAAGGTAAGCAAGTCACGCGAAAAATACACAAGTACACATTGCAAGAAGTATATAGATCGCGAAATACATCTGACTATTAGGGAAGTGGGCATCTATTTTTGTACCCATTTTCAAAAACTGACTGGTCCTTTGCACCGCACTTTGCTCGTAAAATAACTTTTTTTGAATTTGCAAAAACAAGAACCGACAGCGCTGTTCCCACCCACTGTCTTGGGTGGGGGGCGGGGGGTTGAAGGATTTATGTGGGAGAAGCGTTTTGATCGCATGGGGTCCTGAGCATGGGCGAAGAGAAGAAAAGGGTGGGGGGGGGGTGTTAAAACATCGCCACTGGGGAGACAAAGGCGGTCGGGCGTGGTGCCGGCCATCCACCCCCTCATGTGCCACGCCGGCATTCGTAGGTGCTCACTAACAGCACTGGCCCCTACAGTCTGTTAAGGCTATGCGGGGGATTTTTGTCTCTACGGTTATGCGTGGAATTTGAAGCCTATTAGTAGAGGGTTCATACCAACCGGCACCGATCAGCAGAGCCATCCATGAGGTATGGCGAATCGGGGTGACTGCCCCGTGCCCCGCGCTTTGGGGGGACCCGTGCTTCTCAATGTAACGGTGTCAGATCTAATACTTCTGGTTTAGTTTGAAGGCGTTGTCGGGGTAGCGGGGGGGGCCCACACGGTTTGATTTTCCGCGGGCCACGCACACCCTGCTGACCAAAATGGTGAAGTATGGTCAAAAAGCCCCATGAGACGCATGGTCGTGGCGAGAATCTCGTTCAGCAGTGGATTGGCAAAAGGGACTCTGTCGATGTCCACGCTCACGGAGGATGTACCTGTGAAGCAGTCTTTGTAGAGCTTGTTGCTGCTGTTGCAACTCTCCGACTTGATTCCACTCTCGGGGTCTTTCATTCTCGTCAAGATCTCTCTACGCAAGCAAGGAAATGTAGAATTTGTCAAAAGGAGAATTTCGGTTTTTTTGTCGCACGGCAATGCGTGAACTTGTACGTGTGGCAGTGTAGTTTTTGCGTCGTGACAATCATTGCATGGGAGGATGCTGTTGACAAAAGTGGGGCGTCAAAGTCACCCGCGAGCACGCGGTGACATCGTAACGCCCCTGGTAAAGAATCTCAACATCCACTTGGGATGGAGCGGTGGCACTGTGGTTTGCGCGTGGCGCCGTGAACCGGGTGACCCAAGTTCGATTCAAGCGCCATGGGCTACCATCGATGGAAAAGTGATGTCAGAACTGGTCCCGTGATTAATGCACGAGCTGGTGGAATTTTACACTCACGCAGAAGATGGTCAAGCATGAAATTACATTTTTCTCGCAAATTCGCTTTAAGGTTCATGCTTTTTTTTTATTGAAAGTGAATCTAATAAATAATTATACGCAGCAACAAAGTGGATTGGGTGTCGTTATTTATTTCTTCAGCACTTGAGATAAAAAGGTAAGACTCATTTATGCTTCTACATTATAGTAAAATAGACATTTCTCGGTGATTTTCCAGATATTGTATCGAATTCCAATTTATTTCAACCCCAGCGACCGAAAACAGAAGAGAATAAAGTATTAGAGCAGTGAATTTGAACAAATTGAAGGTCAGTTATATACAGTGCTACAGTGACGTGAAGTGAGGTGCTTTATGACGTAGTTTTGTGCAAGAATCACCGCCATTAATACAGTGCTACAGTTAAATGCAGTGAAGTGTTTGATGACATACTTTCGTGCAAGATTCACTGCCATTCAATTTACACAAGTTATAATTATACTCTGCTCAATTTTTTTCGTAAATATTACAGTTTCCATCCAAGGACGGACAAACAAGCTTGTGTTTAATATTAATCCCTGGACCTGCTTGGACACTGCCCCCCCGCCCCCCCGCCCCCCCGCCCCCCCGTGTCGAATTCAGATGTCTCGCGAAAACCCAGCGTAGTCATGGTTTGCATACAGCTCGGCTCGACAGCAAAAATCCACTGGGAGCAAAACGCCTCTCTCCAACGAGGGCCATCCGTGCTGGCTCGGCTCGCACGCGCCAGTGGAAAAGGGGTGCCAGGGCAGCCGTACGTCCGCCGGAGAGGAACGCTACCGGAGGTTGAGGGAGTGCTCCAGGCGGATGGACTGGCGCAGTGAGGAGCGCGTGAAGGGTCGCCCTTCCTGGAGGCAACGGGCGGCGGAGCGCAGGTCCAGCACCCAGGCGTCTCGCTCCTCAAGCGACGAGGCCTGCATCACCAGCTCCTGCTTCTTGTTGACCACCTTGAAGACCGTCTTGGAGTGCGCACGACACGGTTAGGAACCACACCGATCCCCCCCCCCACCCCCCAACTCCCCACCCCGGCTTAGACCTGCCTCAAAAAACGATGACGCACGCTGAGCCGACTAAACCACAGCACCCGCGCCGAGTGGAGAAAATCAGAGAAATCCCAGCGGCATGCGACTGTGGAAATTCTGGCCAGAGCGTAGTGAACCGCATTGTGAATCTGTTCACTACGGCATTGACGACATCCACTCACGTTCTCCCGAGGCGGTGTGTGAGCTATCAGAGCTTGACACGGAGTTATGGGTTATTATGCAAAACCATACGCATGGAGAAGAAGCCACATGCTACGGAGTTTATTCAGAATTATTTACTGTAGATGACGATAGATACGGATGACAGCTCAACATTCTCAACTCTTCTTCCATGGTTATGACTCGGGCACCCTGGCACAGAGTGTGGTTCTTTCGGTAAAGTCACGTGGGTATACAAACAAAATAAAATAAATCACGACGTTTCGGGTGTAACACAAGCGTCCGTCATCAGGTGGGAAAGCGTAGCCTGCTGCTGATGCAGACTGTTTTTTTTTTAAACAGTCTGCATCAGCAGCAGGCCATGCTTACGTGACTTTACCGAAAGAACGAAAGAGTATGGATTCCTGCAGTCACGAAAGCTTCAAATCAAGACAGAGTGCGGTGTTGCAAAGCGATTAGAGGGAGTGGGGTTGGATGGGAATGGAGGGAGCTTGAGCCATGGACCTGCCCTTGTGCAAGTGCTCTCAAAAGAGAACGAGAGAGAGAGCACAGACTAAGCGTTTAGTACTTTAGTCCATGCTTGGGGGTGTTTAGTCACGACTAGGGAAGGACGTTTGAGATGTTTTTTTCCCCACTTGCAATTCCTCAGTGGTGTTTTTCGATGACATCTTTGCTGGATGCAGGTTAATGGCAAGCACAGGAGACTGATGTTCCCATTTTCAACGGAATTGTGGGTAACAAAAAGCAATAGGCCAATAACAACGTTGTAAGAAACCTTGAATCAAATGATGACAACATGAAGCAATAATAAACAATATTTAACAATAACTCTTATTTTAACTTAACGTTTTGGTGAGATGATCTACAGCAGTCTCCGTAAGACCGTGGGAAGTGGTCCGTGGTGCTGTTGCAGATACGATTTTCTCACGAAACACCAGATTATAATCACTTGAATTATGTTTCACAGACCAACAGTGCACGGTTGGGAACGATTGATTGTCCAACAGCGCTCACCTCTTTCGAGTCAGTTTTGGATACGCAACGAGTGCAATTGCCTATTCCAAAAAAAAAACGAATTGAAAGTAGGCAAAGTATTTAAGTGAACAAAAAGAGACGCGGTGTTTAATCCGTGCAGTAGGAACATCACGATTCATTTTCACGGAACGGTAGTTGCCATCTGCGCCTGTTAATCGGAGCAATAGGAATGAGCAGCGGCAATGTCCTCCTTCGTAACTGCCTGCACAAATTCCGCTCAAAAAAACTCGCGGTGAACGCATTAGAATGGGAAATTTGGTTCAGTTGAAACGTTTGATTTAATCGTATTCATTGTGTTCAATGCGTGCTCCACTGATACTGGATCTCAGTGGCAATAAGTAGCATTATTGCCGGTATTCAATCATATCCTGTAATGCTTTGAATGCTAATGTTTAATTTCCACAGTATTCTTTATCAGCCAATTATATTGTTTTAGATTAATGCAATGCCATGAATAATTCATGAAAATATATGAATGTGCTGTTTTGTTATTGGGTTAAGAATAGCATAATAATTTATGGTTCGAATATAATGCAGCACAATTACACAGCTATTTCTTGTAATTGTTTGTCAATATATTAGTGTACATAATGTATGAAATCTCATTATACGCGCTAATATAATCAGTTTGCAATGCTTTACTGTACTGCAAATTATTGTGGAATAAAATGCAACTTCAATTTATTGGGAATGACAGTTTGCTGAAATGTGGTTAATTTTGCAGTGTTAATGAGAAGAACATTGATGATTACAGCTAACAGAAAATTAAGATAGAACGCGACGGCATTATCGCGTGCGGTACTTGCGAATGTGGTTCTCGTGAGTCATTAACCCACGAAGAATGACCTCCCCCAAAGCTGATTGAGGTAACCCGGGGGTTGGTCAGGAGGATCAGAGCAATGACCTGGCACTCCCGAGGCCCTGGGTTCGAATCTGGGTTCCAGCCACCTGTGACCAAGTGCAATGAGATGATGGTCTCGGCCCAGCAACAAAAGGGCTGCGCACAAAAAAATTCACAAAATTTGGCAAACGTCCAGCTCTGAGAATGCAGCAAAATGTTTGGCGTGACTGATATGCGAAGTAGCAGGGCGTGTGGGCGAGAGCGCAGCGTCTTCCAGCGCGTGGATAAAAGAGGACACCTCAAAGATTAGAAGCAGCTCTGTGGTATCTCCTTCCGCGGGCCGTTCTCTAACGCGGAGTGATGCGCACCGCTCAACGCCCCCTCCCTCCCGCCCCCACATTGCCGCTGCAGACAGTAGGAACGGACGACTCACAGGGCGCTTGCTGTAGTCCAGGCACGGGCTGACCACCTGGCAGTCCTTCAGAGGGATGGAGCCCTTGGAGGAAACCTCGCCCTTGCACGTGTAGTAGGTCAGGCTCTCTCCATCCAACATGAACCAGCGCGCCTTCCAGTTGTGCACGACGTGGCCCTGCGGATTCGCACAGCAATGACCGAGCAGCCCCGGAATGAACGCGCGCCCCCATCTCGTCGCATCTCGGTGGCTAGGCGGGGCTCGTGCCTGAATAGCGCTGCCACGGGTTGAGCACCATGTGCGGATAGATGCAGGCGTGGTGGTCGTTATGAGACAGGAGAGGGCATTACGGCAAACTCCACTCTTCATCGGCACCCCGCGACACCTTCACCAACCGCGAACTGACCAGCGTGGTTAAAGCACGGACGAACATCGCTGACGTCCTTGCAAGTAGATCGACACGGCGGGCTGTACGCGCGCACGTGAAATGCGTGCGCGCGGACCGAGTGCCGAGCGGTGTTTCGAGTGGCCAGCACTTTTTTTTTCGAAATTTGCGTCATTTATTCAAGGCTTGCTTCGTCTGTGGATTTCCTTGCGTGGTTCGATGTCGGCGTGAGGGATGGGCAATTTCCCCTTCCCTGGTCACTGATCGGCTGAGCCTGTCTGGAGGCTGAGGTTTGGGCCACTCACGAAGTTCGGTCCTCCTCAGCGCGTCGCAGTCTCGAACGAGGCCACCCTCCTTGTTCCGAGTCTGCGTCTTCATTCAGATCGAGTCAAACGTCGTCCCAGTCGCACGCTTTGGCCTCTGGTGAGCAACGATGGTCATGGCTTGATGATGGTGATGATGATGATCGAGCGATGATAATGGTGACGGTGGTGTTGGGCAGCAGTCGTCATGTTGTCATCACTTGCTCAAGTAGTAACGATATTGGCACGTTCTGTTTACGTAACAAACCGTACTAATTGACTGTGTCGGGTGATGGCGGGTTTAACGACACATTTATATTTAAGCGATCTAACCAAACCCCCAAAAAATCCTTTGTTATGGTTATCAATTCGTTGAGTTGGTCACAATTAGATGCTGTATATATTTGCATTGTACTGTGTGCTCACCCACAGACAAGAACAATAGCCCCCCCCTCCCTGTCCACCCTTAAGTGGTGATGACACCGCCACAGCACTTATGCCAGGCTAAATGCACTTTGAGACCACGTGCAGTGTCGGAGTCTCGCTGGCAGGAGGTCCAGGCGTGACTTGTTAAATGGCAATGACAAAGACCCCCCCCCCCCCGGTCGCAGAGGTTGGTGGGGGGAGTGCGGTTAGCGGCACACGAGGGGGTGAGTGGACAGCACCACATCCGGCCGCTTTTATTTCCCTCGTGGCGATGTTTTCCCACTGCACCAGGTCCTCGTTTGAGGCTGAGTCGACCTAGGGGAGGCCCAGAACAGGTTCAGATAAATCGTCACTGGTGTTGGTGGATCCGCGAGCGGAAATCGAACTCGGGTCGCCGGGTTTGTAGCGCAGCGCGCTGACCGCTGCACCAACCGATTTGTTAAATGAAATGACTTGTCCACAGACACTATCACAGCATTCGCTGCACGAAAGTACGTCATCAAACTATCACAGCACGAAAGTACGTCATCAAACACTTCACTGCAGTTCACTGTAGCACTGTATTAATGGCAGTGATTCTTGCACAAAACTACGTCATAAAACACCTCACTTCATGTCACTGTAGCACTGTATATAACTGACCTTCAATATTTTCTTCTTGGTTCTTTCGGTAAAGTCACGTAGAAGGGAAATAATAAAATAAGAAAAATAAAACATAATACAATAATTCTCACGACGTTTCGGCCACAACG
>CM025616.2:3885700-3935933 GCA_014621495.2 Entosphenus tridentatus | reverse complement strand
TAGGCGAGTGCCAATGATAATCCATGACCACCATGTAAACGTATGAAGCCAAATATTACACCTAATTACGAGTGCCTATGCAATTTACACTCCGCAACGGCTGCTTGACACGGCAATGTTTTCATTGTTCGCCCGTGGCTCTATGACGAGCGCCGTGAACACGTGTATCACACCATCCATGGCATTTAATTGTGATGTTCCCAATAATTCCTCGCTATTCTCCAGACTTTCGCCGATGTCAGGAGCTTAATTTAGTGTCGATCTATCCGGTTCGTGTATAAGTTCACTTTCGTACCTTGTATCGCGTCTTGTAATTTGTCTCTGTAGTGTCTGTAGGATATTAGATGTAAACGCGGCTTGCGATGTTCGCAATTAGCATGGATGTCGCTCTATGAAATAATCAATTTGATCCATCAAATGGCCTCCTGACAGAAGAAGCATTAACCACTCAGCTCAGCATCAGTGACACAGACAGTAGGCTAATCATAAAATATTAACAACTGGTAAAATCATTATAATTTTCAGCTCTTTGTCAATCCATTGCCGGATGAAAGCCTCTCCATATTTGACCGATCGTGGAGGGTTCTTTGGTCAAACTTCACCACTGGCTGCTTAGAGCGGACTTGGGAAGGATATTGACCACTGGCGTTAGCCGTGGCCGTTTACGCAAAACTCTGTTACGTGCTCCCAAATATAAATACATGTTTCTGCTTATTGGATTTTCAGACAGATAGTGTCAAGCAAATCCTAGACCGGTTCCGACGGGTTGAGTCTCATCAGCGGAGGCAGGCTTGTTGAACGAATGCAACTGGATTATGAAATGCTCTTGGAAAAGAGGCACTCCATATAAGCCGTTGTGCTTTCCCGTCCAACGGCAAAACGGCAAGTCGAGCTTCATTAGTGCAGTGCACGAGCGAACGAAGCACTGGGTCACATAACAAAAGCAATGTCACCCATCACAAGTAAAACACGTCAACAAGCCAACACCACGAATACAAGCACTCTCTTACCCTTTTCACCAAATATCCTTGCTTAATGATCTCCATGTGGACTCTTCGATTTATCCACAGTTTTATTTTTCTTACCCACCCCGCTTTAAGCAATAATCTTGCACGTCTCGCGGTGCCTTTGTCGCATCAGGCAAGCTCGACCACAACAGAATCGAGCCCTAACGGCTCACCCCGCCCCCCCTACTCCAAAAGAAGGAAGTTTCTAAAGTGGCCGTGCCTACTGCGTCGCTTCCTGTCTGCATAAGCTCCTAAGCCATTGTTTTTATTACGTTGAGTTTTGTTTCTATCTTGTTCCATTTCTGGGAAATTCTTGCAAAATTAACCGGCAAAAATTTCGGCCACGCCACTGCGGCTCTCGGAGCTGCGGCGACTCACGAGATAGAAGGG
Source organism: Entosphenus tridentatus (assembly GCA_014621495.2). Taxonomy (NCBI): domain Eukaryota; kingdom Metazoa; phylum Chordata; class Hyperoartia; order Petromyzontiformes; family Petromyzontidae; genus Entosphenus; species Entosphenus tridentatus. Next base: position 3,934,536 of record CM025616.2, on the reverse strand, counting down.
CAGAGAGCAACGACAGCCAGAGGGGAGGGAGAACGTGAACTAAAGTGAAATCTGCAGAAGACCGCTTCAATCTCATATATGGGAAAAAACATTCCTCCCTTGACGCTGCCAACGATAACACGCAGAGAATGGGCGACGTTTTGCTCCATGCAATGACCCCTTCTTCGGGTCAAAGGTCACTTGCTGACCCGCCCTTACTGGACATTTGTGGAAAAGAGCTTCACTGCTAACAGGATTTCTCCGGTATAAATAAAGATTCGGATTCTAGTCTGACTGATATCAATAGCAAATAAACCAAAGAAAACCGATAAGAAACATGCCATTTACAGAAAAGTCGGATACGTGTATTTTTTTCTTCAGCTCGGGAAAAAAAGTTATTGGCAAATGTACAAGTTATTTATGCTTGTGGACCACTGCCAACGCAGTCTCGCAAAAATAATAATATTACGGAAATGGGCGAGTTTCCTGCATGCCGTGTGTACGTGTCCCCACAGCAGTAGAATAATACTGGTAGGAACCTCCTGGTTACACCAGCCCACAGGGGATTGTTGTGTCCGTCCGTCGGTCGTGCATCCAAAAATGGGAGGGGTGGGGCTGCGTGGAGAGGGGAGGGTGGGGAGGGGCTGGGTGGGGAGGGGAGGGTGGGGAGGGGCTGGGTGGGGGGTGGGAGGGGTTGGGCTGGGTGGGTCGGGGCTGGTCACCCCGTGGTGCCCTTATAAAACTCAACGTTTAACCTACTCACGCCGGCTTGTGCCCGCCCGCACAGTCGGGCATATTTGCGGAATGCACCACGCCGCCGTTGACCCTGGCCATTGACCGAGCAACCCAACGCTCCTACCAGCTCCCTCCGCAGGAATGTGTTTAGATAACGCCACGGTGTGAGCACTCCTCCACCTCGTTCCAAGATGTCTAGCCGGCGTGGAAGGGTAGACCAAATACCCTCCAGAAGGGGCTCTCTGGAGCAGTGCTTCTCAACCTGGGGTAAACGCAACCCCCTAGGGTTGAGAGATGCCCTTACTGGGTGTGCAGGACATGGCCAGATATTTTTTCGAAGGTAAATCATCAAAACACAAATTAAGCACGGGCACGGAAGTACAACTACTTTGTTTCATCAAACGCTTTGTATTTATTAACATTATTTACATTTTTTACGATCGAGAACCAACGGTGCACAAAGGCTGCAGTAAATGTTAAGAACCATGGGCTCTAGAGGTACCTCTAGCGGAGAGGCCCTCCTGTCCGCTTGGCGTGTGCGAGCAATTGCAGGCCTGCGCCTTTGCCCGTCCCTTCAGGACACGTGTCGACGTTGCACGCGCGGTGCATTTTCCACGAATGTGGATCGTGGCCCGCGAGCGTGTTGACACAGCCTATTGCTCAGAGTAAAGAAGGGCGGACGCTAATGCACTCACAAGAGTGCGTTGGGTTCAGCGCCGTTACGCAGAAGAGAGATTATGTATTATTAATGCCGGAGTCTAATAATGTGAGCCTGTAAAAAAAAAAGCCTTAACGAGATCGTGGGTCATAATTTTGTCACGTGGAGCCAGACATTACTGTTGCACTGATGGCGCTATTGTGTGAGCAGATGTTTTTTTCTTTTCTCTCATACGAATGAAATCCTCATTCACTCTTTGTCAGGAGCTGGTTTAACGTGGCCCAGCGGTAGTGCGTTTGCAACTTGTTCCAGAGTTTTGCGGTGGATTCCTGTAGGTCGCCCCGGTTAATACTGCGGGGTTTTATTAACCGTAACATATGATTCATAATAAAGGTTTTTGGGTTAGATCGCGTAAGTATAAATGTGTCGTAACCCTCCACGATCCGACACAGACAGTAATTGGCGCGTTGTTTACGTGACAAACCTTACTGGCTCTGTCGGGTGGTGGAGGGTTACGACACATTTATACTTACGCGATTTAATCCAAAAACTTTTATTATAAATAATATCGGTCGCGAAAGCCTGCTACGTGTTAAACGTAACATGAGTCGGCTGCTTCACAGCACATCGATGATAAAAGATCCCCTTACGTCATTCTAATAGGCCATCATCTGCCAGCATCATGATCCAAATTGTTACAAATTTCCAAAATTACCCACAAAGTACTTAATTAGGAAACGCAATCGCAATCGGCTTTCCTGCGTAACAAGCAAAACAAAAATAATCGCAAAATCGTTTATCTTTCCCATGTAGTTTCGGTCATTCATACCCTACAATTCTTGGCTATTAGTGCACCATTTTTGTAATCAGTGTAATTTATTATAAAAGCTGAAAGGGCACGTGTGTGTGTTTTTTTTTTAATGGGACCTGCTTTGTGTCTTTATGCTGTTGGGTTAAGACGAAAAAAACCACAAGCAGTTTGTTTTGTTGCACTAATAGTAGCAGCTGCTAATCTGTGTTTTCATATCTCTCCAAACTTCCCCTATCCCCTGAGGCTTGTTTATTGCGTCCCATCCGCTCAGCCCCTGCAGAGTCGTTTGTTGCACAGAGTAACAAAGTCAGTGGTTCTTAACCTTCACTGCAGCCTCCACCCCCGTTGGTTCTCAATCCTAAAAATGTGTATCGTTAATACGTGAAACAAAGTCGTTCTACTTACTGTACGTGCCCGTGCTTAATTTGTATTTTCGATTATTTACCTTCGAAACAAATCTGGCAATGTCTCGTACCCCCAGAAAGGGCATCTCATAACTCCAGGGCGTGCGTGCACCCCGCAGGTTAAGAACCACTGCTCTAAGTCCACGTTGCGTTGTGTGACGTTAAGGAAACCGTGAACGTGCGGCGTAAGTTCACGGTCGAAATGTTGGAAGCTTTATCGAGCCGACTGAGAAAACAGAAATAGAAGAGCGTTGTGTGAACATCATAACACAGCACAATGTTCCGTACTTTAACATCTGATTTAAGACAGAAAACAGCGGATGGACACCACCTCAATGCTCGCTTTGACTTGATCTTAAATGATCATCCAGGTATTGTTATTTATGCTGCGAGAACGAGCACTGGAAATATTGCTACATTGATGTGTGGCAATGCTTTGTTCACTCTACTGTGCCACCTGAGCTCGATTCCCAACCACGGATAACATCCTTAACATTGACCTGTGTGGTGAAGTATGGCCAGACAAGCCCCACGACTGAAATGTCGTCTGGGAAGCTCTTCAACTAATAGTTGATTTTGAAAGGGCCTGGACATTTCTTTAGAATTATTTTTACACTGTGGAGGAAACGTCTGTAATGTATAAAAAAATGAATGAACAGTTCGTATGGCTGCTGAGCTAATGCAACTCTGAAGAACCCTTTGTATAAGCATTTGGGAAATCCAAGATATTGTGCAGCACATTTGCATGAGAAGGCATTTCCTTCCCCATGCCACCTGAGTGATTGTGAAGCCACCAAGTGCGAGGGTTTGCCCATCTTGGACCTCATCTAATTCCCCGTCGTAGTCCTCAACCACCCACTCTCACAAGCCAACAGCCATCTCCGATACGAACTTAAACAAAAAAATAGGCTTTAGCTTTTCTAGCGGTAAAACAGGTGTTACGATGTTCAACCACCAAATGGATACCTGTTGCAAGGCATCAAGTATGTATTAGCCACACGTACTTGTATCAAAACATGCAAATGTGCTCTGATAATTAATGTATGCATTGTCTTTGAAACTGATAGGCCTATACCAGACAGTCTTCCTTATGACATTGCCTCACCAGGGTTAGACCAGAGAACGCCAAAAAGGGATCATTATATAAGCAATGCAAGCGTGTAAGCATGAATACGCCCGGGATGAGCAGTTATATCTATGGGACCTCTTTGATACTGGCAACAAGATCCCATAAATCTTGTTTTTGTGTCCCTCCCATCAGCTTAAGAGTGGCGGTGGGACCACGTGACCTCTTCTAGCTGCGTTGCTTCAGTCATTCTTTATTGCAGTGCTAGAGTTGTATCCTTTCTATAGTCATCTCCAAACCATATTAGTCTCCTCGCATTTGGACTGTGGATTTCTTCGAGCTGTGTAAATATGGAATCGCACGGGGGCAGGGGTGGATGCATAACCCTCTGAGAACAAATGCCTTTTGCAAAAGTTGCTGGGTGTTTTTGTGTGTGCGAATAACTGTCATGTATTTTTTAACTCTCGCGTCTTTACATTTGTCTGTGCAATGTAACGTCACGCGGATAATTCCCGCACGACTCTTCCCTGTGATTCTGCGCGTGGCTTTTCAGATCTTTGGGACGTGGTCGCTGTGCAGAATCGTTCTTCCTGCTCGTGTATCGTATCGGGCTGTGCGGCACCGGGCCTGGTTCACGACGTCCACGTTGGTGAATGCATATTCTGTGTCGGGGCCATGATAAGTGGAGCCTACATTTAAGGCTGAACGACGTGTCGAACACCATTGGAACCTCATTTGCCAGTAAAAAAAAGATGATAATTGTTTTTTTACCCTTCTATCTGGCAACAAAACTGACACCTTTTTTTACAAGGAGTCATGTTTGCATAGACCACAATACCTGCAGTCATAATGCAAACAAAAAACATAACTCTGATAATGTGCACTGTCCTTGAAGTTGATTGGTCCACACCCGAGACAGCTTTCCTTAGAGCCTAGTCTCACATGGGTTGAACCAGATGACGTCAGGAATATAAAATCAGACAACAAACTGGTATGCTTGCAATTAATACGTTTTATTTGCATTACGGCAAAACGACAAAACACTCGGGCGAGACTGTGATTAGAACGAACGAGTAAACCAACGATAAACCAACACTCTCCGTGCGCTTTCGGTTTCAGCTTTTTCAGTCTGCAATCAATGCGTCTCGTCTGCTCATAAACACACGGCAACTAAACAAATAATAAAACACCGCTTACACAAATCATGCACGGTTTCATATATATTCATCTCACGACCGCCACTGGTTTCTTGTTGTTGTTGTTACCGCAGGCTAACAAACACCCACGTGCACCGGTGAGTGTGTGTGGGGGAAGGGGAGGAGGGGGGTGACATTTAGCAGCCACGACAACGCTGGCCCATCACAAACACAGCGGAAATAAACGGCACGGGATATAGAGATATCATAGATGTTGTGTGTTGTGTGGTGTGTGTTGTGTTTGTGGAGCGGGGGCTGGCTGCCGACGAAAGTGCTGCGTTGGGGGAGCGGGTGGTGGTGGTGGTTGCAGCTCCCCCGGTATGGGGCCACGCTAACTCTTAGCTGCACTCAACCTTTGAACAATTTTCTCCAGCTCGGCTTCCATCGTGGCCAACTTCGTGAGTTCTTTCACCTGCAAACGAAAGGGGCAACGCAGACGACTGTGAGCCGATCGCGTCGTCTCTCCGACGAGGCGCTGATCGCCTGCCGATTACGGTGCGGGTCGTGCGTGGTGGTGGAGGCTCGTGAAGGACGCTGCTGCTGCTGCTACTGGGCGGTTGGAAGGCAAATCGCCCTCCCAACAACAACTGGCGGGCAGAGGAGCGACGCTCACAACAACGAGCGGAGCTCCGGGCGGGTAAAATACAGCAAGCTGGCACGGTAAGGGGGCACGGGTGGTGCGTTATCTTAGCCAGTCGACCCATGGCACCTGCTGGGTCTGTCCCGTGACCTGCTGCTGCCAGCGAGCCTTCGACACTTCACGTGGCCTCGAAGTGCACCTGGCCTGGCACAGGCGCCGTGGTGACGTCGCCGTCACTTGGTGCCGATTGGCGGGTTAGTGGCATTGGTTAGCGCTACGAACCCGGCGGCCCGAGTTCAATTCCAACACCGGTGACGATTATCTGAACCGGTCCTGGGCATCTTCCCCTAGGTCGACTCAGCTATCAAATGAGTGCCCGGAGCGATGCGTAAACATCGCCACTAGGGAGACAAAGGCGGCCGGGCGTGGTGCTGGCCACCCACCCCCTCGTGTGCCGTGACGGCCTTCATAGGTGCTGCTCGCTAACAGCACTTGCCCCTACAGTCTGTCACAGGCTACACAGTGGCGGGGATATTCGTCTTTTCTTTTTGTTGAACTTCTTTCGCACCGTACGTTGCCAACCGTGTAACACCCCTGTTAGCACGCCCGCCACCACGGTCTGTGTCAGCTCTCGCGTGACTCGGTCAGGCCCCTGATTTATTACACAGCCGCTGAAGCCCGAACGTCCACACAATCACGCTTCGATTGTCGTCATTCGCACGTCTCTCTCCCGTCTTCTCCGTGCACTGGATGTCTTTGGGTCGTTTAGTCAACGACGTCATCGTGATCGTGACGAGACCATTTTGGCGTGACCCAGGTGTTCCACGCGCTGCCAATACCACACCTGCACGCGATACTGAAAGACTCCGTCGATAACTCTGGCACGGGTCAAAGGGTCAAGGGTGCACGTGCGCGCGCGTGTGTGTGTGCACGTGCGCGCGCGTGTGTGTATGTGTATGTGTGTGTATGTGTGTGGGGAGCGGTGGTGTAGCGGTTAGCGCGCTGCACTACGAACCTGGCGACCCGGGTTCGATGCCCGTTCACGGCCAACACCAGTGACGATTATCTGAACTGGTCCCGGGCCTCCCCTAGGTCGACTCAGCCTAAAATGAGTATCCGGTGCGGTGTGTAAACATCGCCACTGGGGAGACAAAGGCGGTCGAGCGTGGTGCTGGCCACCCACCCCCTCGTGTACCGTTCTGGCCTTCATAGGTGCTCGCTAACAGCACTTGCCCCTACAGTCTGTTAAGGATATACGGGGGATCTTTGTCTTTGTTCTCGCAAGCGAAGCAAGAAGCCAAGCATTAAAACCACCCCAGAGATTACGATCGTGCGAATATTATAAACGTCAATCTTGATTTTAAACTTTCGTGACTGCAGGAATCCATACTCCTTGGTTTTTTTCGGTAAAGTCACGGAGGTTTTATTTTATACCTACGTGACTTTACCGAAAAAACCAAAGAATATTATAAACATCATCCATGAGCCATGACCAATCCACTGCTGGATGATGGCCTACCAAAGCGGTTGTCATCCCTCACGATCCTGCGATGTAACGATCACAAATCTGTCAAACCACCGCTAATAGTAACAACAACGGGCATGAAATGAACAAATACATTAGCGTCACGCCGGAATTCCATTTTGAACTTAGAAAAAAACACAACAACAACAACAACGGAATAGTCTCCGATGACTCCAAGCAGGGGGGGCTTTGCCCTGGCAACACGTACCTCCGAATCTTTACCTTCGTTTTCCTCCGACTCGCCCTTCTTGTGAACCTTGAACTGGTTCGTCTCCTCGTCGCTGGCCGACTCCGTCGTGCGCTTGTCAGCGTCCGCCACGGGGCCCGGTCGCTCGTCCACCGGCGTGGCGTGACGCCTCTCCTCCGCGCTGCTGCCCCCATGCTCCTCGCTCTTCCCCTCCTCCACCTCCACCTCGTCCTCCTCCTCGTCGTCGCCGGGCAATTTCTCGGGGCTCTGTGCGTCTTTGCCCCCGGCGTGAGCGAGGAGCCGGTGGGGCCTCTTCTCCTCCGTGCTCGCCGCGGCCCCCTCGCCGCTGTCGCTGCGCTTCTCCCTGAGCCGCTTCTCCTCCGAGCTGCGGCCCTCCTCCTCCGAGCCGCGTGTTTGGCCGCCACGCTGCCGCCGCTCGCTCTCCTCGCTCCGTCGGTCCTCTTCCCCGGAGCGTTTGTCCTGGTGGCGGTGACTGCGCTGACGACGATGATGGTGACGATCGTCGTCGTCATCGTCGTCGTCGTCGTCGCGTTTCGTGTCCTTCTCTCCGTCACCTTCACTCTCCCACTCCTCGTCCCGTGCCCTCTTTTCTTCCCGGTGACGCTTCTCCTCGCGACGACGCTCGTCCTCGTCGTCCTCAGCATCGTCGTCCTCGCTCACGCTGCTGCTGTGGCGCTTGTCATCTCCGTGATGATGCGTTTTGTCCTCCTCATCCTCCTCCTCCTCCTCATCGCTCTGGCCTTCTCCACGGTGTCGCTTCTCATCCTCCTCGCTTTCGATGTCGCTGCTGCGATGTCTTTTCTCTTCGCGGTGGCGGTGTCTCTTTTCCTCTTCCCCCTCTTCCTCCTCGTTGCGCCTCGCCACTCCGTGGTGACGCTTCTTCCTTTCGCCGTCTTCCTCCTCCTCGGCCTCTTCGTCGCTCGCTCTCTCGTCGTGGTGACGCTTTTCCTCGCCGGGACCCTCAAAGTAGCGCTCGCTGCTCCGCCTGTCGTCATGGTGATGCTTTGTATCTAAGCGGTGATGTCCGTTGTGCTCTTCCGTCCCCTCGCTGCGTGTGCCTTCTTCAGACTCTCCGTCCTCTTCACTCCGTTTGTCGCCGTGGTGACGTTCGACGTCTTCCCCTTCCTCGCCGTGTTCGTAGCCATGGTGACGCTTCTCGACCTGCTCTTCGCTTAGTCTGTCGCCATGGTGACGCTTGTCGTCTTCGTCGCTGTCCTCTTCCTCGCTTTTCTTGTCGCCATGGTGACGCTTCTCTTCCTCTGTGTTGTGCCTGTTGCCATGGTGATGCACAGGGCCCTGCTCTTCCTCGCTTCTCTTGTCGCTATGGTGACGCTTTTCTTCCTCTGTGTTGTGCTTGTCTCCATGGTGATGCACAGGGCCCTGCTCTTCCTCGCTTCTCTTGTCGCTATGGTGACGCTTCTCTTCCTCTGTGTTGTGCCTGTCTCCATGGTGATGCACAGGGCCCTGCTCTTCCTCGCTTCTCTTGTCGCTATGGTGACGCTTCTCTTCCTCTGTGTTGTGCCTGTCGCCATGGTGATGCACAGGGCCCTGCTCTTCCTCGCTTCTCTTGTCGCCATGGTGATGCTTCTCACGCTCCTCCACGCTTCGTTTGTCGTCACGGTGGCGTTTGTTCTCCTCTTCCTCTTCACTTTGCCGGTCACTGAGGTGGCGTTTCTCTTCCACCTCCTCATCCTCTTCGTCGTCGTCATCGTCGTCGTCGTCGCTGTGCTTGTCGTCGTGGTGCCGCTTTGGATGGTGACGTTCCCTGTCCTCCTCTTCCTCCTCCTCCTCCTCGTCCTCCTCTTCTTCCACGCCCCGTCTGTCCGCCCGATGACGCGGGTCGTCGCCCCCCTCTTCGCCGTGCCGGTCCGCGTGTCGCTTCGTGCCCTCCGCGCTGTGCCTGCCGTCGTGATGACGCTTTTCCTCTACGCCGTCTTTTTCATCCTCTTCGTCCTCATCCTTCTTCTCCGGCTCACTGCGATCATCCTCGCGGTGCCGTTTCCTCTCATCATCCTCCTCATCCTCCTCGTGGTGTCGCCTCGTTTCTTCTATGGGCTGCTTCCCGTGCCCTTTGGCCTCCTCTTCCACGTCCTCCTCTACCGACGGCCAGAACCGCCACAGTCGCTTGTCGTCCACGTGGTGGCCGCGTGGCTCGGCGTGCTCTTTGCCAGGGAACCGAACATCTTCTTCTAGACAAGGGCACATTGGGCACAACCACACGACTCAATGTTCGCCCAAGAGTTCATGCTCTCAGAGCAGTGGTTGTCAACCTTTGTTTTGGCTACTGTGTTACCCCCCTTGTTTGATTGTTTTTCAACCGAGTCCCGCCCTTGGCTGACCAAACATGGCTGTGATTAAAACATATATGAATAATGAACAGCAATATTTGATTAATTAATTGTCCATTTGTGAGATATCCCAACTAGCTGGTAACTGCAAGCGAAAACAAAATCAAAAGACACTCTGCACGCATCACGTGATTTGTTCACCCTCATGAGTTACTCTTGTCAAACCACATTGCTAACGATCGTTCTATGCTACCATATGGATTTAACATTTTATCCTAGCTATTCCTTACATTGGAAGATTCATGCGTGATTATTCATCAGCGACTCGCACGCACGATATAGCTTCACAAATGTATAAATGGCCTCACGACGCACCCCGCTGGGACATTGCCACGCACCCACAGGGCTCCGCGTGCCTCCGGTCGGGAACCCGCGGCTCTTCACGAGGACGCGGGAAGGAGCGACTTTTGCAGCTACTTAAGATTTCAGTTTTTACATCAAACTACATTTTTTGTTGCAATCCATTGCACTATCTACACGAATCAATGGCGAGGAAGAGTTCATCGTTTGTATGCATTTATTTAAACTCGTAACTGACAGCCCTTTTAGAATAGTCTTCATTATCTTTAAAAAAATATGTTTCTCTTTTTCATGGGGGCGTGGTGATCCGCCATTTTGTTTGTTTGTGCATCACATCGGCCGCGGGTCGAGAGAGGTCACCAACCACAACTCTCGCCAAATGCCGAGTTGCTTTACCTCCATCTGCAGTTGCATGAAAAGGGGGGCAAATTTACAGCGTGGGGTGGCCCTCACCCAGCAGCAGATTGACAAAACCGGCTACGCATGTCCAAGTCCCCATGGAATGCCGCCTACTGGCCTGGCAGTGGAGTCTGGTCATTGCCGCAGCACCGTGCAGCTCCCACAGACGCTGCGGCTGCACGGGTCAAAGAGGGGAGGCTATTATTGTACCTTCGCTGGGCTCCGTGAATCGCTTCTCCCAGTGCCTGCGAAAGTCATCCCAGAGGTAATCCCTGCTGTCACCTCGTCGGCTCGGTGTCAGTTTTACACCTGGGGGGGGAAGAATACGAGCAAGGAATATTGCACCCCGAGAATGTCGGTTGCGACAGGCACACAAGCACGCGGCACATTGCCAATGCAAAGTAATTTGATGTCATCATTTACACGCGTTCCTTTAAAAAAAGAAAAAAAATTCAGAGCTGTGAAATCGAATGTGTTGTAAAAAAAATGTATCACTTTAAATGTCATTACTGTGTAATATAATGTATAAATCGTTATCATCACTAGCCATGATCAATTCACTGAGGGATGTAGGTCTCACCATGCTGCCTCCATCTCTCAGGATCCTGCGATGCACTAATATGTGTGTATGTCTTTTTAACTTGCTGCCGTCTGTACCTTGGTCTGGAGACTGCACGCACGAGCAACTCTTCTGCACTTGTGTTCATTATCTCTCTCGTGATGACTAATACACCGCTCTCTCAAGATGCTACCGTCCAGGTTGAAACATAAATGCCACTTATTTAGCCTCGGAAGTCTCAAATGAGTGTCAATAACTATTTTTAGGGAGGGTCCAACATGAGGATTCGTGGCGATTACACTGGTCAACACACGTTTTCTGGCATAAGGTAATTTTGGGGTGCTGATTCCAAATCTGGCATCAGTTTTTGTCTATCATATTAGGTTTTTGAGATATCAAATATTGCATTTTCAATAAAAACTGCAGAAGAAAAATATTAAATAAATGTGGATATCGACATAAAATGATATTATAAACACACTATCCTAAAAATACAGCACCATATTTTAGCACTAAAGCAGTCACTGACTCGCAACAACTTGCAATCATAAGTGACAGAGCTAATTTCGGGTAAAATCAATGAAAATGGGGTATGCCGATAGCATAAAAATTAGATGTGATAAAGAAAATCTGAGATCAGATTTGGAATCAGCACCCTGAAATTAGTCTAAAACAGCTGCAAAAGTCCAGGCCAGAAAAAAATGTTTGTTTTTTGTTGACCAGTGTTATTGATCTATTTTTTTAGCACGTGGGAGAGAACCTGCATGGATAAACCTCATGCATGCGAGGCTACACATGTCCAAGTTCCACAGACAATTCCCAGCCATCCTGTTGCCCCATGCCTACAACACCTGGCCAGACATAGTTGGTCAACCAATTCAAGAACCAGTCTCATCCCTGCTTATATTCAGAGCTACGATGAGATTGGGCGTATTCAGGGTGATTTGGTTTACGGTGCAATAATTTATATATTTTTTTTTAAATAATTTTTTTTGTTATATTGAAGAAGTTTTGCTTTAGTTTAACCGATGCTGAATAAATACGGCGATCGAATTTCAGACCCAGATGCGAGAGACTTGTGTTTGACTTGGCCTGGAAAAACGTGATGAATTATTGGTGGGAATGCCCTTGGTTTATTTATCGCTAAGTGAGAAAGGATGGATTACCCTGGGTGGGAGGTTAATAATGAATGTCCTGCACACTTGTGTTAAATGCTTACCTTGAAGCGCTAAGGAACTTATTACTCAATGACTGAAACACTTATTTCAGAAAGGATATAATGAATCATCATCGTAATTACCTGTCGTTACGCCTAAGGCACTAACCAGCAAAATGATTAGCTTCATTAGTATTTTAAAAATTGTCTATTGAAGACTGGCAATTACCAATTTCTGCCATTCTAAATGAGAGGAGATTATACAGTTTAGATCTTGTCCATAACGGGAAACTCCCTGCATTGTCTGTGTTTTAATTGCCAATAAATTGTATCTCATTCATATGTATCTCATTCACCAAAACAAAAACAAAGATCCTCCTTATAGACTTAACAGACTGTTGGGGCAAGTGCTGTTAGCGAGCACCTATGAAGGCCGGCACGGCACACGAGGGGGTGGGTGGCCAACACCACTCCCTGCCACCTTTGTCTCTCTAGTAGCGATATTTACACATCGCACCAAGTACTCATTTGATGCTGAGTCTACCTAGGAGCGGATGCCCAGGACCGGTTCAGATAATCGTCACTGGTGTTGGCCGTGAGCGAGAATCGAACACGGGTCGCCAGGTTCGTAGCGCAGCGCGTTAACCGCTACACCACCGCTCCCCATTCATGTATGTGCTATGAAAAAGGCTTCACAAATACACGCACGCGCACACACGCCCATGAGTTATTGTGTATGTAATTAAGAGGATATAGTTGCATTCAATTCCATAGCACATTTGATAAACAATTACTATCCGAATGCGGAAGCGTCGCTTCTAAAAGACCAGTCAAATTCATTATTTGTCTTAAACACATTCCAATGGCGTTGGCGTAACAGTGTCAACAACTCACTGTTGTTACGCGACCCATTCACGTCTCTGCCTGCACTCTTCCGGTCGCCTCGATGGTGGAGTGCTCGGCCATCGCCTGCTTGAGTGCTGCTATTTTTTTTAATTTCTGGTGGCTTTTCACGTGGGAGACAAGTCCAATCCTAGACATGCAAATGCGGCTACAGTACGTCCCTTATCAGTTGACAGCGGATGGGCTTGAAGCATCAGCCTTGAGGCTATAATCCTTCAACGTGTTCTCATATCTGACCCATAACATGGATCTGCTGTCGCATTAACATGGAGTGTGTACACTTGGCAAGAAAATACAACTCTGCTATGTGTAACGAAATAAAAGAAAACACATTTATCAATGACACCGTTTTAAAAGGGAAAAATATATAATAGGCGACGTTTAGGAAAATTATCCTTCTCCATAGCCCAAAAATGAGCATGGAATTTGTTGTATTATGTTGAACTTCTTTCGCACCGTCCGTACCTTGACCGTGCTAATCGGTGGTGTTTGCCGCATCACTGCCAACGTAGCATCACCAAACATTTGTTTTCACATCTCCGATATGGCCACAGAGCTATGCGTGAAATCAGCAGCGGGGCAGAGTGGCACACGATGTCGTGTTTGTGTGCGGTGTCTCTCGACAACGTAAATAAGCACAGAATGCTTCGTGTGCCTCTCGTATTGTGAAACGGGCTATAGAAAAAAAAACGTGGTCGCCTTGTTGCTAGAAGAACGACGCGAACACCGAATGGACTCGTGATTTGACTGGCAGCGGGAGGTGATTCCTTACTTGGTGTCGCCAGTTCTTGGAGTCCATTAAAAACGCTGTCGTGTTGCAGCAAGTCATATATCCGCTGGTCTGCAAAAGTGAATGAAAACATGCACTTACAATGAAAAAAGAAAACATTATTTTTCTTCATTATCAAATACCTGTGCCTAATGTTGCATATGCTAAGCCCTTGTGTTGCCAATCCACTGCAGGACAAGGGCCTCCCCACGCCATCACGGGTCGTGGGAGTTCATTGACCATACCTCACCACGCTGGTCAGTGCCAGTTAAAGGCAGGGAGCATAGAAATACGATACTACAGGACAGCATGTGTTTTTTTTTCTCTGCACATTTTAGTCTTGCAGCCTTATCACAACCCTATTTGTGCATGGTGGGTGAGACACCGAGCCCGATCCAGGCTCGAGTTTGATTACTCTTCCGAAATCTGACGGGGTCGCGTGCGATTCACCTGTGGTTGGGTCATTGGCGCGGACTAATTTATGATTATAATTAGCCAAAGTAACTAACAATACACATGATGATCGGCATATTATCTCCTAGTTTGTGTAATGATAGTTTCTAAATTCGCCTTTTCTCAGCCACAAGGTCCACATTTTCTGTAGATCATAACAGTAGATTCCTTAGAAGCTATTTGCTTCATTGCCCAAACTGTTTCTTTTGAAAAATGTTATTTTCTCTTGTCATCTCGGTGCCCCAGGTCACATTCTCGCAAACAATCCCTCCGTGCTGGTTTCGTGACTTCTCACCGGGCTCAACAAAAATAAAACTTGAGACTCGGAGGCCGGATAGAAGTTACACCTTACGTAATGGCAGTTGTCATCGAAGCAACAACGCTCTTTTACATGAACCTCGTGGGAGGGGAAGGCGAAGGGAAACTTATGATTCGCACAGCTGGTCTTAGTACGCCCGAGGGGGTGTGCTTGTGTACGCAGCTTCTCCTGTCATTAAAAATACGAGTGCATACGAACCGCTCTTCAGTATCTCCACGCATTCCTTGGTTAGAGTTGAATCCTCCCTTCTGCTCAGGGTATCGGACAGCACCTCGATGATGCACTTTATTACCTGCAAACGACAGCGCGCACACTCGCCCCTCACTCATCACGTACGCGCTCGAAAGTCTGTAGCCTGCCCGTGCGGGCGGCTCGATGTGCGACCACGTTGTCTTTCTGCGCATTTCTACATCGCAGTATTTTACTGTTACATCGTAACGGAGCGTGCACGTTGCAAATCTATTACCGAAGCGTGTTGCATTCGACTCGATTAACCCTCCCTCCCACGATGCTTGGGTAATTCAAAGCAAAACCAACATTTATTTTGATTGAGTGTGATTTTTTTAGGATTCATCGGAACACCCTGAAATGTTTTGAGAATTCTTCAAATACATTTCGCAGCAGTCTTATGAGTCGTAACAGGCCACCCACGGTGGTTCGTCGTGCACGAGAGGGTGACGTTAACTCAATGTTTACTACGAAACGGAGCGGGAGTATTTTTTAACCAACCGCCTCGTCTTCCTTGGACAGCTGCCCAGTCAAAGGTGCCAGCGAGGCTGTAAACACAACAACGGGAAGGGGTCACAGGTCATCGCAATCATCGGCCATGGTAAATCCACCGCTGAATGAAGGCCTTCCCAAGCCACTGCTATCTCCCACGATCTTGCAATGCGTGATCATCCACCTAGTCCGGTGGACTTACACGAGCAATAAATACAAAATGATGAAAAAAACAAGTGGAAATGTTACATTTTCTGGCAATTAAAAAGGTGTTAAGATGTTCAAACACCAAATAGATCAATTTTGTAAGGCATCGAGTCTGCACTAACCACTCGTGCTTGGCAAAACATACAAACAAACATGCTCTGATAATATATGCATTGTCTATGAAACAGATTGGCTGAAAAGGTCCCAATTAATTTAAACACCGCGGAAGAGATGCTAGCTTGGAATGGCTGGAATAGACACAGGAGGTAATGCAACAGAAACCATTTAAAATATTTGATGAATTGGATTGCCATGTTCTGTTTACGTGACAAATCTTAATAATTGGCTGTGTCGGGTGGTGGCGGGTTTCACGACACATTTATATATTTACGCGATCTAACCTCTCAAAAAAACTCTGTATTATGGATGATATTGGTCGTGAAAGGCTACGTGTTAAACGGAAGGGATGTTTGTTACAAAATGGAAAATGCCAGTCAGCATCAACACCAACATCCACGCCACGAATCCCAATCAGCAGACGAGCAGAGACTCTTGCCCACACAATTGCGGCCCGATGCTTCCGCTCAAGGGCTGGCCTCTCATCCCACCAGCTACTACCAGCCGTTCTCCGCAGTCATCATCGTTTGCGATGGACGGCCGAAGAAGAAGTTGAGACTACATCGATGCATCGACATTGTTGGCTGCATTGAAGCCGAGGAAGGAAACGCGCGCGACGAGACGATCAAAGAGAGATGGAGCGATTGGAGTGTGCCTATGAGTGAGATGGATCGCAGAGATAACAACTTCATTCGGTCGTGCAACGAGAATGGCGCACTCGTCAGTAGCCGTCAGTGAGACAAACGCGATGCTGTACGCGAATTCGCAGACAGTGCGTGGATTCGACAAGCCACCACGAATCGACGTGCGCGCGCATGTGTCGAGACCATTTGACGTGAAGCATTTCTCCGTTAATTTAACCAGTCGCCACACTTAACCTTCGGAAATTGACGTAACAGCCGTGCAATATTTAACGCACAGAGAAAATCGGATCGCTTTCGTGATCAACTATGCAATTGGATTTCCGACCGAGAGATGTATTCACCATTAACACTTCCAGGCATGGCCTGCATGAGATCGCATTTACAATTGCCCGTTGGTCTCTAGCCGCTTGTGAAAGTCAATGAGATTGTAAATAAATGCATGGGCTTCGCGCGCATTCTGACGCCAATCGTACGAGTGCGAGAAAGTCGAGGGCGAATAATTCATAAACTGGAAACTTCACTCGCAAAAGGCGAGGAAATGCATCGCACGCATTCTATAGTCAACGACTATATTGCAAAGTCTAGCGTCTTAATTTAAATACTTACTTTCGGAGGCAACACAAGACGGAGGCTTGTGTTGCCTCCGAAACGTCGTGATTTAATTTATTTGTTTTCTTTTTTAACCTACGTGTCTTTACTGAAAAAAACCAAAGAGTGTGTATCCTTGCAGTCACGAAAGCTTCAAATCTAGAATGAATTTAAATACTATCAAACGTTCCGACTGGGCATTCGCCATCGCCAGAAGATTAATCGCCACCGGCATTATGTATTGGTCGCTGTCCAGGGTGCTGAAGCGAACTTGCGTTTATCGCGCACCGGCACTGCACAGACGGGGCAGGGTATTCATTACTGCACACTGCGCAGCGTGTTAAAGACATAAATTGTAAATCAAAAGTGACACGATACGTCTTCTTGGTTCTTTCGGTAAAGTCACGTAGAAGGGAAATAATAAAATAATAAAAATTAAACATAATAAAATAATTCTCACGACGTTTCGGCCACAAGAAGAACAGGTCTGTCTTTCCGACAGGTGAAGAACAGGTCTGTCTTTCCGACAGACCTGTTCTTCTCCTGAGGACGGCTGCTTGCGTTGTGGCCGAAACGTCGTGAGAATTATTTTATTATGTTTTATTTGTATTATTTTATTATTTCCCTTCTACGTGACTTTACCGAAAGAACCAAGAAGATGAATCCCTGCAGTCACGAAAGCTTTAAATCGAAATTTGACACGATACGATTTATGTTTAGGCGCTGAGACACCCTTTGCAAAATTAGCCAATAACAATCACGACGACGTTCAACTCTGCGAAACCTACCTTGCGAGAGCAAACTGCAGAGCAGTAACAGCACGACGAGTGGCGTCTGCCGGCTGCTCATGATGACAGAGAGCCCTTGAAGGCGGGGACCAGCGTGCGCGAGTCCTTAGATCACAGGCGGCACCATTAAAGTGTCCGCCGTCTGCTCGATCCTAATGGCAAATGCGGCGACAGCTGCGGATTGCCTCTGTAACTGCACTGCGAAACCGAAAGAGGCTCTGGGTATATATATACGTGTATTCGTGATGTGAGAACCAAGGGGGTTGGGCTTGGATCGGCTTACCCCATCGCGAGGCTTCGGTCGCAATAAATACTACGGTCACTCCCCATTCGCTTAACGAAAGCAATCTAATAACACCCCATCGATCAGTCGCAGCCCCTTTACTTTGTTTTCTGGCTAACCTCCATTCTGCAGAACCAGAAATTCATTCAGGGCAAGCGATCGCTCTGCCCTTTTCCGAGAAACCCCCCCCCCCCCCACCTTATGCATATGGACATGAAACACGGAGCGTGCACACGACTGCACAGGGGACCATGAGCCTCATTTACTCCCCCCGAGGCAAATGCATTGCTGACAAAGAGACCACGATTCGCACGGTCACTGCGTCTGCACACTCACACGAGTTCGATGAAGCGTGAACGTTTTTCATGCTCGGTGTTCCCCCCCCCCTCCTCCCCCCCCCCAATAATTTACGGTTGTGAAATTATGAGGCTAGACTTTTTTGTTGTCACATTTCACGTACAATGATAATATATCGATAGAGAGTGAATTGGGTTTTTTTGAAAAAAAAATTACGTGACGTCTTTGTAAGACGTTACGGTGATTGCATATTGGCATAGGGAAGTGTCTGCTATGCAAAACAATGAGAAATTGTATCGAGAAGGGTCGCGCTTAATCTAAAATAAGCAATGGGCGGCGGTTGAATGCGAGATCGAGATGGTGAATTGCTCTGCATACTGCAAAGAGCGAAACCACGAGCACACGCGTCCCCTCGTGCACACATTAATTTTAAATTCAGAACTTTACAAATATTACTTATCCGATTATTACACAGACTACATCACTGTAGATTAAGCGATGACGTTGCAAATCATAATAATTGTCGCGTGATGAAATTAACCCACACTGTATACGCTTTAGTTAGGAAGCATAACGATTGTGACCCACACATTGAGCTGTGAAAATAATGCCGACATTGCACCGATTAATAACGCAATTCACACAATTGGAGGTGTAGCGATGCATCGATTCATATCGATTCATATTGATTATTAAACGATACAAGAAAGATAATATATGTCAAGGGTTCACGCGAACCGAGCGACTATTAGTGGCCGCTGCAATTCACGGCAACGTTAAAAAGGAAAATCGATTCGTCACTTTTGCGTTTTTTGACTCGCTGATGGTAGAGCGTGAATCATTGCAGTCCTTTTAATCCTGTGTCGGATGAAGGCTTAGCCATGCCGTGTTGGAGTTTGTTTGTTTGTTTGACCATACTTCACCACGCTGGTCAGCGCAGGTTGGTGAAACCGTTTGACGCGTGCAGAGCCGCCAATAGTGCGGGGCGGGGAAAATCCCACGCCTTCAAACTTAACGGGGAAGTACTAAATCTGACACCGCGTGACGTCGAAGGCCAGGGACCCCCAAAGTGCGGGGCCCAGGGCGGTCGCCACGATTCTCCGTACCCCTTAGGGACGGCTCTGGGTGGAGGTGGGGGTGGGGGGGGCGAAAGAATCGGTTCACATACCACTCGCCCAATGATGTTAGGCTGTGGCCAAGGAATCGAACTCAGCGGGTTCATATCGCAGCGCGCCAACCACTGCGTCACACCTCTGCTCCCCTCCCTATGGCTTGACTGTGCTTTGTTTTTTTATATCACGGACGTGGTACTTTATGCAGCGACACCAGCCCAGGAGGCTAACAACGAAAGGGCACTTAAGTGGAAGAGGAAACATTCTTGATGGAATGCGCTGATGAGGCAAGGGGTATCATCGCATGGGGTCGGAGTTTTGTTATTGAGCGATTTTTTTTTCTCTGTCTCCCTTTGCCATGAAGACAACAGGTCGTCTCAGCTTGGCCGATGGGAGGAAAAAATACAAATATTTCCACATTAAGGTACGCAAAATAGCACGCTAATGGCTAAGATGCGAGTGCTTACTCCATCTCGCGAGCCCACGACGCCAATAAAGTATTTTTGAAGGCTGGTTGGTGGTGGTGGTGGGAAAGTGGCGTAGGGGGGCGGTGGGGGGGATAGGGGCAGGTTTGTTAACGTTCACGTGGGTGGGAGAGACTGCTCCAGCGCTCACATCAGTCACGGGTCATAAAGCTCAGCAAGGACAGTGTAACGCTCATCGGAGGGGGCTTTAGTGCCGAAGTTTGCGAACCGCGGCATCCCGCCTTGTCCTCCGAGGGCAAGCGGGCTTTTAGGATGCGGTGCATTATGCACGGAACGCCACAGTGATGTAACGGTTAGCACACCGGACTTACAATGCAGATAGTCGCTGGTTCGATTCGATCTGCCGACGCTGCAGTTGAAACAGTGGGAGAGCTTATACACCCTCCCCACTTCGTCTCTGTCCACGCAGTGAGTCGATCGCCAGTGTGGTGGGGTAAACATTGGCTACCAGTCATATTCCGAGTGGATTTCAAGATACTGCTTTAACCTTTTGGCTTTAAAACTAATCCATGTTTTTTTCTATCAAGGTCCTTAAGATCTTCAGATCTACAACTGTTCAGCACTCCCAGGTCGAGGTTGCGCTTATTTGATGATCAGGCTTTTGTTAGCATGGCCCCCAAGCTATGGAACGCCTTTCCACTCGAAACCAGGCAATCAGAGTCAGTAGATATACTCAAGTCTGTTTTGAAAACCCATCTCTTTAAAGTGGCCTTCCCTCTTTATTTGGACGGTTGCCCTGGGTCTGCTTTTGTTTCCTGCTTTTCACACATTGCGCATTGGGATCCTAGTATGGAATGTGCATTATGCATTTTAATTATTATATTATATTTACTCCCACCTCTTCCTAAACGCCTGGCCATATACAGCACCCACATCCGTACAAGAGCGGCGCTCCTCGGGGTGGGGCTCCCTCGAGCGGGGGTCCTTCCACAAGCAGTGGGGTTAGCCAGCAATTGCAGGGCTGCACCTTTTCCACCATCTGCACACACATACCGTTTGGCGCACAGGTTCGCAATGCAGTGATTGTGGTCTCCCCATGCTTTGTGGACTACATTATCAGACGGTAGCAAGGCATTACATTATTTTTAGTTCATTGTTTTGCTTGGTTTTGAATAGAGCGGCCTCATTTGCATCCGCCAGAGTGAATCCTTATTTCAATGAAAGGTCATTGTATGCATTGCCCGTGAAATCGTGAAGAGCAAGCCATTAACTGCAAATTGTTACGAAAAAATATCTTCCCTTTCTGAAATGTGCTTTCAGACAGTATTCAAAGTTCCTCAAGCTAAATATAGCTTGACGTGCGGAGCTGCGTTCACACTTGCAGATGTTCGCAGTTACAATTCCCCCATGTTATTCTCAGCCTCGTTGTGTTAACAACGCGAACGTTGCATTTTTTACATTGTAGCTTTACAACGCAAGTGTGGAATCATTGACGATTGCGAATTTACAGCTGCAGGTTTCAAAGCGGCGAGGATGTGTGTGACGGTCAGCGCACTGGATTTGCAATCCGAAAAGGTCGGTGGTTGAGATATCACTCACCGCTGAGTTTGAGCCATGGCCGGGAATCGAACTCAGATCACTGGGTTCGTAGCGCGTTAACTACTGTGGCGCTTATCCACTCTAATAGGAATAAAAGCAACTGTACCACTGTAATATCTACGACACAGGAAGAAAAGCACGCGTCAAAGAGCCCATTAAGCTCTGAAACATCATGCTAACTTAGCGGAAGTGCTGATATCTAGAAGAAATGGAATTTCAGCCAAAGACCATCTGTGCAGAAGCAGGAATATTATATATATATTTAAACTATTCTTGGAGTTTTCAATTACAGCTCATAATCTCGGAAAAAGCAAAAGATTGAATTTAAATATATTGCATTAAACGGCACTGCTACATATAAACACCATGCACATCCATCATGGAACATCCACATCACCTACTTCTCTTTCGTTTCTCAAGCCCCGCATTAAAAATGCATTATGTTAAATCGATAGCTGTGGAAGAGCCCATTAGTGCGTTCGGACATCTGCTGGATCTTCACCACAGATTTGTCAGGATGCGGAGGAAGCCACTTCCAACTGGCGCGTCTCTTTGATGATGCAATAAATATTTTAAAACTGAGATTGCCCCCAATGGATTACAATTGCTCAATGCCCCCACGGTATTATAGAGCTGGGAGGGGGGGCACGGGGGGATTGTGTTAGAGAAATCTATGACCAGCACAAGCCGTTTCCCTTTAACTCTGAAGGGCAGTTGTAGCAGCACGCTGCTATCAATTCACAGCACCTTGTTCTGCAAACAAAACCCCTATAACGGCTTAAAAACGATGTGCACGCTTCAATTAAGAGTCCTTCGCTTGTGTGACAAGCTTCAGATATAAATACCACTTACATTCATCGGTTTTATAGAATAAAGTAAGTGAATACAAAATAATCGTTTTTTTGTAGATGTGGAAAGGCATTTGATCGGTGGAAATCGATGCAGCCATTTAAATGCTCAGAACATTTTAAAAGCTTGGACATCTACACTGAGATTACATTCACAGAGCGACAAAACCACAAATCAGAGAAGAGTCAGGCGATGAAATATAAACCCTCACTAAGGGTGTTTATCAGATATTTGCATCTTGGGAATTAAAACCGAGACACGGAAGAGGAAAACACTGAAACAGGGATTAGAGAACGAATATAGACGAAGCATGCAGTCACTGTCAAGCGACGTGTAAGTGGGGGCCTTGGGCGATGGGGAGTGCGGCGCTGGAGAAGGACGCTGCTGTCCGATGGACGAGACTGGTGATGGAATGACAGCCAACGGAGGGGAACAGCCGCCAGAGGACAACCGCCGTGGAGAGACGAAAGTGTCGCTAGCGCAGAAACCAAATTGATGATGGGGGTGGTGTTTTTGTCCAGCGGTTAATAGATCATGGTTGGTGATAATGGTGATGCTGATGACGAAGACTGGATGCAATTTGGTGAAAGGTTACAAAATGATTATTAATGCTGAGCAGTCATCGATATGTATTAATTATACTGCAGCTCAATAGCGGAGGCAAGAGGCTGATTAAAAATGTTAACAAAAGAGGCGGGTTCGTGTCGTTGATATAAATAAAACCCCTACTCGTGTGCGTTCCTTTCAGTTTTTTTATTCAAACAAACCTGCATGAATAAATTCCGCTTGATTAAAACTCCTTGATTCGCCCCCCCCCCCAAACATTTAAAGAATAAATTAGGCCGATGTGCATTTCGGAAATCATGAACACTGGCCACATTTCCTCTTGGCAGTGATGCTGAAGCGTTGAACAATGCCACCGTGTGCACGCACTCTGGACGGGTATGAATAACGCAGAAGAGGGGGGGTGCTGAAACAACAAAGTCCGTCTCAGAGAACGTGGCGACTGTCCCGCCTCCCTTCGCCGTTCGCGCTTTCTGGACATCAACAACAGCGGTGGCATAGACAACGGGCCGGAAGATTCGATTGGCGGATTGTCAAAAACACACACATTGTCAACAAAAAAACAAGGGCATGATCTGGCATTTTCTAAACGATGAATGCGGACCGCGCGAATACGATTTCACGAATGCGGCGTGTTGTGTTTCGTTTTGTTTGTCGAAAAGGGCACGACAATTTCCACTTTTAAATTTTAATTTACAATGTTATCATCGAGATGTGTCCCTTTTTCGTCTCTTGAAATCAAAGGTTCAGAGAAACGTTTGCTTGAGATGACAATGCACGCGCGCGTGTGTGTGTCACACTGAAACGTTGTTCTCCTTCTTTTACATCTTATGCACAATAGTCTAGGAGGCCATAATACAATACAATGTATACGAATAAACCAAGGGTGGCACAGTCGGGTTTTTTACAATCGGGTTTAATTGTCTTTTTATATTAAACCCGATCATCTGAGATTGGGAGAAATCCGGTTTAATTGGTTCTAATTGCAGGACCGCACTTCGCCAACTTCTCAACGATGGGCTTCATCCATTCCAAGCTAAGGAACTCACTGGCGCCCACGATTGTGGAGAAGAAGCTCGTGTTCATCACGATCAACCTGCCCGCCGCATTCTACGACTACCCCGTGCCCGACGGCTCCGAGTACGATAGCAGCACCGACGAGGAAGCAGCTTAAGCCTTGGATCAGAGTTTCGTATTCATTAAAGCAGGTTTTAATTCCCCGAAATCGGGTTTAATTGTATTAAAGAAAAAACCCGATGCCTGCCGCTGGAAAAAAAAAAAATTTCCACCCATGGAATCAACCATCCTCATAATGGATATATCCACAACTCAGGGCGCACTATGACAAAGACAGCACAGCCCGTAAGTGGTGGAGCGGCTGTATGCTGCCCTATGAACCCCGCTCATCCGAGTTGAATTCCCACGCGTGGCTAAAATCTGTTGGCGAGCGACATCTGAAGCAGCCTTGGGACCGCCCTTAACTGAACCCGCACTGACCCGAACGGTTGGCTAAGTACGGTGCAAAAGAAGTTCAACATACGTACTGTATATACAAGAACAACCTTCCATGGCCAACACGGCATGGGGCAGTCCTTAATCCAGCAGTGAGCTGATAAAGCGGTGTACGTAATTATTTAATTCATTAACACATTCCTTGCGGAGGGAGCTGGTAGGAGCGTTGGGTTGCTCGGTCAATGGACAGGGTCAACGGCGGCGTGGTGTATTCCGCAAATATGGCCGACTGTGAGGGCGGGCACAAGCCGGTGTGAGTAGGTTAAACGTTGAGTTTTATAAGGGCACCACGGGGTGACCAGCCTCCCCACCCAGCTCCTCCCCACCCTCCCCACCCAGCCCCTCCCCACCCTCCCCTCTCCGCCCAGCCCCTCCCTCCCTCCCCACCCAGCCCCTCCCTGCACGACGGACGGACACAATAATCCCCTGTGGGCTGGTGTAACCAGGAGGTTCCTACCAGTATTATTATTTACGATGTCTTTATGAGTGTTGGTCCCTTCACCTCGCTGCCTGTGCCGAGCTTGGTGCACATTTCGAGGCCGCATGGAGAGACACACGTGCAAGAAGGCAGGCATGACTACCGCACAAGGCTTGCCTCGTCAAGAGTAGCGCTGATCACACCCCAGGAACGGTGATAATTTAAAAAAATCTATCCTTTGGATGACCCTGCAGTTAAGTACCACAAACCACCGGCACATGATTAGACACTGCCACACTCGTTCACACACACACACTATTCATTGTACCTCCAATTAGCACGATTGGCTACGTAAAGTGCGAATTAAGTTCAACATACACACATTGCAGTGTTGCGCGTAGATTCCTGGTTTAAGGTGCCTTATAAATCTGAATTATAATTCATATAGTGGTTCTCTCTGCGTTTCTCTTCCCTACATTGTCAACGCCGCATTGTCGAGAGCGAGCGAATACTGCGCGCATGATCGGTTTACATTATTATTACGTATTATGTAAGTTTACATTTAGGTCCAGCAACCTCATTTGCTTTTTCTTGTGTGGAAATTATCCGTGCTGGTGACAAACGAAATTCAGGCGTTGTCTTCTAATGCAGTGTTTTGAAGGTTGGCAAACGCAGAATGTAATCGTATGGCGTTAATCAGCGGCATCAGCTCTGCAAGTAAACATTTTATTTTTGCACATCGGTCTGTTATTGCAATTTGCTGTGAACCGACGACTGATAGAATACGTGCTTGCTACTGATTTATGTGATTTTAATGGACTCTGAGTGGTTATTAGTGCTCAGGGATGCCAATGTTCAAGGTTGCCGATGCAAACATCATTCATTGCGTGGGAACTTAGGGGCCCAATCGAGCTATTCTGCGCAAGAAGGAGACGTAGTGCTTCTGCGAGACGTATTTTATTGGTGCGCACGATGCCATCATCGACTGTTGTTGACACAGCGCCTAGGGTCGGATCGTCGTAAACGAGGTGCGTGGAACTCTGCGTTCAGATGCAATAATAGCAACAATAAAATACAAATTCCTCTCCGTGTTTCCGCTGGAATGGCTTTCGTGGTACGGATAGAATGTTTACTTCAAGAAAAACTGTGCAGAATATTTTCTTTTATTTATTTGGCAGATGGGCATAATGCCGTCAAAATAAATCAATGCAAACGTTGAAGGTGCAGGCTCCCACTGTGGTGCACCCATTCCCCGCCCCTTGCTGGACATCCGTGGGAAAATGTATTTATATCTCATCGGATTCCTCCGGTATAAATGAAGTTTCTGATTCTGATGTCGCTGGGTGGACAGAGGCAAAGGGAAAATAAGAAAAGTGACCATTTTTTCAAATGTCATAACAGGAGATCAAACTGGTGACTTTTTGATGACAAGTCCAGTGTGCTAACCATGATACCACAGCAGCACCCCCAGCAAATCATAATGCTGGTTTTTAATGTCATGCATTGCCACTCCAGTGTAGTTAAATTAATCTGTACGATCCGAGCGATGTTCTGAGCAAAATTCTCTAATAATCAAAAGTTCCGAGTCATCACTTAAGACTGCATCTCTCTTACATTAAAACAAAACTATTACCCCCCCCCCCCGTTACTTTTTAATATAAATTAGTGATTTGTCGCTTAGTCTTTATGAATGCAAATGATTCAGCTCCACGTCCTATTCAAAGCTAAAATGTGGCAACTGAGAAATGCTTAAGATGTATTCATAAAACGACGAACACTCTCACCACTGGATGGGAGAATTAAATGCGCACGTGTGAGTGGATACATATTTATTATCCCATGTTTGCTGATGTGTCTAACCGAAAAACAAATATGAATCAAGGACCATAATAGCCAAATTAACGACGGGAAATGAGAAAATGATTTAATAAAGAACGAAACGAGGAATAGAAATCACGCACATATACGTGGAATTTTGACTGGGATGATGCGTGGATGTGTTTTATCAATATTGATCTTCTGCTCACGGTAGTTGCACTCCTAATCACGTGTGTAAGAATCAATGTTTTCCGATGTTGTACACGTTGTATGTCACGGCTTACCTTGACGCCCCCCCCCCCCCCGCAGTCAAAAAGAAATATCAGCTGTATTGTACAAAATAAAGATTACAATTATTTGTTTGGGTGATGCGGTTTACTGCCAACACAAGGCTGCTACATTTGACCACAATCAATGGTGAGTTGACCAAACAGCACTCTCATGGTGAAGTATGTAAAAGCAAAAACAGCCCCACGACTCGCTCACACACACACGCGCGCGTGTTCATGTCTGGATGTAGAGATAACACACACACACAACACAACACTTGAAACACATTTCTTTTAAAGCACAGACTGCAAAGGTTTGAAAACATTATAATATGAATGCAGCGGGGGTCCATGTGACCTTTGTACGTGTCCACGTACTCTGCTTCTCATTTCTGGAGGAGCGTTGTTCCGTGGGGGTTCAAAGAGTGGCCACAAATGCAATGAGCAAGCACCGGATGACGCTAAAGTACGTGGGTGGCATCGCCACTTACTCGTTGTGAACCGAGAACACTTGCGCATCAAAGCCGCATAAAAACAACAACCTCAAAACGGTTCATTGCAAGCGGTGTGTTTGAACGGGATACATTATACTGAAGCAATCAAAGGCTACCACGTCACCCGCAATTATGTTCTGCCAAATAAATATGGAGAGAGCGAAGGAACAAAAAGCTTGGTCGGATTTTTGTGAAGCATAAAAGCACCTTTCAAATGCGAGCCTTGCTTTTCAACCCTCATTAGACCGGGGGACAAACAGAGCCGTGGCATAATTAGGGCGGTCCACCTATTTCACATTTCCACAAAGACAAAGATCCCGCGTGTAGCATGTTGGGGCAAGTGCTGTTAGCGAGCACCTATGAAGGCCGGCACGGCACACCCAGGGGCTGGGTGGCCAGCACCACGCCCGACACACAAACAACGCATCCAACGGGCCAGCCAACAACACATGCTCCACTCAGACACACAACGGCAGAATATTAATCAGGAGGCATGCGGACAATAAACCTACGTGGTGCTAAAGGGTGCATCGGGTTCTGTGCTGTGCTTTGTTGCTTTTCGAATGAAAACATTTCGGTTATATACTGCCCTGTATATGGCCACTTTAATCCCTTGGCATAAGCTATTATATATATGTATAAACCAAAAAAAATGTTAAGCTGTGAAAGTGCAGCCCTGCAATTTCTTGCACATGCAACTGCTGGCAGAAGGGCATCCGCTAGAGGGGGGCCTCTAGAGGGCCCCCTCTAGAGGATACTTTGCCGACTAGACCTACGTCTTGGAATAGGTGGAGGTACTCACACGTGACCCCACAACGTGCAACCTGCCCATCGAATAAGGGCGGTGTATCAAATTACAAGTTACCGCTCGCTCCAGACGATTGAATGAACTTGCACCGTCGTCTCAACTGGGACGCCAGGAGATCGAACCGGCGACCTCCGGATTGCAAGTCCGGCGTGCCAACCCTTGACACCTCGGCAGCATCACAGTTTACTGACACGATGCACCGGTCGCCCAGGGATGCAGAGTACATCCATGCACGGGGGAATGGAGCGTTGAAATTAGCTCGTGGGCAGATAAATAATGGGTGTCTTTCAGGATCGTGAGAGGTGGCAGCATCTTAAACTAAACTAAAACGTGTAACACGTGTGAGGCTTTCGCGACCAATATTATTCATAATCAACGTTTTTGGGTTTAGATCGCGTTATTTATAAATGTGTCGTAACCCTCCACCACCCGACACGGCCAATCAGTAAAAAAAGTGTCACGTTGACAAAAGACAACTGCTAAAGCAGTGAACAATTTGTCTTTTGTCAACGTGACACTTTTTTTACTGATTGGCCGTGTCGGGTGGTGGAGGGTTACGACACATTTATAAATAACGCGATCTAAACCCAAAAACGTTGATTATGAATAAATTAAAACGAACGTATTGTTTTTATCAGGTAAGGCCCGCTCTTTTTCAGTAGCGACCTGGCCACAAATGACTGTTCAACGAATTTGGGGGAGGTCCTCATCCAGCAGTGGATTGACCATGTCTGATGGCTACGGTGATGTGTTTACGTCACGACGCATAGTATTCCAATGCTTGCATTTGTATTTGTTCGCATGAGCACAGTGAGGAAGCGGGGCATGACACGTGGCGGGTCTGTATGGGGTGTTATGTGTGTGGTGCTTTTGAAAGGTCTCACTCTTCTGATAACTATAGAGAACCCATTCATGCCCACGTGGGCACACTGCCCACTACTCCTTCACCCCCCGCCCTGAGCTTGCCTCACAAAGTACACGTCCTGTCTTTTTCAGGAACGCCTAAAAGACGTTTGAAATTGCGTCTTAATTTGACTCGAGAAAATGTCCTGCAATTTATACAAATGGATTCAGATGTCATCATAAACTCACGTCAAATACTGCATAATAAAGCAAAGTCATAGCTGTCAACCCATACGGTTGACCCGTTCTCTTGTACAGGGAAACTGAGTTTGCAGGTCCACAAGGCGACCAGCCGTTTCAAAATGTTATATTTGTGTTTCTCCCTTGTCATGGGACTTAATATGATGGACGTTGAGATTTATAAGGGCACGGATTGACCGATAAGGTCTGAATTTGTGTGTAATAAGGTAGGCACTGGATAAGGGGTTGACAGGTGTGCATGGTTTCCACTTTTGTGAAACTTCAATGCAGATTCCCACTCAGCAGGTCATCCCCTGCTTACCACCCTGAATCAGTGGTGGAAATTCCACTTTCTTATGGCAGGTGTGAGTCATTCCATGGGGCAACCACAACTAACCTTCCATCACAGTGGAAGTCAATTAATTGACTTCGGACTTATGAAGCGCTGTGTTTACAACCTTTCTTACTTCCACATTCATTACGGGTAGAGCAGAACAGTATATATGTGTAAAAAAAACATGATATGTAAAGCTCTTTGTTAATTGTCCTAGTGCATCACTGCCAACATGGTATGACAAAATTAACTATATACAGTAATACCCCAATTAACGTATCCCCCTTTTTGCGTCGTTTCGCAAATACGTCATCACTTTATTATCACTATGTTACACAATTTTTGTTCCTGGGTAGTGTTATTTTTTAATTGCTTATGCCTGAAAAGTATCGAAAATGGCTATTATCCTCCCACAAACTTGGCTTTGTGTGACCAGGAATTTATGTGAACGGAAGAAACAAAATGGACACCACGTTTTCTCATTGAAAATAGGTACATAAAAAAAATCACTGTCCTGGTCGAAAAAACATAGTTTGTGGGGAATAAGTCATTTTCTGTACTTTTGAGGCATAAGCAATTAGGAAATAACACTTACTACCCAGAAAACAAAATGTGTTTGTTACACAGTGAATTATTAACACCACCATCCGATTTGTGTCGCCTCAACCCCAGACTTACGTCGCTGACAGCAGCATCGGCCGCCCGTCCTGTCTCATTATCCGTCGTCTCGCAGCCTCCACCACCCACTACGACCCTGTAAATCACTTTGATTCACGTCGTTTCGATATTCGTCTTGGCACCTTTCAGGAACGCATTATATTGGTGGCCGGATAGCATCATCGTTGGTAATTCTTTTTTGACAGAGACAGCACATCCCATTATTACGTCCTTTATTTACTCAGGAAAGCCTAATTGAGCCTCGAGCCACGTTTTCAGGAGGGTCCTGCATTGGGATGTTTGGTCAGTTACATGAATGAGTGGAATGTGGGGGAAAACAACCCCGAGCAACCAGAGAAAAGCATTCATGTAGGAATAACAATTCTTAGCTCTGCACAGATTGATTCAAGAATCCGTCGCTGCATATAGCCATCGGCTGCCCCACCTCTCAATCCACGTGTACAACATCTGGTATTCCCAGGCAGTGTCCCATCCAAGTTTCAGACGAAGCAGGCACCACGCGGCTTAGCTTCTGAATAATCGGGCTTCACGCACTCGACAGACCGGTTAGATGGCATCATGTGCGTGTCATTAAAAACATATCCCCTGGAGACCATGGCGTGCTGAAAATAGTAATTTTATGACTGTTGACTTAAAATGATACCATGTTAACGACACGCCATTACCCCTTCCCCCACCACAGCTGTTGCTCTGAAACTTTCTCCAAAAATGTTGAACAACACGTGACAAAAATGCTCTCAGTAGTTCCTGAAGCAGTGCATTGTGGCCCCTCCTGTCTTAGGTCACCATCACAGTAAATGTGCACGTGACCGACTGACAGCTGCAGTGGTGCAGTGATAGACAACTGTGGACCGGTGTTGTAGGACTCATCAGCACAGTACAGTTACCAACATTCACTGCTGCGAAAGACTGCCTCCGGAAACCATGTACATGTGGAGTCCCCAACTTATCTGCAAGTTAGATTTTCAAAGTCAGGACTAAATGTCATAACTCCATGAAAACACATGTTGTTTTCTTGTCTGTGTGGTCAATGCAACATTCTTCTGACAGTGAGCTACTTTTCTTGTTTTTTTCTTGGCAGCCGAAGGCCAGCTAGGAAGGGCTTCGGCTCACATCCGTTTCCTCTTCAGGCCACAATGGAGGTTGGCAGCCGGGAGGAAGCCAGTTCCATAAATCCGAAAGAACAAATGGCAATTCCAAAATTTAAATGAGCAAACTCACCAAGAATATAAACTCACTGTTGTCTGCAAAAAAAAACTATCTGCCTTCTTCATCACGCTGATGAATGCCTTTTCCTACAGTGTTGTCCTGTGTTGATAAAAAAAATTTATATGCGTAATCGGTTAAGTTGCTTAGTCACTTTCAGTTGCTTGGGGTATGCCAAAATCAATTTCTGTTGCTAACCAAAATAACGGTATTTAATGAATTATACAAAATCAGCATTCATTGCTAAAGTTATATCCCACAGAATATCTTTAACGAATACGATTTAAACATGCAAACAGTGTTCATATTATCTCTGCTATACTGGAATAAGATTGGTGGCTTTCTCCTCAACCTAGGGGCCGTCCATAAATGACGTCACGCAATTTTGGCCGATTTTCTACCCCCCTCCCCCCCTCGTCACACGGCGTCACAAAAAGTCAGACCCCCCCTCAAATATGACGTCACAAAGCTCTGCCCCCCCCCCCCCCAAAACCATATTTCCATTTTAAAAATAAAACATTCTTCAAATCACTTTAAACGATTGTCATTGTAGTGCGAATTTAATGTGGCGCTGCACTCTGAAGTTAAAAAGGAGGCATTGGAAAGCTGAAATTTAGCATAAAAATCACTTGGAAATATTCAACGTCTATCTAAAACTGCAGATGTTCAAAATATTATATTTAAATTATCTTATAATTATAAAATATTAAAAGTAATTATAACTATAAAAAATACTTGAAACTTTGTAGTAGAACGAAGCAAAATGGAGAGTACAATTATAACAATCACATATTCACCCCACAGAATGAAAAGCCCTGGTAGAATCATTAGAATCAAAATGTTTAATAACAATCATAAAATTTTTTTTATAAATGTATACTTCTTCATTCTCCCATGGAGAAGCAAAATGCTCCTTCATGGAATAAATAAAAATTGACCTTAGTAAATTTAAATGATCAAATAATTAATAATGAAAATGGTTCTAAATGAGTGTTGTTATAATAATTCTATATTTATTTAATGTTGCACATTTTGATTTGACGTCACATTTCTCAACCCCCCCCCCCACTCGTCACACATCGTCACAAATATCTGACCCCCCTCCCCCCCCTAGTTGCGTGACGTCATTTATGTCCGGCCCCCGACTACAATTTTAATGTCATCTTACTAGCCTCGCATGCAAAGCATTGTTAAAAAAAAACATTTACAATTGTATCAAATGCATGCGATGAGTGCTATTTTGTGGTATGAAGGAATTTACTGTCGCTAAATTTCCATTTGGAACTCTGGCAGCTCATGGTGCACCCCCATGTGGCAGAGAACGGTAAGTGACTACTTGGCTTCACCGAAAGACCCAACGAATATGAATTCCTATCATAATAAAGGTTTTTGGGTTAAATCGCGTTATTTATAAATGTGTCGTAACCCTCCACCACCCGACACGGCCAAACAGTAAAACATGTGTCACGTTTATAAAGGACAAATTAATTCACTTCTTTAGCCCACCGGTGTGTTGAAGAGCGGATCAACATAATTTAAAATTTGAGTAGTACGACGTTTCGCTGGTATTTACATCCAGCCTCATCGGGCGATTTGCCAGAATAGCGAAGCTCTCCTCTTGCTCTCGGGCTTAAATAGAGCAGCAGCAGGGTGACGTCATCATTTAATTCAATAAAATGCAGTGATTTGGTGGGTTAAAGAAGTGGCCGTGTCGGGTGGTGGAGGGTTACGACACATAAATGACGCGATCTAACCCAAACACCTTTATTATGAATAATATTGGTCGCGAAAGCCTACGTGTTAATATGAATTACTGCAGTCACGAAAGCTTTAAGTCAAGATGTGGCTACAGGACGTCGTTACTAAATTACCAACGCGTGACAACAACAACAAAACTCGTAAAAAAACAACGCCTCTGTGCGCATGCAAAACACTATCAGTGGTTCCCGAAGAAGTGCATTGTGGGAAGCACAATTATCTCTGAAGGGATTTCAATACGAAATTGTATCGACCCTCGGGGCAAATCTTGGGTTCGACCTGGACAGTTTGGGAATCGGCATCTTGCAATTGGCATCTAAGTTCGGGTGGCAGGAATTGATTTGTACCCATATCTGGTGGTGGTATTGTGTGGAACGTTAAATCCAGTCTACATCTGCGCACGAGGACTGTAATAAGTTTAACAATTCTAAATGTTTTTTTTTTTACAATGCTTTGCATGCAAGAATTGAGAATTCGAATTCTTATTTAGACTGGCGGAATCCGATGAGCTCTCAAGCTCTTTTTCTCACAGACGTCCAATAAATTGTATTCGGGTTTAGTCTGTGGACAAGGTGGCAACCCTAGGCACACCTTGAATACGTCTTGTATGGAGTATTAATCACCCGTTAATGAGACCTACATTTGTTTTACTCTCCGTGCAGGAATAAACCAAATTAAGTGACAACTTTGATTTGTTATTTTTTAAATAAAAAAATATAATTTTGAATAATTACGTGTTGTGGGGTCAGACGGGGTCGGGTGGAGGAACGCGCGAGGGGGTGACGCGTGGTGGAGTAACACCGACAAGCGAGTTGGGGTCCCTCACAGGGGTGATCGTTGTGAGTGGGAGAGACGCACTGGGGATGGGTGATGCTTTGAGGAGTATTCGCAACCCATATTTAACGTCACGGTTTTTTACATGGAGGAGTTGATTGGTCAACCAGGCTGAGATGGTTAACTCGGTGCACAACTTTTGAGATTTTAATTGAAGGTGGCTGACGGAGCCGGAGAAAACGAAAACTCCACCAGGAATGGAGTCAGAACCGTCAGAAAAAAATACGACAATCGACTGTTGAAAACGACTCTATGTTTTGTCGAGTCAATCACCAATATGCACGGGAGGGGGTGGTGGAAATAAAAATAACCATGCTCTGGGATGTTTTTTTAACAGGTTTTTAAAGTTTATTTTCGTTTACAAGAGTGGCCTAGGTCACCAAACAACGACGAAAGCAACGTAAGTAAAGAAGTCCAGCAATTAAAAAAAATCGAAATCCAGAATAAAAAAACTATCTGCGTCACGCAAGAGAAATCGAAAACATTGTAAACATAAATGTGTCAAGTAATACATTCCCCGTAGCTAGCCTAATATTGTCTTCATTTATAAACAAACGTTTGAAATATGCACGCCCATGCCTGCAGGCACGTCTTATTCGGCTCTGGGTGGCTGCCCAGATTTGAACCTATGACCTCAGCATCATCAGCGCCGTGCTGTCGCACTTTGCTAGGCTGCATATCCACCCAGTCACCTCGGTGTATTATCTCAGTACTCGGGGGTAATATATATATTTATTTGTGTCGTATTGAATTGCACCGTGCGTGCACATGCAAAGGTCACGTTGGTGTGAGATAATACCCTCGTGTCGTGTAAGAGAGAGCACGTGGCTTTCTCCCACAGCATTCCCACTTTAGCATCCACCTCATCATACGATCTGGGCACTATGAGAAAGGCTCACAAGATTTAGAATGCTCGTTCAAGGTATACATCACAACGATTTACCAGCTGTGGCTGCCAATAACAAAAACATTAATATGCTTATTCAGATTAATAATCATTCAAATTGTACAATTGTTATACATTTACAGCCCCCCTGACAATCCACTGATTGAAGGTCTCCCCACGATGTGTCGATCGTCGGTGTGGTTTGACCATACTTCACCTCGCTGGTCAATGCGGATTGGTGAGGGGTGGGGGGGTCCAGGAGCAATTCGGATATCACTTCTGGCCACATCACTTTTGATACTAATTTTATAGCATACACTTTATATTTATTCACGAAATCATTGATTGATTGAAATACAACTGCCAGGATTTTTCTTAAAGAATGTCCTTCCCAGAGACATTGACTAATGATGATGAAGCCATGTACTGTGCTATGCGAGCTACAATGCGTGAGAAATCTACAGCCATCCCGTACATTTTGAACTGGACATAATGTTCTTGCCCAAGTGGGGCTATTTTTAGTATCCAATCAATATACTTCATGATAGCATCAATAGCTTTATGCACACCATTCAAGGGTCCATTGCCTCTGCTAACGACAGCCATTTTATTGAAACATTTATCTCGTAATTTTAAAACAATTAAACGCAGTGACATCATGAATGGCTTCGCTTGTGCATGCACACGTGTGTCAACAGAGATGCGCGTTTGGCGTGTTGTGGCACACGCATGTACGTAGTTTGTTGAACTTCTTTCGCACTGTACGTCGCCAGCCGTGCTTATCGGAGGTGCGGGGGAAGGCCAAACTAAACACAAACAAGCAGTGAGAGAAGGCAAATATTGCACTGCGTTGGCAGTGGTGCACATGCACAATAAATAAGCAAAAAGTCAACAACATTTTATTGAGAGGAGAATATATATTAGGCGACGTTTCGGGGAACGGCCCTTCACGGTGTCTGCTTATTCATTGTGCGACTTCCCCTATTTTTTGTCGAGTTGTGGCTCGACAGCGTTTGTGTTGTCGTAAAGTCACAAGCCCTTTGCTGTGTCAACGAAACCTTTGGACCTGCTAGCGTCACCCACCTTCGACGAAACCCGAACGAGCAGCTCACAGACGTCCGCTGTTCATTGGTACGTTTCAGTGAGTGAGAGAGAGAGAGCGAGACGTCGTTCAGGAACTGAAATAGGCGAAGTAATCAGTATAGTATTTTTTTCCATCTTTATTTATCGAGGTAAAAAAAAAACCTTCGAGCTTAAAAACCTCTTTTTGCGAGGGGGACTTGGTAAGAAGTCAGCAAGAATAAATCACCCCACACACACACACAATTCCAACATCCATGGGTTATCATAGGTAACGATGGGGTGTCTAAATATTTCCATTTATTTTAATTAATCAAACAACCGGAGCAAGTTTATTGGGCCCGTCGATGTACGGAAACAATATTCATTGGCGAGTTAAAAGCGTGTAGAGTACATGTGCCAATTTCATCTGTTTGGCTGTGTCGGGTGATGAAGGGTTCGTGACGACACAAAATTAATGGGCAGATAATTTAACGTGGGCCTAAACTCCGCCAAAAAAAAACCAACGTGATGAATCGTAGTGTATCGGAAATTAAGTAAAAGCACGGCTAAGCACGAAACAAGGTGCACTTATACACATCGATTCAGATCGATAGAACGCACGCGATACCGAACTGGTCTGAAAGTAAGACGCGCACCCGAAACTTTTGCCCGGCATGTCAATGAAGGTACATAGATGTCGTCTCTCTCACACACAACGCCGTAGCAATGGAGTCAACATTGGGGGGGGGGGGGGAAAATCTTCCAGAGGGTCTGGGGTCCCCCCCAGTAAAAAAAAAATCTAAATTTTATAACTAATTTCCTGCCATTTTTTGCCTAAAATATAAAAAAATTAACTAACACATGGGGTGGACTTTTTATTTATGTTTTTACAATAAAGTCTAATAGTGTATTGTATTAAATTGCTCTGTTTTTTATTTTTTAGCTTTTCTTGATTCATTGTATGTAATGGCAGATATTAGGGATTCATAATGTACAACCATAACCACAATCACATAAACATAATTCTATTTTATAGCAATATATTGGGGGGGACATTTTGAACATATTTGAATATTGGGGGGGATGTGTCCCCCCCAATATTTATTATCATTACGGCCTTGCTCACACACACAAAGATCCGCCGTATAGCCTGTAACAGACTGTTGGGGAAAGTGCTGTTAGCGAGCACCTGTGAAGGCCGGAACGGCACACGAGGGGGTGGCCAGCACCACGCACGGCCGCCTTTGTCTCCCCAATGGTGCTGTTTACACACCGCACCAGGTACTTATTTAAGGCTGAGTCGACCTCGGGGAGGATGCCCAGGACCGGTTCAGATAATAATCGTCACCGGTGTTGGCCGTGAGCGGGAATCCAACTCGGGTCGCTGGGTTTTTAGTGTAGCGTGCTAACCACTACACTACCGCTCCCCATTCACACACACACACACAGTGACCGGATTATAAGAAGCACTCTCCCTAAACTTTTGTATTAAGTAAGGGAAACAATCCCGATTTACGGTAATTGCAATATTTCTCATTCTATCTAGATTTGAACTTTTCGTGACTGCAGGGATCCATACTCTTTGGTTCTTTCGGTAAAGTCACGTAGGTATTCATTTATTTTATACTTCCGTGACTTTACCGAAATAACCACAGAGTATTTCCCATTCTCACACCTCGAATGGCCATGATCAAATCATCGGCCACGCGGCCACTGTGCGTTCACAGGGCAAGGTATCATCAGGTGTGGCGGAAGAGTGGTGGGTAGCAGAGGACATTGCAGCCAAAGCTATCCGTGGAAGTGTACTTCTGTGCTCCCGTGTCTGTGCTTTCCACCTTCACCAACCCTGCACGTACCAGCGTGGTGAAGTATGGTCAATGGAACCCCCCACGACCCGCAACGGCGTGCAGAGGAAGGCCTCGTCCAGCAGTGGATTGACAAAACCGGCTCGTGCATGCACTGTCCTCCCTGTACCAGAGGTCGCAAACGGGTTTTTATTCCTTACCCGTACCCGTACCCGGCCGCACCAGGGTCGCAAATGGGTACCCGTACCCGGCCGGGTACAGGTACCCGTAAGCTACCCGTACCCGTACCCTACCCGAAATGAGTGACAAACGGTGACTCACCAGTGACTCTCGGCCTACCCGTACCCGTACCCGGCCGCACCAGGGTCGCAAACGGGTACCCGTACCCGGCCGGGTACGGGTAGCCGGGTATCGGGTAGGATACGGGTATCGGGTACCCGGTTGCGACCTCTGCCCTGTATGCAACGGGTTCAAACGTGACTCTTGTGGCCACTAGAGGCCGCTACATTCTCCCGTACGGTATCGCTGAATAAATCATTCTTATTTTTAAAAATGTTATTGAATCCCAAACTGCAATTTGTGGCAATTCATCAAAAGGACAAGGACTTTAAAAATAATCATCGGTGAAATTCCTCACACGTGTTGTTCTGTGAAAGTTATCATTTTGTTCTCATGAGTTTGTTTGTTGAGAGTATTGCAATTCGCAACAATGTGGGAAATATTTATTGTCTCAAAGGTCATAACGGCTTTAAGTGATGTATGTTTATAGTCTTGCATGACATAAAAACAAACTTTGATACGTTATATAAACAAGAAACATACCACATTTGAGTCGTGTTGGTTGTTACGCATTTGAACTTTGCATCTAAGAGCAATGTATATCATCGAATGTTATAATTGATGTAATCCCGGCCAATGCTTGTTTATACGATTGTGTATATATGTACGTAAAATACAACACCACTGGACCTTAAATGCAAGGGTTGCCAATTCGATCTCCTGACGCGGCAATGTGGCGAATATGTTCAGCAGCTGCCCCATTTCAAGTTCAAGTTAATTTATTAGGTATAGCCCTGTGAGCCATTCGGCTCTTGAATCGGGTGCAACGGCAACAAACAGAAAAAAAAATGAACAAGAAAACATCTTAAAGTGACTATGTGCAAACAGAAAATCCAAGAAAAGACAGCAAAATATTGCAGAAAAAGCACCGTACACCAACACTGTGTGCAAAAATCCCAGTGGGATGCAAGTCAAACAACAACAACAACCACAAGACAACTTAGATTAAGGCCATCAGTCTAACTCTGTACAACAACAAACAAACATGGCCAAACCAAAAAAGTTTCGAAAATCACCAAAATAAAGCCATAAAAGCATTTACTACACCGAGGGGTGTCAACGGCAGGGTCGCCTGTGGTGGGGTAAACTGTGGGTACTACCACCTCTTACAGACACGTTAAGACCCTGGCCAGCATCGAAGTGTCGGCCGAACTCCCGATTAGAATAATTTTCTGCAGCTGCCTTGAGTGGAGGCCCATCCACAAGCAGTGATGTGACCCAGTCTTTGCAGGGCTGCGCCCTTACCTCCTGTGTCTAAAGGTTAATTCTCAGCACGTGTAAGGTTTACCAATAGTTTTGAGCTGTTCAATAATTTCCCATAGTTGTTGTTGTTGCTGTAACGCCATGTTAAACTTTTTTTCATTGTATATACACTAGAATACAATACGATTTGGCTTTTATTGTGTCTAGATGATGTTTGGTACCTGGAAAAACAACACAGTGCAAAGAAGTGTTTCAAACCGATGTCAGACATTTACACGCGATAAGCCACTTCGTTGAGATTTCATTTGTGGCCAGGTCGCTTCTGAAAAAGATATATATAGCTCAGTGGGCCTTACCTGGAAAAATGTAAAAAGTTTAGGTTAGCTTAGAAATGGAATTTCAACACGGGGACAGATTGACAGTTTTGTTTCAAATTGGTAACCTCCGACTTTCACGCTCGTCAACTTCTGGAACATGATTTTTAATTGGTGCCACTTTCGACGTGCTTCGTTCTTAAAAGTGTTGGCTTTATCCAGAGACGGGCATAACCACGTAATTTACGAGGCGGCAAGTACGCGTGCTGTATCAACTATCAACTTCAGCCAAAAGGCAAGTTGATGATTGATGAAACACAAATAGTAGCCCTGAGCAACTGCTTCCACAAATGGACATACTACACTGAGACGTGACACACAGGCTCGTACGTAATTGTGTTTTTCTAGGTCACATCGCATGAGTAAAGTGCCAATGTGCGTCCTACACACTCTTGTGTGTGTGTATGTTGAACTTCTTTCTTTGGTGTGTATGTTGAACTTCTTTCTTTGGGGAGCGGTGGTGTCGCGGTTAGCGCTACGCTGCGCTATGAAACCGGCGACCCGGGTTCGATTCCCGCTCACGGCCAACACCGGTGGCGATTGTCTGAACCGGTTCTTGGCCTCCCCTAGGTCGACTCAGCCTCAAATTAGTACCTGGTGCGGTGTGTGAACATCGCCACTGGGGAGACAAAGGCGGTCGGGCGTGGTGCTGGCCACCCACCCCCTCGTGTACCGTTCCGGCCTTTATAAGTGCTCGCTAACAGCACTTGTCCGAACAGTCTGTTAAGGATATGGGGCCGTCCATAAATAACGTCACGCGATTTTTGGACGATTTTTGACACCCCCCCCCCATCGTCACACGGCGTCAGAAAAAGTTAGATAGCCCCTCAAATATGACGTCAAAAAGCTCTGCCCCCCCCCCAAATAAAACATTTGTCATTGTAGTGCGTATTTAATGTGCCGCTGCACTCTGATGTTGTAGAAGAAAACATTTATTGAAAAGTCTATTTAATTAAGTAGAACGTGTTGTCTATATTGATTTAAAGTTGCGCATTTTGATGTGACGTCACATTTCTCCCCCCCCCTCGTCACACATCGTCACAAATGTCTGACCCCCCCTAGGTGCGTGACGTCATTTATGGAGGGCCCCTATACGGGGGATCTTTGACTTTGTATGTATGTTGAACTTCTTTCGCACCGTACGTAGCCAACCGTCCTAATCTTTAAGGACTGCGTCTCCACCCGACACAGCCAAAGTAAATAGACGTGTCACGTGAACGAACGTGACGAATCATGCTTCAGCGCACCAATGCCACAGCACTTAACAATCCACGTTGAAACATAGACACAGCACACAC
The DNA here is from genome assembly GCA_014621495.2 of Entosphenus tridentatus. NCBI lineage: Eukaryota > Metazoa > Chordata > Hyperoartia > Petromyzontiformes > Petromyzontidae > Entosphenus > Entosphenus tridentatus. Next base: position 3,893,796 of record CM025616.2, on the reverse strand, counting down.
CGAGAGACACAGAGAGCGACAGACACGGAGAGAGACACACAAAGGTACAGAGGCAGATGTCGGTCTGGAGAAATACAAACCCAGAAACACGAGCTGAGAGATAAAAAAAAAAGTGTAACTTTAATAATAGTGGTTTTCCTTTTTTTCTGGCAACAAAACTGAAACCTTTTTACAAGGAATAATGTCTGCATTAACCACAATACTTGCAGTCAAAATGCAAACAAAAAACATACTATGAAAATATATGCATTGTCCTTGAAACTGATTGGTCCACACCAAGGGACTTATTCTCTATGAGGAGATGAATGTTGTGATATCGTCAGTCTTGTCCTTACGCTACAAACACCAGAAGCAAACCAAATACAGTACAACACAACATCCAAAGACATCTGAGATTGTGTGGGTATTGCCGATTTAAAAGTGCATTCGCATTTGCCGGGACAGTGGGTTTCAATTCCGTTTCGCACGGTGACAAAATGTGTCCTAGCTTTACACACCAACAGAGGCGAGTCACATGGAATACACAAAATAAAATTACGCCGATTCCTCTCCTGCCTAGAAACCCGGTCCAAGGAATGATGTTGGGAGCGGAAAAGCCCGGTCCAAGGAATAATTTGGGAGCGGAATGATGTTGGAATGATGTCAGGAGCGGAAAACCCCGGCTCAAGGAATGATGTTGGGAGCGGAATGATGTTGGAATGGTGTTGGGAACGGAAAAACCCGACCAAAGGAATTATGTTGGGAGCAGAATGATGTTTTAATTATTTCGGGAGCGGAAAAACCCGGCACAAGGAATGATGTTGGAAGTGGAATATCCCGATCCAAGGAATTATATTGGGAGCGGAATGATGTTGGAATTCTTTTGGGAGCGGAAAAACCCGGCACAAGGAATGATGTTGGGAGCGGGATGATATTGGGAGTGGAATATCCCGGCACACAGAATTATGTTGGGAGCGGAATGATGTTGGAATGATGTTGGAATCGGAAAAACCCGGTCGAAGGAATGATGCTGGGAGGTGAAATTCGCCACGTGAACGTACTGTACAATCCTCGACAGAGTGCGCATTACGATTGGAACTGAGCGATGTTGACTACGGCGTTTGGAAAAAAACTGAATGTACATTCTGGGGTGGGGGAGTGATGGAGAGTCTTTACTTTATTTGTGCCTTCTAAGTTACGTAACCACCGCAAATGTCTACGCGGCCTTCGGGCCCTGTATTCGCTTTCCGGGAACTTCGGGGGCAGCTTGATGTATGACAATGTCAATACGAAACGTTTAAAAAGTTATGCCCGAGGTGACGGTCAAGCCGCTCCTTCGCGAAAACTTGCAAGCGACGCTGTTTCTTGTTTGTGTGCCTCGAGCAGTTTTTAAGAAGCAATGATGCCAATGAAAATCAAGCGATGCTTTCCAACTCCAAACAAAGACAAAGATCCCCTGTGTAGCCTTAACAGACTGTAGGGGCAAGTGCTGTTAGCGAGCACCTATGAAGGCCGGAACGGTACACGAGGGGGTGGGTGGCCAGCACCACGCCCGACCACCTTTGTCCCCCCAGTGGCGATGTTTACACACCGCACCAGGTACTCATTTGAGGCTGAGTCGACCTAGGGGAGGCCCAGGACCGGTTCAGATAATCGTCACCGGTGTTTGCCGTGAGCGGGAATCGAAACCGGATGGCCGGGTTCGTAGCGCAGCGTGGCGCTAACCGCTGCACCACCGCTCCCCAGTCACGCACACGCACGCGAACGTGGAAAGTACTGAACTTGTATCAATACTTGCACTTATTCATATGTACACATTACTGTGCTGGACATTGCACTGATGCCTCCGTTAATATGAACAGCCCAAGGACATCTGCACATGCTGGAACGTCGCTGACTACCCCGTGGGTGTGCCTCTTTTCCTCCGCTCCCAACTCCCACTCCCATGTCATGTTGACATTGTTTAATGTAGATATAGGATAGGCTAGGATATCATAACCATCAGTGTTTTATCCAGCAGCAACAGCCGAGGGCAGAGGAGCGACGCTCACAACAACGCGCGCAGCGCCGGGCGGATAAAACACAGCAAGTTGGCACAGCTGGTTGAGGGGGGGGGCACAGCTGATGCATCTGCCGGTCATCTCGGCCAGTCAACCCATGGCACCTGGGTCTGTCCCGTGACCTCCTGTGAGAGAACCTTCGACACTTCACGTGGCCTTAAAGTGCACGTAGCCTGGCACAAGCGCCGTGGTGGCGTCACCGCTCCTTATTGGCGAAAGGTGGCTGTTGTTGTTCTTCTTCTGTTTTATGGCTGTCACTCCATGGTTAGTGGTGAATATCCGCCATCATCCCTTGTGTCGACATGCCCTGTGCAAAGCAACTGACTTGTTGTTTTTTAAAGTCAATGTTACTAACTTGATGTTCTCTAATCCACATTTTCAGTTTTTTCGTTCCATTTTCTCTGCAAACGTACATATTTCTGTTCCATACGTCAAAACACATAGTATGTACTGTTTGAAAGCCAGATTACAGTATATTAAGTTGAACTCTTTTTTTGGTCATGTTGTTCCGAAGCTAATGCGGTGACGGCTGAATGAATTAATTGCATGACACGACTGAACATGCAACTCATTTCTGTAGCGAGCCAATGACTTTACAATTATTTCTTTGTCGGGCAGACGTCTCTTTAGCAGGTTAGTAACACCGATTGCCCGGTTCGGCGAGATGATTGTGATCGGTTTGGCTCGGAGTGCCATGGGTCCTTTGTCTTAGCCGGCCTGGCCCGGTTTCAGCATTGTTCCCAGGGCTGTTGCGCAAGCGAGCTGAGAACAACGTCCAATCAGAAAGAGGGGGGGGGGACCCCCCACTCCAGTTATAAAAGGAAAGCTGTAAATTTCTAGGAATATTTAACTCTGTTTTAGTTTATAACATAAAGACAAATTATTGCGTGGGGGGTTTCCCCCCCGGTTGTACTTTATGGCCCTCCGATGTGTTTCCGTGTTGTTATCGCTTGTTGTTCGGGAAAAAAATGACGATGTTTGGCTTCCACGTGCTTTTCCCAAAAAAAAGGTCTAATTTCTGTGGAGCGAAACGTCGGACACAATGTCGAACAAAGCTTGGTACGTCTTGAAAACACACCGGAGAACGAGGCAGATCATAGTTTCAGCAGCGACATCTCATACTCCTGTGTAAAGAATTGAGTGCATATTGTCACAGGATTGGTTCTCAACGATCGCATTGGAATGTGTTTTTCAATTGCTCACCGACCGTACCCTGGGCGCCCCTGCTCAAGTCCACTCCTACGAAGTCATCCAAGTAAACAAGGAAATGGTTCGGTGATTTTGCTGACTGGGAAGTTGACGAGTCTCGAGAATGAAACTTCGAAAAAAAACCCCATCACGTGCCTTCCTGCCTTGCGGGTTGTTTCCCCATATTTCACCGCTTTGATGAGCGTGGGTCAGGGGTCGGCAAAAAAATAGCAAGGGTCCTGAAGAAGGAACAGGTCACGAAGCAGTCCTTAAAGAGCCGCAAGGGGCTCCGAAGCCGCAGATAGCCGACCCCTCAGCGGGGTCGGGGGGCTCAGGTGGCCAGCATTTGAGCACAGCTGGCTGAGTTCGTCGTGAAAGATGTCACTCACCGCCGTCTTTGTTATTATCCGTGGAGATCGAACTCGAGGTTTTTTGGGGTCCGGTAAAAAGCCTGCGCTAATGTCCGTGTCGAAGCTCTACTGCCCCTTCATTAAGTACATTTAGTTGTTTTTTTACGGGACATGAAATATTTACAATCTCTAACGGGTTTACAAAAAAACCACGTGAGCAATCAGTCCAGTACAGCGTGTCCTGCTCCTCTGATGGCTATCTTCGAGAGCAGGTGGCGCAATCCTGTGATGGCACCCGTGTAAGCAGAACGGGGGTTGGCAAATGGCCCAGTGAATTAAATGTTGTATTTTGTTTCTCGAGTGCACAGAGGATGTGTAAGCACTTTATGACATCGGAAGAATGACACTGTACTGTTAATCACGTCACCCTTGATAATCATTTCATGGGGTTTTTTAAAATTTTAAATCAGATCCAAGAATGTATATAAATGTGTGGTTGTCTCTTGGTGAATAGGGTGGACTCAAGAATGAAGTTACATTCACAATTGGGAGAGCCGTGGCACAGTGGTTAGCAAACTGCACTATGAACCTGGCGACCTGTGTTCGATGCTAAGCCACGGTTAACGTGAATGTCGAGTGATATCTGCACTGATGCAGCATGGTGAAGTATGGTCAAGCACCTTCCATGACTGGCTTTCATCCAGCAGTGGATTGAAGAGGGCTGTATATGAAATCATTGAGTGTTCAACCACAACTGTCGTGTTGTTGCATTTTAAAAGCGTGGGATACTACAGAATATAGGAGTTGAAGCGGTGAATAGTGTTCCATGAGAAGGCTAGATCTTGCGTTTTGTGTTTAGTTTGTTGTCCTTCCCCCGCACCTCCAATTATCACGGTTGGCTACGTACGGTACGAAAGAAGCTCAACGTACATACATACGAATGTGTAAAAGTCGCAGCCTATTTTCTCTGACGCTCCAAGCTTGCGGAAAAGAAACCCAACTTAAACGGAAAAGAAACGTGGCGTAGAGAACGCCTGCAAGTTGTGTTGAATGACAAACAACAGGTTCACCATTGGAACATTAACGCGGAGGTTGTCAAAAGATGACCGATGACCCTTCACCCCTAAGCCACGTCTCCCGCAACATCGCCGCCCAGTGTTGCCACAACAAGGAGGGGGGTGAAAAGAAAACATCGGTTGCCTCATCCGGCCCTGGGAAAACGTCGACAACAAAGCACCGTACGAACGTTTAGAACGCAGTGGGTCACTTTTGATTTGTTATCCGTGGCGATGTTTGGGACCAATGTCGCCGGGTCCTATTATATATCCGCGGGGTCATCTGGAGGTTATCCATGAATTGTCTCCACTTATCAGTGGATCGTAGGGAGCACAGGGCCGCGGATAATAGTAGCCAACAGCTTCCGCGGATATTAACAGCTGTGGGCAATAGTCTCAGATAGCAGATGTTTTGTGCAGTGTAGTCTCAGATAGCAGATGTTTTGTGCAGTGTAGAGTCTCATCTGTTTGTCTAAAGTGTACAGTACGGTATTTTGTCACAAAAAATAGTGATGGGAAAAACGTGGGTTTTTGTTTTTCTTTCAGAAATAGCGAAAGTTGAAGATGTTACTTTAACAAAATTATTGTATGGAGTAAGCTCCAACGTGCACACTCATTCACTTCTTAGATATACACATACAACGATGGCCCTTAACAGTTGTTGGTTATTATGTTGGCACCAAGTTGGTACTGTACTGATGGGCAATGCTTCAGAATGCCTGAGTCAACATAATGCGCCATTTCACCCGGGTCACTTTAGTTCTTACCTGGCTCTCGCCCGGTTAAACAACAAACTTGAAACTTGATTCGCCACAGACATATAACATTGTATTCAATTAAATAACACCCATAGTGGTGTCCTGTAAGTGTCAGAAACGTCACAGCTCACGTGTTTTTGAGTGAAGTCCCCCGCTGTCCCCACGATTGTGGTGAATCAGGGAATGTTGAAAACACGGTCCCAGCTTTTTCTGCGCACTTTTTCCAATTGTAAGCACAGCTAGCGAGTTCGTTGCAGGCAAATGTGAATGTTTTACTGGTAGGAACCACCTGGTTCCACCAGCCCACAGGGGATTATTGTGTCCGTCCGTCGTGCATCCAAAAATAGGAGGGGTGGGGCTGGGTGGAGAGGAGAGGGTGGGGAGGGGCTGGGTGGGCAAGGGCTGGTCACCCCGTGGTGCCCTTATAAAACTCAACCTACTCACGCCGGCTTGTGCCCGCCCTCACAGTCGGGCATATTTGCGGAATACACCACGCCGCCGTTAACCCTGGCCATTGACCGAGCAACCCAACGTTCCTACCAGCTCCCTCCGCAGGAATGTGTTCCCATGTTTAACACGTAACTTGCTTCGACTGTACCGAGGCCACCAGCCTCGGAACTGAAATTCCGAAACACACCCACCCAGCCACTTTGGAAGATCTACGGTAAGTCTGTTTTGTGTTCTTAAAATAAAATGAATCGGAATGTTGGGATACACGGTGGCTACATTTACTCTGTAACAGTGCTTTAATGTTGAGTTTTAACTTGACGTTTTGTGGTGCGCAATTATTTTTTGCCAAGCTTAATTCTTGTCACAAATCAGCCTCAAGAATGGCCTTATGCAGACTTATTTTTACATTCCTGACAAGAGCAACTATATTGTTTTGTTGGCTGTTCATTGAAATACCAATGGTCTCCACATTGCTATCCACACCTCGTATTAGCACGGTTGGTTACCTACGGTGTGAAAGGAGTTCAACATATGTGCATGCATCATCTTGCTGCTGTCACTTCGCCATTCCTTTAGACACAAATGCAGCCAGAGTTCATCCTAATGCTCTGTTGTGAGGATTTTATAGAAACAAACGAAGCTCATGCAATAACCACACAAAAAAAGAGGGTGCTACAAATAAAACGAAGCAGTACAAGAGACACTCGTTGATGTCTATAGGCTTGTTGATGTCTATAGATATTGGTGGTTATATATCCCTCCGTCTCTCCACCGGGGTAGAGCAGTGGCACGATAGTGCAGTTGTAAAGACACTGCCCTATGAACTCGGCGACCGACCTGAGATTGATTCCCAGCCGTGACTACTATTCGTGGCATGTTACGCCAGAACCGGTCGTGTACCTCTCCCTTAAAACAGCTCGCCCTGACCAGCGTGGTGGAGTTTGGTAAAACAACCCTCAAGACTGAAACAGTGTGGGGGGGGGGGGGGGCTTCATCCATCAGTTGATTGACAAGGAGCAATAGGTTATTTACTATTATTATATTGTATTAGTGCGCTGCAATTGTTGAAGAGATTTCATGTTCTTTATATGGTTGATGTGACCATGGTCGCGGTTTGTTGGAGGGTCTTGAATAGTAGTAATTTCTGTATCTTTGTAATTTCTAAACTGTACGAATTTGTAACTTTAATTATGGGAGGGAATTGGGAGAGCGGCAAGAGCCTAGAGGAAACCCATGCAAAACGGGGATAGAACATACAAACTCCACACACAAACGCATCCGAGTTGGGAATCAAACCCAGAAACTTGTTGTTGTGAAGTGCAGCTGTTGCCACTTTGCCACCCTGTCGCCCAATATGAAGTCAATTTGATTGGTGGAGGGAGCCTTTTCACACACTCCTTAATATGCAGAAAGATCAAATTGATCGTGTTCTGACTTATTAAACAATTGCCTGACCTTGATGAAATGCTGCATTTTAAAGGTAGGAACAATGTTACAGGTAGGAACAATGTTCCACACTGCCCACCAGGGATTTATTGTCTGTCTGACGCTCTGTCTGTCTGTCGTGCATAAATAAATATATAATACACACAGCTCTTTGATTGGTGGAGACCTTACAAACAGCTCTTTGATTGGTGGAGACCTGACAAACAGCTCTTTGATTGGTGGAGACCTACTGCCGGGTACGGAGAGGGGAGGTGCCTAAGGGAGGAGGGTCAGGGGAGGGGCCTAAGGGAGGGGGGGTCAGGGGAGGGGCCTAAGGATATGGGGGGGTGGTCAGGGGAGGGGCCTAAGGGGGGAGGGGCCTAAGGGAGGGGGGGTAAGGGGAGGTGCCTAAGCAAGGGGGAGGGGCCGATAGTTAAGGGGGCTGGCTACCTGGCTGTCTGCCTGGCTACCTCAAGTCAAGTTATCTTTTATACAGGTAGGAACAACAGGTTCCACACTCCCCACCAGGGATTATTTGTCTGTCTGTCATGCACGAATGCGCTGTCCAACCAAGTTCCTACCTGCCCACTCCGAAGGAACGTGTTCCACACTGCCCACCAGGGATTTATTGTCTGTCTGTCTGACTGTCTGTCTGTCGTGCATAAATAAATATATAATACAAACAGCTCTTTGATTGGTGGAGACCTTACAAACAGCTCTTTGATTGGTGGAGACCTACTGCCGGGTACGGAGAGGGGAGGTGCCTAAGGGAGGAGGGTCAGGAGAGGGGCCTAAGGAAGGGGGGAGTCATGAAAGGGGCCTGAGGGGGGG
>CM025616.2:3850777-3881565 GCA_014621495.2 Entosphenus tridentatus | reverse complement strand
GGGGGGGGGGTTGCGGGTAGCGGGGGGGCGGGTTGCGGGTTGAGGGGGCGGGGCGCTGGTGTACGCATGCGCAGTGCGGGCAGGATGCGGCACCGGTCTGGACCGGCTTGAGCAATGCGAAGTTGTTCGTGGCGCGTCGCGGTCGTCGAATCCTCGCCTCGACCTCGTCCTCCTCGTCAGGTCTCCTCGTGCCCCTCTCGCCGCATTTCTTTATTTTAGTCCGAGAAGGAGCAGCAGCAGCATCGGCTGGTGGTGGTGGCTGTTCATTGTCCACCCCCCCAGCGGCTCTGGGGAAGAGGAGTGGTGGTGGTGGACAAGTAGCGGAGCGAGCGAGAATGGTGAGGAGTGCGTGTGGGATAGCAATTACACACTCGTCGTACACACACACAGATAGATGCTCAAGGATACATACACGGAGAAGAGATGTACGCGTACAGAGAGATTCATAACACGATGTACAACAGAGATACACAACACTAAACACGCGTGCGTCTTGTTAATCTATTTTTGTTGCTGCATTCAGTTTGTACACAAGGTACACGTAGACACCCAAGGGTATGAACACACACAGATGTACTTACAATACTTGTACACGTAGATACCAGGGGGATAACACGTACACAGAGATGTATATAGTATACACGCACGCATACAAAGAGACGCAGTACACACACATGCTTTGTATCTGGATATACTGACCTTCAAGCTGGGATGTCGGTGTGTATTTAGTTTAATGTTTGTCAATCCATTAACTTATTCCATAAATAAGCAAATTTTCCAAAAACAACAGAATTACTTTAAAAGCAACATCCCAATGACGACAATTTGACTGCTATTGCCCAATATGTGAAGCTGTCAACAGAAATACGCACACCCACTTACACCACAATAACACATACATAGAGATATACAAAGATTCGTGTGTACACGGCGAAATACACACACATACACAGTAATTTACACGTCCTAACTCATCTAACTTTACACATTTCATATGCAGTCGTCTTAGAAATACTCGGCAACGCTCAGTACATAGTGATTTAACAATAACAATCGTGTCACGTAACCCCGTCTAGTAAATTAATGTTTCCTTCGATTACTCTGACTTCCTTGCCACATTTGAAAGATTCTTTGATAGAATTGGTATCCAATCTGAAGTATGCTTGATTCGCATACTTAGTGTGTGTCATTAAACAAGATGTATAATTTATATGAAGCCTATAAATGCACTCTTTTTTTATAGGGTTGTTTCGTTATGCATCGTTCACATTGGAGCGTTTATGTAAAAAATACTTCCATATTTTTAAAACTGCCATATATTTTATACTCTTACAAACAGCTTTTTTTTTATTCACAACGTGGATTATGTTTTCATTGTAGGCACTATGCCATATTATGGAGCATGTCATGGATAAACATTTTTATTTATAAAGTAAATACACAGTTTTTGTCTTACGGGTTGAATGTTTAGAAATTAAACTTTGCTCCTCCCTCTCCCCAATGTTGGTTGATGACCACTTTTTTTAAAACCGGTTTGTGAACGTTGGCAGACCCCGGGCCAGAGAGAGGAGAGGGGGGGGGCCCAAGTCTAAAAATTGTCCGGCGCTTCCCAACTAATTGTGCACGTATTTGTTCCAGATGGGGATTTGTTGACGTGTCCGATACTCGAGAGGGCCATCCATCGGTGGTGGGCCAGTGATGGGCGAGGCAAGGTGAGAAGGGGCATTAAAGGAGGCAAAACCCTCCTCGTCCTCCAGTTGAGCGTGGAGGTGGCACAGAAAAGCAGGGACAAGTGAGCTGAGCTGTCGTCGGTTGGTTGGGAGGGTGAGTGTCAAACTTGTTTCTTCGCAACGCAACAAAGCTAAGAGTTGACGAGAGAGCATCGTTTAAAAGTCAATTTCAATTCCGTTTAGCCAAGCCACATTTCATTACAACTGGTGAGAGATTCCTGCAGGGATTTAGTTTGATTTCCATGATTTCATTCTTGCACAATTCCTTCGGGAATTGCAATTCTGTTAGCTATTCCCATTTTAAATTACTGTATCCACTCATTTAAATGTAATTCTCACAGATTATGTCATTGAAGGTACGGTGTTGCCAGAATGCCACACTAAAGATGTAATGGAGTCATGCCAGTTATGCAACTAGATCATTTAAGACGTTTCTCTCGATGTTTAATCAAACGTGCAGCAGAGCTAAAGCATCTTAAACAGGGGTTAAAAGGTCTCAATCGCTACTGGCAGAAGGACCTTCAATAGAAGGAGGTGCAGAAAATCCCTCGAAAGAGGGTACTTTGGCCTGTTCTTGCACACTGGCCTGATGCTTTGGCATAGATATATTTTTCAATACATACAGAATTTTGAAATGTGCAGATAATGACGGAGTTTAAATCGTTTTTTCTTTAATATGATAGGGTATGCGATTATTTACAACTGCAGTTTTGCTCGAGTTAAAAAAATGCATTCATCAAAGTTGTGAATTATGTTTTTTTTCAGTTTGAATTCGCAGCATCGTGAAAGAAACATGGTCATCGTTCTTTAAAGTGTTTTCATGTATAGAATGCCATTTTGTACAAATGTTGCGTGTTGAAGGCGATGGTGTCAGGTTTGAGTTTCAACAGAAACCTTAAAATAGATATTGAACAATTAGCCCATGTGTTTCACATCTTTGTTAGACATGCATGATAAACCTAGAGAGTAAGTACCTATTCTCCTGAACATTCAGAATTGTATTTAACACCTATAGTTAGGAAAGGCCTACAAAAATAAAGCTCGTATTCCGAAGGCATTATTTTAACCGATGTAGGTGACAGTGTGTTTTTCTCCGGCAGAGTAGGGGGCACAGCTGGTGCATCAGCCAGTCATCTCGGCTAGTCAACCCACGGCACCTGGGTCTGTCCCGTGACCTCCTGCTAGTGGGTGTTGCAACACTTCACTTGGCCTTAACGTGCACATAGCCTGGCACAAGCGCCTTGATGACATCACCGCCACTTAGTGGCGAATGGCGGTTATATTCTCCAGGTTCTCCGGTTTACTTCCATGGCTAAAAAACCCCAAACAGTATAATTTGTATTGGCCAAACATCCCAATGCTAAAAATTACCTGCAAATTACTCAATTTGGATTACGCATAGCAGGATCGCTCCCTACTGTGAAAACTTGGCAGGACCCTTCTAAAGAAGAGTTGAGACTCGGTGAGGTTTTCCTGAATAAACAAAGTGTAAAAAATATATATTAATAAGTCACACTCACTTTAGACTTAATATAATATTAAGAGTGTTCATCAAAAAAAGATGTATGTGTTACTGCTTTGTGGAAGTTAACATTGGGATATTTCTGAGAAATAGCACCTTTGAAATCTGTATAAACAGCAAGATAAAACCTTTATCCAAAGCTGTTAATGCAGAGTGACATGGAAGAATGTGGTTAATGGAAACAATTAACCTTGAGCTAGATCTTTAACTGACCAGGTGTCTCAAAAGTCAATGGTAGAGGGGTGGCTCACTATTAGGTTTGCGAGTTTCAAATTCCGGTTGGGGAGTTTGACTCGCCCCATCACTATGCCACGGTCGATAAAATCAATACTGCTTTGTTGGGAAGTGACATGGTGGTTTGCATGGAGAGTCGCCCCCACCGTACAAATGCGGAATTATTACCACTGACGAATGTGAGTTGAGCACTGCCTTCAATGCTTATTTGAGTAAGAAATTACTGACTACAGTCTTTTTTTGTATTGCTGTCGCCCGCTTTGAAAGTGTTACTTTTTAAAATATCTAATCACCGTTTTCTTTCTCCCCCTTTGAAATCTATTTTAGGCAAACTAAACCGGTTTCAAGCCAGTCTACCTCTTGAAAGAAAATGGTGCCGTCTCAGGTCACATTCCTCATCAGGGCAGATACTCTTCCAGGTAATTTGGTTGGCTGATCTCTGAAAGTATGCCACATGGATGAACACAGTAATGGGTATTTATTGCAAGTTAAAATGCTTATTGTATTTTAACTTTCCTAAGTCATGGAAATAATGTGATGTATAACCCTTTGTATATTCACTTCTGGATGAAGGGCTTTATGTTTCATGTCGTTCATTGGCTCTTGTTTAACTATACTTCACCCTGGTCAGTGCTGAAACACTTATATCAAATATCCGTTTACCACAATGTTGGATTCCCTTGAAAAAATATATTTAACAGGATTGTATATTTTTTGTTATAATTTGAACAGGGGAAGCTCTGGGGTTGTGTGGGGACAGCCAAGACTTGGGAAGCTGGAAATCTGAGAACTCTGTAACTTTGCATCAAGAATTACCAGACAGGTGAATATTATTTCGTCTCATATGAAGTTGACATGTTTGACATTGATTCCCTTAAGTCTTACAATTTATCTCATTACAACGTACATTTGAGTAAATTATTGCAAGGATAAAAACCCTTTATGCATTTCAACTTTTGATACGCTTAACGTCATACTATGGAAAAGCAATTATGTCTTAAACAAACAGTGGCACGATTTAGATCCCACTTACATGTGTTGCCGGTGTTTAACTATCTTTGTTTGGCCTTTTTGCACTTCTGCAGTAACATCTGGACGGTGACGGTACCCCTGCCCTCTGTGAAAACTGTACATTTTCGCTTCTTCAAAGGCTGCTTCTACGAGTCAAAGGTGCAATACCACCATACTTTAGATTTTAAAGCAAAGTAATTTACAAATGCTTACAGATGTTTCTAAACAATGCAGTTTGTTGCGTCATTCACATAGAAAGATGTATTACGATTTCCATTAGCAGTGACTTGAAGCCAGTCTGAATAATAAAACTTTAATTTAATGATAACATTTCACAGTTGACTTCTACTCATTTTCCGACAGATTAAAGATGGAAGTAAACTGGTTACAGTTAACAAATGGGAGACCCACCTCCATCCCAGGGAGTTTACACCAACTGGTAAGAAACTTGAGACAGGTGTTGATTTAATATTGATGTTGTATTCATTGTAGTAATGTCTTATCCATTTTCTCAATTTAAGCTTGTCTTTTATGGACCAGTTGGCAAAGAGGTATTTCATTCATTTCAGAAGTAACGGTGCAATCTGTTATCTACAGGTGCCAATTGCAGCGTTGATGGAGGACATTTTGGCATTGTCAGTAAGTATCACGTTGCGAGCATCCTGAGATATGCAACAGGACCTTAATTAGCATTGGGTGAACTTTGTTTTCTGTAACACTTGCCAAAAATCACAAGAGAACATGTGTATATGTATACAGTATAGCTACATACCTCGGGGATATGTGTATCATAACTGATACATTTAATTGACAGTTTGACAACTAGGGATGCATTGCATTGGAGACATTGTATGGTTGGCTAACTATTTTCATAACTATCGAGTCAAATGATTTCAATTTGAAGATAACACTTAGATGGGGAGGGGGGGTGTGCCCTTGTCAAAAACACATTCCACTTCATGGACAGAATTAGAATAACATCAAGTACAAATGCATGTAATGTATTCTTATGACAATCGCCATCGAGTTACAGCCTCTGCGTGCTTAAATTGTATTAAGTTGTCATCTTTTTCCATGTACAGATGGAGTGACATCCGTTGACATCGGTTGGTTGACCTGCCAAACAGAGCTCCGGTTGCGTCTGCACTTTTCTACCAAGCCGCCTGTTCTCATAAATAAGAAGAAATTCAAGAACTCACGTTTTAGGTAACAACATGGTCCACATTCTCACCACTTTGTTCGGGGAGGTTCATGCTTCGAATCCTGAAGGCTGCCCCTGGTTATTACTGCGGATGTATTAACCATGAAATGCGTGCTGTCTGCGTCAGTCGACGTTAAAGATCTCCAGACGTCATTAAAAATGAGTGGGTCATTTTCTGCTGTAATAACAATGGCATGGGCCAAAATTTGCGAATGTATTATAACAACGTGATTTGAACATGTTCCTAGTATATTCCTGTGTATCGGTCTGTCTTGATCATTTTAAGTGCACGTGTGTTAGGGTTTCATACAGTTTTGGTTTAAAATTAAAAACGCTTGGACTGGAATTTAAAATTGTAATAAATATTTTTTGTTACTCCTTTTGGCAGAGTGAAGCTGACTATTGAAGGCACAGAGGAAGATGACGATTCAGAAAATTACACGGAGGCAGAATGTACCCAGACCGACAACCCCAAGGTGCCACTATCCCTTGAGATCTCTCTCATCAGTCAGGGCCAGTACAAGTCACGGCACTCCCAGCCCGAGTGTGGATATGCCCTGGAGCCATCATGCTGGATGGAGTACATGGTCCATACAGTGGACCCAGGGAACCTGGAGCTTACCTTTGACTTTTTTGAGGTATGGCTGGATGTGCGCATATGTGTTTGTGTTACACTTGGGGACTGGTGGTGCAGCGGTTAGTGTGCTGCGTGACGAAGCTGGCGACCTGAGTTTGATTTCTGCTCATGGCCAACACCAGTGACAATTATCTGAACCAGTCCTTGGCCTCCCCTAGTTCAAATCGTCCTGATATTAGTAATCGGTGCGGTGTGTAAACATCACCACTGCGGAGACGAAGGTGGTTGGGCATGGTGCTGGCCACCCACCCCCTCGTGTACTGTGCCAGCTTTCATAAGTGCTTGTGAACAGCACTTGCCCCAAAAGTCTGCTAAGGAGGATCTTTGTTGTTTTGGGCTTGTGCAAATAAACATTGTTTTTATTTGTATGAAGTGAGAAAAGAAATTAACCAAGCGTGCAATATTTGTCACGACTGGATGCCATTACATTTAACTCTTGATTGCACAAACCAGTTTTTCGTGATGTGTATGTTGCCTGAATGTCTTGTGCCAAACTAGTACACGCACGGTTTGCTTTGTTTATGTTTTTTGTTTATTTGGGCAAGGCTCGAGAGAGTTTTTTTTTGACAACTAACCAAATCTCTTTTGTCAACAGGAGGACCTGAGTGAGAGGGTGGTACAGAGCGATGCCTTGCCAGGCCTGGTGGGCACGGCCTGCCTACTTTCATCGACTCTCATGGAAACGAGCAAAAGCAATGGCGTCATTAGTCTGCCCATCATGGGACGAAACACGCGGCAGACAATTGGCAAAGTAAACGGTCAGCACTGCATTCCGCACCACATTTACTTCTTTTGAGATATCGAAGTCTGCATGTTGTGTTCCATGGGGGAATCGATCATTGATAAATTAAGCTTTTTGCTTGATGTGTTAACATTTTATGTGTTTAATGTTTGTTTAATGTTTGTGCATTTTTGTAAATAAAAAAAGCTCTTTGAAATAGTTTGAGCCAAATTTTGACCCGTGTGGAATTTCATAGCCTGTCTTCAAATGTAATAGTCGCATTTTTACCAATTTAGTTCTTTAACATGGATTATCTCCCTTTAATGGAATTCATTGCCAAGAGGCGTAATGTTAAGCTGCATAAATGAAGTCTGGATTCGTGGTTTTGACATAGTCGATGATAATTTAAGTAAAAATTCACGTGTATTTTATACATGTTGATGAACCAAACTTCTTTGTTCTGTAACTGCCATTGACTTTTTTCTTCTGACTCCTCATTTCAGTGGACTACTTCATCATCCACCCAGCCCAAGACCTGCATTGTGATATGAAGGCCTCATTCTCCAAGTATTGGAAGCCACGTCAGACCCTAGACATCGGTCATAGGGGTGCTGGCATATCATACTTCACAGAGAAGTTAGTGAACTCTCTTTTTCATGAATTCAACATGGCTTTGCACTCTGATCCTGTGCCGTAATTTTACTTGATGCTGAATTGTTTCCAAAAAGCACAACAGGTTAATAATACTTCTATATTTGAAGCTTTCGTGACTGCAAGGATTCATACTCTTAGTTCTTTCGGTAAAGTCACGTAGGTAAAAAATGAAATTAAAATTAATAAAAAATTAAAATAATAAAATCACGATGTTTTGGAGGCAACACAAGTCTCCGTCATCAGATGGGACCGTCACAGCCAGATTTGCTGCATCAAGTAAGGCAGGGATTCAAAATTCAAGCTCTTAAATACAAGTTAGGTTAATAATAGCAGTGTTTATTTTGTCAAGTCCACAGATTGGATGTTTTGTTGACCCATGCATTAATTGTAGAATGAAATGCATTCATAAAAAAAAATACGCTTTTTACAAGTGTAAGTTTTATTGCAATGCATTTGAAAAGCAATTTTAATTGATAATTTAATCAACGTTTTATAAGCTACACTATTGTTGATACAAAGTCTTAAGAAAATGTGTGTTTAATTAAGATGCTGAGAACATTATTTAAATTTTAAGCTTATTTTGGTGTATGTAGTTGCCATTACAATTCACATTTCTTCATAAAATGAGTTTTTTTTTAAATGTATATTTTTGTTCTTAGGCTTGCTAAAGTTCGAGAAAACACCATCACCTCATTTAAGAATGCTGCAAGCCATGTAAGTGGATGAATATCGCATTGGTTTACGTAACTTTTTCCTTCCGCATTTAGATTAACTTAGTGTAGAGCATTCACAATTAGTTTTATTTACATTTACAGCATGCTATGTTTTTTGTAATCCTAGATTCTTGCTAATATGCTCACACTTTCAATATTTTATTCAAAATACTCAATTATCAACGTGAATTCGGGAAATGTCCTTAATTGTAAAAGAATCAATGTCTTCATAATATTTCCACATTCATTGAGGGTGTGAATTTAAGGAACATTTTAATTCTAAAATGAATTGTTTTTAATTATTGTGTAAGGCATATGTTAAAGATGTATTTGTGTGATGTTAGTGTTTGAGCTTTGTGAGCTTTGCCAAACGTATTTAGATGTATTTTTTTCTACAGTTTACACTTTAAAACAAAATTATTGCATTGTCCTTGAACAATGCTGAAGACGAGCTCGCATGGCATTGCACTTTAATTTCCTCTTGTTGTCTTGTGTAATCATGTACGGCCATTTTGTGAATCGACTACTGAATAAGAACCTCTCCACACCGTGCAGATCATGAGCATTTAACCATTCTTGACCACACTGATCAGTGCAGGTTGGTGGCAGCAGGGAGCATAGACTTGTAGCATAGTACAGCACAACAGCAGATATTCCTGCACTGCCCTCTGCTAACACCATCGCCCAAAATCAACCTCTGACCACCGCTATGGTGGTCATCCAATCTAAACACCGTCCAGGTCTATGACAAAATCATCGGGGATGCACCCAATCTCGTCCGATCCAGGAAGCTGGGAGCTAAGCTAGGAGGATAAGTGTAGATATTTAAAGTGTAATATGCAGTTGACAATGTTAACATATTAATGACCAACATTCCACATGCTTTGATGTTGAAGTGATGCATCAACCTTCCAAGTTATGTGCCAGGTGTTGATAGTTCGAGGTTACGTGGCAAGCTTATGGTCTTGTTATTTCAGGGAGCTGCTTATGTAGAGCTGGACGTTCATCTCTCCAAAGATCTTGTTCCAGTAGTATATCATGATTTTACCTGCTGTATCTCCATGAAAAAGGTAAGGTTATATCGGAGTATGTAATTGATTGCTTAGAGCTTGAAGCATGCCTTTTGGAATCAAGGTTTTAGTGTGGGTCAACTCTTGATTATCTGGTATAATAGGGTTGAGGATTTGGAAGTGGTAATCTGGACTAAACAGAAACGCAGATGAGTTTGTTTTCTTTAACCAGGTGATAACTCAAGAGACCAACTTAGACTCATTTGCAAGAGTGACCTGGATAACCAAATACAGTGATTGCTAAGTATTATCCAAAAGGAGTAATTTCCGTGTAATTTTTTTTAAATTGGACCCTGACGCCAGCACACAATGACATACTCTTGCAAATGACGTCAGGCAATCATTACTGACCAATGCGAAACAGAAACAAGATGGGCGCATGTTATTATCAAACCTGCAGTAATCATTGGGGGCCGCTGAAAAACAGCAATTGGAGAACACGCCCATGATAAATTATGGCAAAAATTACATAAATTTCGCTGTTTTAAACCATTTATTGCTCGCGTATGTATAATGGAGGTGAAGAGTTACAATGTGGCAGAATGTATTCTGTCATTAGCTCTGCATGAAGTAATGGGCTTAATCACGATCACATTTTGAGGTCAGAGGGACTGCCCCTAAACAATGATCAGTTAATTATTAAACCAGTGTGTGTAGATATATTTTAATTACCTTTTTTGAAAGTACGGTTAATTTATTCACCCACGGATAATCAAGAGTTAACTGTACTTAAAGTCTAACACCTTTTTTATTTATGGAAGCAACTAATTTAGTTTCATACGCATGCATACTAATAGCACTTTTGATGGTGATACTATGCAAGTTTAAAATTAAAGTTTATTTTGCTGAACAAGGTGAGAATTGAAGAGATCAGGGGTAGTCTCATTTGCAAGAGTTACCGGGGTCAGTAAAATGACCAAGCAGACAAAAAGACTACAGCAATAAAGCAAAGTGGAAGTCGGAACAAAAGCAACTGCCACATGAGAAATCTAAAATATTCCACAAACATAAATTAGCGTTACATAATATAGAAAAAGTTGGCTCGTGCAGATTATTTTTAGACTGATTATATAACCGCCAACGAATATTTTAACCTTCATCGATACTCTGATATCAATATAATAAAAAAAAATTCCCTAAATTTGGTTTCAAACTCCATTGTCTTCGTTTAAAAAAAATAAAGATGTTGCCCATGTGGTTTGTAAATGATTGTGACCCTGCTTGACATGGCAGTCGGTGACTGGACATCTGAATGTTAATTTGAAATATCCACATCATTTGTTTGCCATATGTACATTACCCTTACACGTTAATTACCAAAGGAAACAAATGTCTTGTAAAGCAGGTACGCTTCAGGAAGTTACATTTTATAAACTGTCTTGTGCAGAGTATATTGCAGTTGCTCTGTAACCTATTGAATTTTGACCTGTCCTATGAGTAGGGATTGCATAATTTATTGATTCGTGAATTGTTATTGATTCTCAACGTCGCAAAACATGCATTGAATTGAGTTTATAAGAAAATATGCATTTCCATGTGTTTATACGTAATTGGTTGGCATCATTCCTGCAGCCACTGGAGGCGTTGCCATTCACCGTCGTGTTAAAAAAAATACACGAGGTCTTGAATTGGGATGCTGAATCGTGATAATTCATTGCATCACCACAGCGGTGAATCATTCCACCACTACCCATGAGAACTCTGCTTTCAGAGATGTCTTGGTGGGCCTGTTAGCCACACGAGTCAATGGCAGTCACACACATTACATCTAAATGTAACATCTTAGGGTCTTCGTAAAACCCTAAGCCTCTACATTTCCTTTTTTGTAGAGGCACATGGATGATCAATCCGAGCTGTTGGAGATCCCTGTAAGGGAGCTGACTTACCAACAACTGCAAATGCTTAAGGTAAGGGCGATACGTCACTTTTATAGCAAATGCACACGCGGTTATGAACTGCAGATTCTACATACGTGAGGAGAAGGAGCTTGAGTTTGATTGTACACGAACATCGCAACAAACGTTTAGAAAACAGTATAGATTTGTGAGAAGATGACATCGTAACGAGCTGGGCAAGAAACCCTAAGGAAATGCACGGAACATTGATATTTTTGCAGAGGTTTACGGTCAAGGTGAAGCTCTACAATTTATCTCGGCACTTGCTTAGTGGAAGGGCCTCCACTAGAGGGAGCTCTAGAACGCTTCTCCATACTCTTCCACTCTGGCCAGACCTCTTCAAAGAGATGGGAATAGCCATTATATTTTAACCCCTCCTAAACGCGACCAGCTGATGGAATAACCGGTGTGTACCCATGTATACAGCTGGTTGGACAAGTTAATGTGATTATGTGTAGAAGAGCATGAGTGAATTGGTAATAGTTGCCTGAGGGACAGCTTCTTAAAGGGTTGTGAATTTAAATTGAAATAGGGACGACGGGAGCCGATCATGGAGCCTGGCGCATTGGCATTAAGTGGGCAAAATATTGTGGAATCTTTACATCAATAAAGATAGATTTAAAAGTCTTCTGCTACATACATTGCGAAAGAAGTTCTACATTATACATGGTTTGATGTGACGAAGAATTAAATTGAGGTGATAAGCCATGGCTTATTAAAACAAACATTGACTTAAAGCTTTCGTGACTGCAGGAATTCATATTCTTTGGGTCTTCAGGTAACGCCACATAGATAGATAAAATAATAAAAAATAGTAAAAATAATAACAATATCACGACATTTCGATCGCAATACAAGCAATCGTCATCGGGTGAGAACTATCGCAGCTATCTACGTGGCTTTACCGAAAGACCCAAAGAATATGAATAAACGCAAACATTGTTTAATAGCATTTTGACTGTTAAAGACTGAATAAGAAAATATTGGTAAATGTTTTAAGTCGCTTAAGTTCGTCAGAGCCTTCCTTGGATTTCACAGATTACATTAATGGGGTGCTATGTACTAATAACTTTTAGGTTAGTTATCAATATGATATAAACGGCATCGACTTTGTTAAGCATTTAATTTTCTCTTTGAAAACTTTGTTGTTGGATCAGTTTTGTCCACATGATTCTCATATTGGCCAAGTATCATTTGTGAGCTTAGTTTTCATTTTCTACCAAGATTGGAATTAGCCCCAAACAGAGTAAACCTATTAAATGTGTAAGTTTCCATTTTGAAAGATGTTACATCGTCAGATTCCAGACACGCAAAAAAAGACCTATAAAAATATTACCATTAAAAAAATATCACTCTTGTTTTATGATAGCATAAGCACTCGGGCATGAACCTTGGCAAATTATTTGGCATAGAGTTTGCCATTTAATTTGATTGTAAGTGCTTTTAAGTTTTGCTATGCTCTTGACCCCCTTCCTATATCCATGAAGCTGGCTCACGCTCATGCAAAAAAAGTCGACCTTGACCACGGTATGTCAGCCTCTGTCGCTGTTCATTAAGGCACACTCATAACCTTTTGAACTGTTAAAGTTTATTTTACATGAATATAAAAAATAACCTACTTTGTGTTTTCTAATCCAACTGCACGTGGTGTTAGTATTGACCGTTGGGTCAATTAAGCTATTTATTTTACACCACTCACTTGAATTAATGGTAAAGTAATACAATTAAGTGTAGCAATTAATATAGACGTAGAAAAATGCCTGGGTGTGTCTCTTAATGTATAGTTTATGTTCGCTTGAATGTGGCCATGCAAAATTACATTCACAATTAATTTATGTTGTACGATTGTGCTGACAATTTACCATTGCTGTCATTGCAGATTCCAGTCTCAATGATTCTCATGATGTCCCAGAAACTCAGTCGTTCCCGACACTAGACCAGGTGATTTCTTCAATTCAAACAATGCAAAGATTAAGTCATGGTGTTTTTGTCCTTCTATGGTGTATGCTTTCTGCTCTGTTTCTTCTTAGAGTCGTTTTTGATCATTGTATGGTTTGTTTTTAAGGTCTTTGAAGGCGTTCCTGAGCATGTTGGCTTTGACATTGAAATCAAATGGCCCTTGCAGCAGAAGGTGAGACTTTTTACTTGAAAAATCTAGAAACCCAGAGTACATTAATACATGTATCACATTTAAGATTAGTTTACGTCAAAATCGCATTTGGTTAAATGCCTGACAATGAAAACATTATTTTCACCTTTAAATACAATCTTTTACAAAATAATGTTTACGCACGTTTGTTCTTTTTTTAGAATGGAGTGTGGGAAGGGAATCTCTCGTCTTACTTCGACATGAACCAATTTGTTGATATCATCCTGAGCTGCGTACAGCAACAAGCCAAATCACGACGCATCATATACTCCTCATTCGATGCCAATATCTGTGCCATGTAAGTCTTCAGTTGCTTCGCCTCGCCACCGCTCCGGTTTGCACTTCTCCTGTGGCACCCAGTGTGTAGTGATGTTCACCCACACTTGTGTGGATAGTATCGCATGACACATTGCTTCCACCCACATCACCTTGGGGTGGGTCTGTATTTGGGCATCCTGAGCTAAGCCTGCGAGCAGGATTAGTCAACACCTGTCCGGGAGGGAGTCGTTGAAATAAAATGATTGATGCAGCCAGGGAGTCACTTTCGTCCTTGGAGAATGTAGAAGTGTTGCAGCGTTGTAAAATCTTTAGGTCACTTCCAAAGAGAGAGAGTCTATCCTTTGTTCTGTCTGCATTGGGGATTATATGTCATATCTTGGATTATCTGTAAAGCATACGATGTTCAAACTAAACCTTTTAAACCATTTATTTACTTAAACAAGGGTGTTGTTTACAGCATACATTTAAATGTGATTGTGGCACTTTGTCTATCTGGATAAACCAATTAGGTTGTGGGGAATTTTGGTTTACATGGCAAAAAACCATGTCAAGCAAACAGAATTTGTTCACAATCTTTTTTGTCCCTTACTACACCCCCCCCCTCCCTGTGCTCAGTCATGTTTCTACCCCTTTTCCCCCCTGGCTCCCCCTCCATTGGAACGAACTCCCACTTCACATCAGCAAGGGCAACTTCACTCAACATCTTTCGTTCCTCCCTTAAGACTCATCTTGTTTCAATAGCGTATCCCTCTACTACTTGCTGTCTGCATCCTTACAACCTTAAGCATCTTCCCACCTTCCTAACCTTTCCCTATCATCACCCTTCCTTTTTATCCCTTCACCTCCCCAACACTCATACCCACATCTCTTTTCCCCATTAGCTAATGCTAATGCACGGTTTATTTTTGTAAAACACTTTGACAAAAGCACGATATAAAATCCTAGATAAGATAAACTAAAATTATGAAATATGGAACATTGTATATACAGATCAGAAGAAAAAATAGACATATACAACACTTGTGCTACCATTGCCTTGGGACCTAAAAGCAAAGTGTTGCATTGATTCCTGAATGTTTGCATTACTGAAGATTTATCTTTTGCTGTTTTTTTTCTACGATTGTTTTTGATGGGTTTTTGTCATTACCAGGGTCCGCTTGAAGCAGAATAAATACCCGGTACTCTTCCTAACTCAGGGAGTGACGGAGGTTTACCCAGAATTCATGGACATTCGCACCCGCTCCACCCAAATCGCCGTTCACTTTGCTCAAGCCGAAAATATCCTGGTAAGAGACGGCTCGCGGGCAATATTAGTGGGTAAATATCTGAACCCAGGCTTTGGGCTTCCCCTAGATCTACTTGGCCTCAAATGAGTGCAATGTGTAAGCATCGGCATTGGGTGAGACAAAGGTGGCCAGGTGTGGTGCTAGCAACCCATCCCTTCGTGTTCTTTACTGGCCTTCACAGGTGTCCGCAAATAGCACCTGCCCCAGCAGTCTGTTAAAGGCTACACAGAGGATCTTTGTCATTTTTAGACAGTAAACACTTCATATTTGTGGGTTTTATAATCGCTGTTGCGTATTTGTGATGCAGAATTTTATTTTTTAAGGATACTATTTACACTGGAGGAATCTGATAAGCTATAAAGCTATTTTTCACAGATGTCCTGTCCTTTTTAATAGATCTCCACAGATGCAGACATTTTGTCGCAGCGATATTTTGAAATTCACGGGGTTGTATTTTTTAATATTAGCGGCTGTAGCACGAGAGACTACCCGACCAAATATGCGAGCTGGGTTGTGGTGAGGCATGGGAGCGTGGTGGATCGTGAAACGAGCTAAAGTACCCAACGCGACGCTGCCCTCCTCCCTCTCAGTGCCTCCCGTCTGCCGCACCGTTTGCAGCGAGTGTTTTCCTTTACAAAGTCTTTCTTACAATTTTATGACCTTTATACAGTAGATCGTTGATTTATCCAGCGGCTTCGGGGAGGGGGGGCGGGTGAAGGTACCGGATAATCACATTATTTAAAATGCCTTGTTTTTGCACATTCTTGAAAGACATTGTTTTTTGCTGTTTTGTTTTTCTTTGTGTTTTAAATTTGTTTACGATTTGAAATTGGCATAATTAAACATACACATAGACAACAATCAATATCTTGTTATTAAAAGTGACTGTATTTGCTGTAACCGTACTTACTACTCCACTCTGGAATACTGCATGGGATGAAGTACGCACAACGCTCTTGTTTCAACAACTTGTGTTTGACGATCGCAGCCTTTAGATCGGTGCTCCGGCGAAAGCTGAATTAAATGCGCTTTTTGCCGGATCGCACTGTATATTTTCTGTTTTTATGCCTTGTTATTAGTCATGAAAAATGTATATACGTGCAGTATTTTCATTAAGTTGTATGTAATGTATAATGTACTGTATATAATATTTGACACAAATCATGCATATCTACTATGGTGTCGATCGCTGGACTAGTTACAGCCTTTGGATAATTTTTTTCGGTTTTGTCGGATCGGCCCAGGACTTCTGAATAATGTTGGAAGATGGATAATTACGCACCGGATAATCGATGATCACCTGTAACCTTTAATAGCCAATTTGCTCTGAAGCCTACTGTTTTATTCTGATGCACGCTATTATCATTCGTTTGCGTTCACAGGGAATTAGCGTTCACACGGAGGACCTTCTGCGAAACCCAACCTACATTGTGGAAGCCAAATCCAAGGGGTTGGTGATCTTCGGCTGGGGCAACGACACCAACGTGTCCGAAAATCGACACCGTCTCAAGGAGCTGGGCATGGACGGCCTCATTTATGATCGGTAGGAACCCCCCGGGGCGTTTTTTTTGTGTGTGTGTAGGATGACGCTTTATTATGGTGCCCGTTCTCAACTGTAGCAGCGACGTATGTGGACTTGGAGTGTAGAATTTGGAAAAAAATGCGTTGCGTAACAGAGGGCTCATCTTGTCTATAGGAAATTGATTGGGTGTTTGGTTTGCCGTGCCAATCAGATGCATGAGGGTGGTGCAAAATGTTCTAAATCCTGATGTAGAGGTAAACACTACACACTATTGATGTTAGAGTTACTTATACTAATAGGGTTTTCACCTTTTTTTTGGCAACAAAACTGACACCTTTTTCATGGAACCATGTTTACATTAACCACAATACTTGCAGTCAAATGCAAAAAAAAACAATACTCTGATAATTTATGCATTGTCCTTGAAACTGATTGGTCCACACCAGAGACTAGTTTAGGAGGTTTTGAGGCACTTTATGATCAATGATGGGACCTGGATTTACTATGATGGCCCGGTGTCCAATCAGCAGTCCAACACCCAACCAAGAGTTCTCTGCAGGCAAAATCAAGTACCTAATTTTCATGGATGCTAAAGGTGTGGTACTAAATTGATGTCATGCCACACGAGGAGATGATCACAGGTTGATTTCGTGCAGACTTGCTCAATTGACTAGATCGTAGAAGAGCACTGGAAATGAGAGCTGCACCCTTGTCTCTGAACGACAATGTACCAGCAAAGACTCAGATAACTTGGTACAACCTTGGTATGCCAAGTCTATGCATAAATAATGTGTCATCTTCCTTTATTGACCTCATGGGATGACAAATATGTACTAAATCTTGACTTAAAGCTTTTGTGACTGCAGGAATTCATATTCTTGGGTCTTTCGATAAAGTCACGATACGCGAAGCAATACATTTTGTGACCCAATAAAGTGTAGGTGTTTTTGCGTGTAGTTTTACTTGTTATGAACGTGCTTTGATAAAACCAGAATGCTCGTTAAATTTCGATTTAAAGCTTTCGTAACTGCAGGGATTCATCTTCTTGGTTCTTTCGGTAAAGTCACGTAGAAGGGAGATAATAAAATAATAAAAATAAATCATAATAAAATAATACAATTCTCACGACGTTTCGGCCACAACGTGTCGGCCACAACGTGTCCAAGATCTGCCGCTCCACCATTGGTCACCAAACTTAGCCAGGTCGCTTTTCACTCCGCTTCAAGTCTCCTCTTCGCTTTACTTTTCAACAACATGCCTTTACTCCCACTCGCTTATTTCTCTCCTATCGTTGGGTCCCTCCCATTTGCATCTCTTTTCCCCTTTCTACGCTCTTCAGACATTTGGTACACTATCGGTGGGTCGTACATGCAGGTTTTTGTTGCTGAAGCACATGGTGTATAGAATGAATGTAAATTAGGGTTGCCGTTGAATGTCAGGACAAGTTACGTACGTGGCCGATGGATTAGGCTGATGATGGAAGAGCAGCCAGTGGGGGGGGGGGAAGCACTACAAAGAGACGGTTCACGTGCAGGAGCGAATGGGATTGTAGCATCGTAAGTCTGAGGAATGGCAAAGACGCAGAGAGGCATTCTTCCAGCAGTAGATGGACCGTGAATTATCGTGATCGTCATTATTAACACGTGCGCCATTGCATCCAAGGTTACATTTGATATTGCAAAGCAATTTGTGCAACACGCGACATCTTAGTTTTGGTTGTGTTTAAAAATGTGACGAGCTTGGCCAAGAAAAACATGTGAATGAACACTGCCGACACATTGTCACAGCGGCGTCCGCTGGAAACTGTGATTTCAACATGCAGTATATGCTTATTCGGACGTGCTGTTTCTGGACTTTTTCTCTACTGTCTTGGACAGAATTTACGACTCGAAACCAGAGGAGGCGAACACGTTCCAGGTTGAAGAGCTGAATAAGGTCACCGAGGGGGTGCCATTGGACGTCATCATCCACACGAACGGAGAGGACGCTCATCAGATCTCTTAAATCCATGCCCGCGTACTATCCTGCACTCCAAACTTTGGTATTGATTACGCAATGAGATCTCTTTAGAAACCTTTCACTGCTCGAATCCTTATGCAGATTGTGATGTTTTGCATGCGCATATATGTGTAACTAATACTTTAACTTGGCTGTATTGTGCATTAGTCTTAACGTTTTAAAGTCAACAAGCAAGAACTTAAGTTTTAGCTCGCCCTTTTGCAGGCTGCTCATATTAACTTCATTCCAATTGCATAATCGGCTGGTCCAACATGTTACTTTCACAGTATGTTAACTTTTAAAAGCAAATGGATGCGTTGTGATGCTATGTATGATTTGGCTTCTGTACTTGGTGCTATTTAGAAATATCTGCAATAATGTCAAATGTTGATTGCAAATGCGGCCATCTCGGTCTGCTTTGGCACGAGCATTTGCTGGAAGGTTTAAAGCATAAAACTTAATACCTGGCCCGATTTTGGCATGCAAACGTCCTTGGCATGCAACCTCTTCGGTTGTCTTAACTGCAAAATGTATGACATCTGTCATATTGAAGTGATGCAAAGACAATGCATATTGATGTATATTTATTTTTCTTTTTATATATTCACTAACGTACGTTTACGCTCAACTCTCTTGGATACGTTCATATTCAGGTCATTTTATACGTTGTGGTCTCTTGTTGATTATAATTGCGTTGATTGTTGCAACAGAGGTAGCACGAGTTCATTGTTGCCTCGGACAAAGCAGTTCGATTACTATCTGTTCACTGTAATTGTGCATGCGCATTGGGAAATCAGGACACAATGATGTATTGAGAACATACTTGACCTAGAGAAAACTGAATGTACGTTTGCTGATTCGTATGTTTTGTGAGTGCTTAGTAGCTCTAAAATGTAAGCAACTATTTTTTTCTTTGTCTGATTCGTATGTTTTGTGAGTGCTTAGTAGCTCTAAAATGTAAGCAACTATTTTTTTCTTTGTCTTATAAATGTTTGGTAGCATCAGACCTTTTTGTTGTGATTTTGGAACTTAGAAATTCTTGGTGCACATGCCTTTTTTCAGTATTTTATTGCACTTGTGCTGTGAGATACTTTAAAAAGACATAACATCAATGCAGTGCTGATAACTATGTTTTATGCGATAAAAACTTTACGTAATAAAGTGCAATGATGTCCTTTTATTTTCATTATTGTGTGGTGTGGGCAGATAAAAAAAAATTCTTATTTGTTTTGCTTGTTTGAAAGCATGTTGCGTTTTTTGTTCAGACTTAATTTGCACGTATTGCAAAACCAATTGGCGGCATATACAATTATAGAACGAAATACATGAAAATTATACAGTACGATATTACATTTTTATATAAAAAGTGTTATTTGGGTCTTTTGCTTAAACGTTTTCTGGCTTCAATTACTTTTTACGTTTAATGTTAGCAATATTAATGAAAGGGCATCGGTTGCTTTTGTAAACATGTTCCTGACCATTTGTTATTTAAATGGAAGAATTAAAATCAATTATTGTAGTCCTTTTGGGGTGAGTGGAGGTGCAATGGTTTAGTGCACTGCACTTTGAACCCGGTGACCTGAGTTCGTTTCCCAGCCATGGCTAATATCAGCGGTGAGTGACATTAACTTTCCCTAGGCCCCCTCCATCCGCACTGATCATCATGTGGTCAAACACCCCCCATGACCAAAACACATGGGGGGTGTGGCCTTTAGGGGGCTTTGACGAAGGAATTTTAAAGTATTATTTTGTATTAATATGCTTGAGAATTTATCTGGGAATGAGCTAATGTGATGTATGTGTGTTAAAATGTACAGGGATTTCTGATTTGTGTTTGTGCCGTTTCTGTCTGACGGCTGAACACGTTTACTTTTGGAGTGTGAAACATTGGAATTTATTCAGTTAACAGTAGCTACGTGTCTTTTCAAAATGTATCATTAGATTGTGTCATGTACATTTTCACACTTTTGTTTGTGAACTTTCTTTCAAATGTACATTATTAAATAACAATCTTGCATTATCCTACCTCAATTAGTACATTATGTGTTTTGTTTTTTTAAGCTTTGTTGTCAGTTTATGGGTTTGCAAGTGTGAACATAATGTGTACAGTATGCATAATAATACAGTATAAGCCATGTTTCATTACATAGGATTTCAAAATTAACGCCTTGGAAATCATGCGTGAAATTAGCACTCTTGATATATTTACCAATTTATCGCAGTTCTTCCACTCTGGGTTTAACCACTCACGAGGCATTTTGAGAATGCTGAGTTTGTAGATTGCACACGCCACTGCACAGGATGCCAGTTGAAAATGTTTCATGTTACGTGTCATTTTAAAATCTAAATATGTGCCTATTACAATATAGATGTTCACGTGCCTGTATTCTAAATAAAGATTCATAAATGCATCAAGATGTGATATCTGTAGTTACATTTTTTTTTATTAATGTGGTATGTAGTAAATATATGTGTCGTTAAAACCCGCCACCACCCGACGCAGCCAACTAGTAATGGTTGTCACGTAAACAGAACGTGGCCAATTCGTCACTTGTACAGCACTAACCGGTGTGTTGGAGAGCCAAGCCACAACATTTACAATCTGAGTACGAAGTTTCGCCAGTAATTACAACTAGCTTCATCAGGCGACAGCCAGATTTGTGGAGAAGTCCACCTGTTTCGTTCCTTCTATAGAGGCGTAGATGTGTTGTTGACCACGTAGCTGCATAGCTGCGCTCTTGCACAATGTGGAGGGGCGGGGGGGTTACTGAGGCAACGTCCATTGTGCACGTGCAATATGCGAGCCCTTTGAACTTGTCCTTCCTGTCTATTGTGTTTATTAAAATAGCCCTACCAACGGTAATCCCTATTGAAGTACGCTGCCCTTTGTAGGTATGCATTTAAACAATGTATTCTTTGATGATTTGCTT
Source organism: Entosphenus tridentatus (assembly GCA_014621495.2). Lineage (NCBI taxonomy): Eukaryota > Metazoa > Chordata > Hyperoartia > Petromyzontiformes > Petromyzontidae > Entosphenus > Entosphenus tridentatus. The sequence continues at coordinate 3,860,013 of CM025616.2, read as the reverse complement.
CCACGCAGCACTAAGGCCGTAGCTATCCGAACGGTTAAAGTTATACTGGTAGGAACCTGGTTACACCAGCCCATAGGGGATTATTCTGTCTGTCCGTCGTGCATCCAAAAATGGGAGGGGTGGGGCTGGGTGGAGAGGGGAGGGTGGGGAGGGGCTGGGTGGAGAGGGAGGGGCTGGGTGGAGAGGGAGGGGCTGGGTGGAGAGGATGGCGCTGGGTAGGGTGGGGAGGGGCTGGGTGGGGAGGGGGTGGGAGGGGTGGGGCTGGGTGGGGAGGGGCTGGTCACCCCGTGGTGCCCTTATAAAACTCAACGTTTAGCCTACTCACGCCGGCTTGTGCCCGCCCTCACAGTTGGCCATATTTGCGGAATACACCACGCCGCCGTTGACCCTGGCCATTAACCGAGCAACCCAACGTTCCTACCAGCTCCCTCCGCAGGAATGTGTTTTTGATTTCTTAAAATTTCGATAGATTAATTAGTCTTGGCCAGTAGTAGCTAGTTTTGCACAAAACTTCAACATCAAAATCACTTGAGTGTTCCTGTTGGCACGCGTGTTCTGCTCCTGCTGACAGCTGCATTTGGGATAGTTTAATATTTCTCTGATGTTCTTTTCGTCTCGTGCTGATCATTCGTCCTGCTTGCCCAACATAACATTTACCACACGTGCAGTTAATCCTGTACACACCACCTGTTGATAGCTTCGGTAATACATCTTTTGTACCAGATATGAATTTCTGTTTTTTATGTACCGTGCCAAATCTGACTCGGATGTTTTGTTTTTCCAAACATCTGGCTAGTTTATCAGTTACCCCCGCAGTGTACGGTATTTTGATCGTTTTAATAACTTGGGTGGTTTCAATGCTCTTGTTATTTAATTTGGTTTTGGTATTCAATGCCTTGTTGATTTGTGCATCATTGTAACCATTCATTTGCAGCACTTCTTTAACATGTTGAATTTCACTTCTCAGACTATCACCATCTGTCCTAGTGACGAATTGGCATGTTCTGTTTACGTGACAACCCTGAAAACCCTGACTCGTTGGCTGTGTCGGGTGGTGGCGGGTTTTAACGACACATATATTTACGCGATCTAACCCAAAAACCTCTTGTGGATGATATTGGTCGCGAAAGCCTACGTGTTAAACTGGTATTTAGTACTTAGAATTCTAAATCATTGCAATAGTGTCTTAAAGATTCCATAACATTTTGACAGCAATGTTGTCGATATTTATTGACTCTTCTCAAGGATGTAACAAAGATACAATTTATAACGCGCGCAGTGTTGCGGGCCAAAGACGCAATTCTGCGGTGCCCAGCCCGGTGTGTCGGAACGGTTCCAGGGAGACTCGGCGGTTAAATGTCGAGTTGAAGAAGATGCGCCTTCTGGATTAATTTAAACAGCTTATGTTCAATGAAAGTTGTACATTTATACATGTAAAAATTTACATGGATGAAATGTACAGTACTAAATATATCCCATGGACTACCAGAAAAGATTACTTATATCGACATGTTATCTACCTAATCTCTTGTAAATGTCATCGCTGATGGGAATTCTGCTTTTACATGAAGCACTTGGCGATAGAAAAAAATGCTTTGTCTATGAATTAGCGTTATGTAGCCACGTGATTGCCCAATGTGATAAACCCACGTCTCTTTCCAAGTGAAAGCTTGCTAACCATAATTGGGGGAAATGTGCTTTTATATTTTTAGTTTGGGTCATTAAAATGTTTTATTTTGTGCTATTTTTTTTTGGTGATCTTCAAATAGTACTCGTGGATAAGAATGGCACGAATGTCTCTAAAATTAACCTTACCTCTCAAAAAGGTCCTTAAACAGTGTTTAATTATATTTTTTAATTGGCTGGACCTCCATATGTCTTTATTACCGTTGTATTATTGTTGAATACAATTCCTATTTTCCTCTCAAGTCTTTCAAAACGCTAACCGCATTGGTGATAGGCTGTCTGCAGACATGTATATGCCACTGCTGGAAGGAGTTTGATTTTCCAGACATCGTGATGTGTTATATTGAAAGGATTGCTCACATTGATCCCAGTGAGTGCAGTATGTTCTTCTAAATACGTATCTCGAATAGCATGCGGCCAGCTGGCACCACTGCTCAATTCTTCACCGAGCCTTTAGCGAACAAAACCGGTGGGTTTCTTCCAAAGGGAAATTTAATGGAAAAAAAAACTAATTGGCATTGTCGAGTCAATGTCGTTGCTCGGCTAGTGTTGAATAAAATGGTATAAGTGTCGAAAAGCAATTTAATACATTCAACATAGATACGAAAATGAACAGTACTCTTAACAAATGTAAATCTTATGTAATTTTTTATAACGGAATTGTCAGGATTATGAGAAACACTATTTCCCTGGAGTTTAAATCAGACGTTTGGGGTGCATCTTAGAAGCTTTGTGTGTGTGTGACCAGATCTTGATTGGAATAGCTTTTTTATTTTACACCGGGCACAAGTTTGGAGTGCATCTCACTCTCCGGAGCCTCTTATAATCTGGAGAATATGCTGGACATTTGGTCACTGTGGTAGCAATGACTTTAATATTGTTTACCACACTAAGACAAAAGTTTTGCTGGCTGGCTGACTGGCTGGCCACGCATCGCCCGAAGCACGTTCTGACTGGATGGAAGCCACCCAGTGTGCAGAGAGGAGGGGGATCGTAGGGGGGGGGGTTATATTTTCAGCAGCTGCGTAACGCTGCGTTGAAGCTCCCTGGCCCATGGCTCCATACGAAGCTCCGCCAAAGTTATTCCCTCTGTGCTTGCGAAACGCGGAGCCCTCAAAATGACATCTGCGCCAATTTTAAACATTTAAGGCTGGGCCTGCCTACGGGTCCATATTGGGTATAACCAGACGGGATTACAGGGTGAGAATCTCGCAGATGCTTGAGAGATCTGGACACAGTCCCATCGGTGAGCTCCTGGCACGCGAGGCTGAGTTATGTAGCCAGTATGCCCAGCCACAGCATGCCAAAGCGGCTTCTGTTTGGCTGGATCGAGGGGGATAAACGTGTGTGGCATGAGCTATAAAAGAGCTTGACTGATGTGGCACAGAGGACGTAGAGCTGCTTGGACTTGCCAATGACTGGGACCAGTGTTGTCAAGATCGGCGTCTGTGGAGGAGGCTCGTGAAGGACGCTATTGGACAGCTGGAGGCAGTCGCCCTCCATCAACAGCGGATGGCAGAGAAGCGACACTCACAACAACGAGCGAAGCGCCGGGCGGATAAAACGCAGCAAGTTGGCACAGTGAGGACCACAGGTGATGCATATGCCAGTCATCTTAGTCCGTCAACTCATGGCACCTGGGCCTATCACGTGACCTGCCTGCGAACCTTCGACACTCCACGTGGCCTCAAAGTGCACGGCTAGGGACAAGCGCCTTGGTGATGTCACCGTCCCTTCGTGGCGAACGGCAGTTGTTGTTTTACAAATGAAATGCATTCATGCTGTCACGACGCGCACGTGGATACTCAGCGATCTTTGCACGCAGACAGTTGAGTCATGCCTGAACAAAGTGTGGATGGTAGAAAACTTTAATTGGCAGCTGAATGTTCTATTAGCTCACGAGGATAGGCTGAATTATTCAAAGTGATGTCCTGCTGCATTCAATATAAATGTGGAGAGGTTTTTTCCCCCCAGAGGAAAGTCACTTGAGCAAAAACTAATTAAAATAAATTGTGCTGCTCACAAAAAGATGTTTGTTTCATCTATAGCAGAGGCTCCATTTCTGCTCTTTGATGTTTTCTCTATGATGCTCAGGACCGAATGAAGTGAAATTTGCAAAGAAAAACTGCGACTTTTGTGTCGATTAAAAGTATAATTTTGGTTGACAATAGTGGCGATGGTTATATTAAAAGCAAATAATAAATGTAATTCAGCAGCAGGATTTTTCAATGATTAGGTGGAGTGCAGCGTGATTCTAATTTAAAACATATACAAAGGGAAGTACCCCCTTACAAACATGAAAGATCTTCATGTTTTGTAGCTTTTCCATTTGTCATATTGCACAGTACTAAAAGTGCACAATTAGGTTATCTAAATCCCGAAGCAAAATTTTATGGATTTCATCATGAATGCGATGAAAATATATAGGGGGTGTAATGACAGATCAGACTGTGTTATAGGGCCTGTGATAGTTAATGCCTTTGATGAATGATAGCAGATTCTACGTGTTAAACAGATTCTAAAAGGTTTGTGATGATTGTTATACTGTTTATAAGATATTGTGTACTACATGAAGAACATCAATACCCTTTAACCAAGTAACGTCATTGAACTCCATCGTTTCCTTTGCATGGGAGACCGTTAAGTGGAGCTCACATTACTCATCACCGTGATAACCAGCCATTGTCTATCCACTGCTGGATGAAGGCCTCCCCACGCCGTTGTCATATCTCATAAGGATGTTACCTGCATTTGCAAAATGTTCGGTTGATACCTTCAAAATATATTTGATCTTTCATAAACCACGTGCTCTCTCTCAGCTTGCAGGCAATTTGGCTTGGTTCCTCACATTGTTGTGATGTTCAGTGCCGCGACTAAAACACTTCTAAATGCCATGCTGGGCACAGTGGAGGAAAAGACGACACTTTCCCTGGGATGGTGACTCTTAAATATATTGATCAGAAACAGGCAACCTTCAACGGGAGTGCCAGGTTATTGGAGGTCCTGTTGACACGCATTTATGGTCCTTTTAGAGAGCCGAGTTGGCTGACCCGATGCGTTTTCTTTAAGGAAGGAGTCTCTGATCCTTCGTGATTCTTCACAAAGGGTACATTTAGAACATGTACACACATGTTCTAAATGTACCCTTTGTGTTTTTACCAGTATGGGGAGCGGCAGTGCAGCGGTTAGCGCACTGCGCTACGAACCTAGCCACCTGGGTTCAATTCCTGCTCACGGCCAACACCAGTGACAATTATTTGAACCGGTCCTGGGCCCTCCCCTAGGTCGACTCAGCCTCAAACGAGTACCTGGTGCGTTGTATAAACATCGCCACGGGGGAGACAAAGGCGGCCGGGCGTGGTGTTAGCCACCCACCCCATTTCGTGCTGTGCCTTCATAGGAGCACTTGCCCCAACAGTCTGTTAAAGTTTTCCGGGGGAATCTTTGTCTTTGTATTGTTTTTGTATGTGAATGTACAAGTGGTCAGGCGATTGATGTTGGAAGAGGAGTGCTTTTAGTGCCCTGCTCGTGCCCTCTGCGTCAGTTCGTGTTCACCAAACGTGTAGCGGGCAAGCGATGCCTCCTGATTGGCAAAACAAAGTTGCAGTAAGGTGGTGTGTGGCAGAAGAGGACCGGTGGCCTGCGATCAGAAGGTTGCGAGTTCATATCCTGGTCAGGGATCAACACGTCCATTCATATTCCTCTGGCGTCTATGAAATCGGTACCGCTTTGTCCGAGAAATCGGGAGTAACTACTGCGAATCAATGAATCTCCACAGGTGTGAGGTAATTACATCGCAGGGTTGTGAGAGGTGGCAACGGCTTGGGCAGGCCTTCATCCAGCAGTAGATTCACCGTCACTGCCGCTTCTGGTACTACATATCTGTTCAATATTGGCAGGTTCACAGTTTTGGAACACATCCCTTTGCTTTTGGCAGCCACAGCTGATCAACTGCCTTGATGCACACTTTTAAAGATGAATTCCAACACGTCTTGGCCTCTCTCAGAGTGCCCGGATCGCATGATGTGGTCGAGGCTAAAGTGGGAATGCTTTAGGAGAAGGCGACGCGCCTCTTGCTTAAACAGGAGGATATTCTCACACCAATGTGACCTTTGAATGTACGCACATGGTGCAATTTAATACAACACAACACATATATACTCACAGTCTTGACGTCAGCCTCTACACTCTATTATTAGACGAGGCATATGTGCTACTTAGCACGCCAGGCACACATCTATAGCTTAGTTGGTAGGCACTGGGCTCTGTTTGGGTGACCTTAAATTCATTTGGCCGTGTGATTGGTTGTTACGGTGATTGGTTATACCGTGAAAGAAAACAAATGAAGGGAGGTTGCGTTGGCAATGGTACACTCGCATCCCGACGGCCTTTTTACTCAATACTATTTTAGGGAATTTAACCAGTAGCTGTGGCATTATTTCCAAATGTATCATGGCCAATTATGATTTAGGTAGTTTACCCAGGAAAGCCTCAATACTTTTTTCCCAGGAGGGTTCTGCCAAGTTTTCACAGAGGGGCAATTTTACTAAATAATCCTAATTGAGAAATTTGCAGGAATTTTTTTCTAGTATTCGGGTGTTTGGGCAATACCTGTTACATAGTATGTGTTTTATTCAACGGTTTTACGTAACTTGATTCCTCTGTTTGTCGTGGTAAAATCTTTTAATCAAAATCTCGTCCACTTCCCGTTGTCCAATCAATTCCACATTTTGCATACATACTCAGATCCGGTGACAATGCATGCTTGTATCAAAATCGGCATCAATTAATCAATTAATTCGCTACTTGAAAGCAATGTACATTTTGTATGGACGCCTTATTATTTATTTATATATTTGTGTATGTCAAAAACGCCCAGGTCCCCAAAATGTGGAATCGGGTAGCACAAAATGCAGGCGCCATTGACGTACGTCTCAAAGACCGTGAGTTAAACGAAGTTGTTTAATAAAACTGTTGTTAAAAAAAAACACTTTTTTAGAGGAGTTTATTTTAGTTATGGCAGGTAACTGGAGAACTGGGAGTAAACTCATGCAGAACATATAGAAAGGTGCCCACGTGGGGAATCGAACCCACACATTTGTCACTGTGAGGCACACGTGTTACCACTGCACCACCTTGTCTCCAATAAAGAGAGCATCGGAAATCTAAGCAGGAGCACGGTATGCCAATATAATAGCTAAGCCAATGAGACTGTTTTTTTAAATATAATCGAGGTTCCGAAATCTCAGCAATGAGGGGAACGACTTACAAAGCATGGCCTTGGGGAATCTGTACTGGTGAAGGGACAGTCACGGGGTCTGGCAGGACAATGGCAGTAACTGAATGTTCGTTGATGCAATTTATGAAGTCACTTTCATATGGACCACGACACGAGAAAACAACGCTGGTCCGTGTTTCGCTGAGTGAAAGAAGTAAGTTCAACATCCGTACAATACAATGGTCAGGAGCGTTGCTCATGGTTGCCATCCCCATCGCTAACGTGAGTCCCTGCACTGCGCCCACATGTACCGAGATCACACCGAGCAGTAGAATTCAAACATGTGTTGTGCAGTTTGACATTTCAAGGGTACACAGCCTTCCCCTTTGAGGTCCTTGTTCATGTTGCATTCATTGAGCTGATTTTGTTCAGACAGAGTGCAATTGCTTGGCATGCAATGTTGCACATATATTGTTGTTGTTGTTGTTGCAAACAACACAACCTCTGTCGAAATCTTCGTCAGCATCAGTAAAACAATTATATCGCAATTTAAATAAAAGGAATGCAATTGTGCATATTCAAAAAGGTCCAATAACCATGTATGTTATATATGATGACTAAAATGTTTAAATTTTACTTGCTTATTTTTTTTATAAAATGTTCCAAGGTTGCACATGTGAAATCTACTATATTCGATAAAGTTTGACACTGGTAAGGATTTTGTGGAAATACTTGTACCACTTGTACTTTACCTCAGAAATTCCTCACCGGATCCCAGGACTAATCTTTGCAAGATGGTCCAGTATTTGGATGCTTGGCTAATTCCATGCATGTGTGTGTATATGTGGACACAGGAAAATTGTATATGCTTACAATGGAATAACACTTAAAGAAGCACACAGATGGGTTCATAGTCTCACTCCTCTACCATCTCCGAGCCAACTCGCATGCCCAGCACGTTTATGCATTTCACAAATCTCTGCTTAATTCACAAACCCTTGCCTCTAAAGTTCTGGATCACAGACGTGCACTGCACAGAGTGCACAAAACCTCTCAAACCAACCAAACGGATACATTTAAGGATTATTTATACAATAGTTGGCAAACTAATACCGTTTTTAATGTATTGCACTTTCAACAAATTTTTAAATACTCCAAAATAAAATGTATATGACTGAGTGTGAGTTAAGTCCATATTGCATTCAGCTAAGCACATTTTGATAAACTGCCCAAAGGAAGCATAGTTTTCCAAATGTAAAGACATATTCCAGGTAAAGGTGCAGCGCTGCAACTGCTCGCTCACACCACCGATGTGGGAGGAAGACACTAGAGGACGCTATGAGGAGCCCCTCTATAGAGCAGTGTTCTTCACTAATATTCACATGGGGAACACTTTCGCCGATACGACATCAGTGTGAGGGCTGTCACATATTTGAAACCATTGAGGGTTTGGCAGAAGCACGATGATGATGATGATGGATGGTTTACACCATGGGAACCTCATTTGCCAATAAAAATATGATAAAAAAAAATGTTACCCTTCTATCTGGCAACAAAACTGACACCTTTTTACAAGGAGTCATGTTTGCATAGACCACAATACCTGCAGTCATAATGCAATCAACTTCAAGGACAGTGCACATTATCATAGTTATGTTTTTTGTTTGCATTATGACTGCAGGTATTGTGGTCTATGCAAACATGACTCCTTGTAAAAAGGTGTCAGTTTTGTTGCCAGATATAAGGGTAAAAAACCAATTATCATGATGGATGGTGTTTTCACCATTTGTGTATTTTCGAGGGCCGCACGTCAGGGCCGCACTAAAGGCCACCAAAGGCTGCCGGTGGCCTGCAGGTCTTGCAATGAAGAACGCCGCTCTAGAGAACAGAGACCAGACGTCTTGCGAGAGGTGTGGCTTCGCACACTTTACCCCACCACATGCGATATGCCGATTCGACTAACCGTGGTGCACCCACATATACTGCCGGGTTGGCAGAGGTGGTGGTATTTTAGAAATGCACCCACTGTTTCAACTTTACCTTACAGGTAATATAGCAAGAGTAAATAACACTCATTTAAAATTCAAAACAGTACGGAATTCTCTAAACGATGGCTTTTTTGTATTCTAAGCCATCTGGGCAATATCCCAGTGCGTGATGACAGTCACATTCAGTTGGCTCTCAATCCCGAGCGCCGTGTTGCATAACTCCGCAGCGGCCAAGAGCTATATATTTTTTTATGTGGGCAGTTTCCACAGTTATGTGAACATGTGGCAGATAGTTCAGTTCTTTCGGTTAAGTCACGTCTAAAGATAAAATAATAAATTAAATA
>CM025616.2:3837261-3850377 GCA_014621495.2 Entosphenus tridentatus | reverse complement strand
AGAACCAAAGAATAATTCCTGCAGTCACGAAAGCTCCAAAATTAAGAGATAGTTCAGTGTCGGCATACTGTAGTTGTTCCCATACAAATAGGATTGCATCAAGCATTTGAAAGCAATTCTATCCAATATAGCTATTCCACGTCAGTGACCTTATTTTTTAATAGATACATTATTATCCACAACATGTTTTTTTTGGGTTAGATCGCGTAAATATAAATGTGTCGTAAAACCCGCCACCACCCGACGCTGCCAATTAGTAAGGTTTGTCACGTAAACAGAACGTGCAAATTCATCACTCGTTCAGCACACCGGTGTGTTGGAGAGTAAACCCACATTTATAATTTGACAGCAAGATGGGGGTGTTTTCACATGTAAATGTTGTGGGTTAACTCTCCAACACACAACCATTGGTTATGAACTAGTCACGAATTTGCATGTTTTGTTTACGTTACAAACCTTACTAATTGGCTGTGTCGGGTGGTGGCGGGTTTTACGACACATTTGTATTTATGCGATCTAACCCAAAAAACCTCTATTATGGATGATATTGGTCGCGAAAGCCATGCTACGTGTTAAACAGATGCATTATTTTCAAGGAAATGTGCATTAAAGATCCCAGTGTGCCCTCATCGCGTGAACCCTGTGTTGTTCTCGTGTAAATAGGTAAAATCGAATATTTGTAAAAAAATATATATAATGTATAACGCATTCCATTAATATTATTCTCTGCTACTGTTTGAGCGTGTGCACCAATACAGTAACAGTGAATTATCTGCATAGTTAATTCACCGAGTAAATAAAGTTAAATCATAGCTGGCGGTTAATGTTCCAGTTACTTATGCGTCAACCATCCGTGCGATTACATTGCGTCGAATAAACAACGCTCTCACGGAAGGCTTTGTAGTTGATGGGAAGTGTCAAAAATACTTAAAACAATTTATTTGGAAGGATATATATGGAGATATGTAGTTTATTTACTTCATGCTATTAAATTGGTCCGTCGCTTTCCATCGTATTCTGGCTTTATTAATGCTTTCATGTGTGCCCATTCATGGAACCAAGCTGAATGGAATGTTCTCCTGTAAATGCATTTCTGGCTCAGCGAAATGGTGCTGTGAATTTGAGTCCTGTATTCCAGATCGCTTTCTGACATTAATGCAATCCTTTGGCATTCAATGCCAAACTGTGCCAGCCAACTGGCTTGAAATCTGTTGTGTTAAAGCCAAGTCATAACACAACACCCAAACCGAGTGTGTCGTCTACCGCACGCATAACCTCGAACGTCTGTGGGGCGTACAATGCTACATGTGCGGATATATAACTAAAGCCATTTGTTGATGAGACGTCTTAGTTTCATAAAAGTAAGCCATTGTTGCGTTTGTAATGCACTGAAGAGGACGAGTATCGCGGAGATTTGAGCGATGGAAATCAGCCCACGTGCGGGTGAGGGGCCGTCCATAAATGACGTCACGCGATTTTGGACGATTTTTGACCTCCCCCCCCTAGTCACACGGCGTCACAAAAAGTCAGACCCCCTCCTTAAATATGACGTCACAAAGATCTGCCCCCCCCCCCCCAAAAAAACATGCTTCAAATCGCTTTAAACTATTGTCATTGTAGTGCGTATTTAATGTGGCGCTGCACTCTGTTGTAGGAGAAAACATTTATAATATTTTTTATTTTACTTTTAATTTAAAAATTTTACCTACGTGACTTTACCGAAAAAACCTAAGAATATTTATTAAAAAGTGCATTTAATTAAGTAGAACTATATTTATTTAAAGTTGCGAATTTTGATGTGACGTCGCATTTCTCAAGCCTCCCTCCCCCTTCGTCACACATCGTCACAAATGTCTGACCCCCCCACCCAAGGTGCGTGACGTCATTTATGGACGGCCCCTGATCGATGTAGTGTTGCGTCGCGGGACCGCGGGGCAACGACTTGAGGCCTTCTTCCAGACGTGGCTAGATCACGGCTGATGTTCGTCACGAATGTGGTCATTAAAGGCATGTCTAAAAAGCAACAATTTGCACGTTGACGACCGTATTGGTGTGTTCGAAAGAACGATTTTTTTCAGTGAGTACTGCCCACCATGGCATACGGTTCACAAACATGACCATTGCCCAACAAAGATCAAAAAGCAAGCCAATACGCGTGGGAAGATGCTCGCTTAAAATTACAGGGGCAACAGATGGAGTAAGGAACAGTCGAATGCCATCATTCAAACTGTTAACACTAGTGAAGAGTCAGAGACTGGCAAGCACTTTCTTTATTCTTCCAATCACAGCCACACTCGTTCCTAAAACCAACCCCGAACACTCACAGCGCCCTTTAAACCCTCTATCTCCGCCCTTTGCCCATCCACACATTTGCACCAATCCGATCGGTGAGTGTCTCCCACTCACCAATCGGATTGCGTGGTTCATCCACGTCAGTGCACACACCCCCGAATCCACGTCTCTGTCGAGCGCGCCATGTGCGCGTGACGTCCGTGCCCTTTAACCCTTGATCCCCGTCCAGTGTATTCCCGTGCGTGTGATTGGTGAGTGCGATGTTGACTGCGGAGATTAAGTGTGTCTGTGTGGTGCGGGTGTGTGGCTCGGACATCCTCTACACTAGTAAAGTGGGCTGGGCCAGGACGTGCCGCTCGAGCGGATGACGGCTGACGGTCAATCATAATGATGGGAGTGTGATGTCAAGGAATGGAATTCGTTTGAGAGGACATCCACCGACGAGATTCGAGCGATGAAATCAGCTTTTGTGCAGGTGCTGGGTGGATTGTTGCCTCTCGGGATGTTGAGAGAATGCGGCAGCTTCGTGAGACCTTCATCCAGCAGTGGATTGGCCATGGCTGATGATTATTGTATTTTTGGTGAAAAAAAAAACGTATTGCTTTTTCACAGACTGCATCTTTACAAAATTCACGTGGTTTTTTTCCATTAAATGTATGTGATTTAGGCCCTAAACACACACTAGCTGCCCGCACTGATCAATGTGTTTGTTGCAAGTGATATTTCTTCACGGCAGCTGGCCTGCAACCAAAAAGCTTCCCCAGGGCTTGTGCTTGGCTACATTTATTTCATTTTGTGTAATTGAATTTGGCTTCCTGAAGCACCACAGTTTCGACCTCAAAGTTCTGCCGCGTGCAGTTAATGACTTCTTGTTTGAGCGAGCGTGTGTTGCAGCGCTCACAGGACTACATTTCACGCCATTTCAACTTCGCAGAGAAGAGGAAACGTCAGACGATGGTGCGCCGTTGCTCCTGCTCCAAGTGGCTGGGTGGTTTCTACGTTAAAATAACAGGAAAGTAAAAATACGTTCTGCGCAGCGACCCAAAGCGTCTCTCAAAAGAGGAGAAAGTTCCAGATGTCACACTTGAAGCAGTAAACTCTTGCCATTCTCTCAGAATAAAAATCGGGGAGAATTCCTGGTCCAGACGGATCAACTGTGGACATGATTAAAAAAAGCGGGACCTATTCATGGAACACTGCGGGCGCACTTGTTCATTAAATGTTTTTTAACCACAATTAATGGAATGATGCCTCAATCATGATTTGATTTAAAAAAATATGTGACTGTCTGGAACTACAGGCCCGTTAACCCCATTTGTCACACGTACGTGACATTTACCGCACAGCAACAACGTGCGTCACAGTTTCCGTGCAAATGTTGCTGACTTTACAGGGTCTTAAATGGTATCAAATGTTCTGACGTGGCTAGGTTACGTTGGCTGGTAGGTAATGGCATGTTCGCTGATGTATCATGAGTCATCGGTGTTCAAAGATCATGAAAGTATACCAGGAGTTAGTGAACTTTGTGAGCTATTTGTATAAGTGCGATAACGGGTTCGTCGGTTTGTAGTTCAAGTCGGTCTAATCACCCATCGCTATGAGGGTGATAAGATACCGTCATCAGAGAGGAAGATTAACACATGCACTCGCGAACATATGCAGGTTCATGGGTGGTACTGAAATGTAAAACTATTAAATGTGATTTTTTTTCGATTTAAAGCTTTCGTGACTGCAGGGATTCATCTTCTTGGTTCTTTCGGTAAAGTCACGTAGAAGGGAAATAATAAAATTAATAATTATTGTTTTGTATTTTATTGTTTTATTTTTATTATTTTATTATTTCCCTTCTACGTGACTTTACCGAAAGAACCAAGAAGATATTAAATATGACCTTTAATAATTAAAAAAAATAACCATTTAATTTCTCGTCTATGATAAATATCAATAAAATATCAGCTTTTTTGGATCTGAGGGATGGCGAGGGGGGGGATAAAAAGTTTGTGTAGAGGATGTCAGTTGATATGAAGGTCCTTCAACCAATCCAAGCTGGCAGTAGACACCATGGATTCCGCCAGGGTGTGCGTGAATGGCGCACTCGTCGGTGATGCGTTTGATGGTTCGGGCTTTACCACGGTCGCAATTCGGCGATTCTTTGATTTTCCATTCGTGGAAAAAACGTGCGCGTCTCGCGTGCTGCGTCCGAGCGCTGTTCAGCGGTGGGGTCCACAGCCGTCGTGAGAGAGCTGTAATCCCGCCGGCACTTCCACGGTCGGGTCCTCAATGATGTTTTTAAAAATTATTAGTGCACGCTTTTATTTAACTCACTCTGTCTGAAGTTGTTGTTGTCGTATCCTCAAATCTTGTAACTCAATTTTAACCCACTTCCCAATGCGGTATCGACTGCAAACTTGGTATACTTATGTCTTACTGATGACAATATTATATTCTATCATGAAAATATATTTTTCAACAATATTTTTACACGCTTTCTATTAACTCACTCTGTCTGTTGTCGTATCCTCAAATCTTGTAACTCTTTTTAACCCACTTCCCAATGCGGTATCCACTGCAAACTTGGTATACTCATGTCATACTGATGACAATATTATATTCCATCATAAAAAATAAAAACATATTTTTAAACCATCATTTTTATATGTTATGTTTCGCCTTGGGTCTAATTGTCCACGGTAAACTGACGTTGGCTGTAAATCACCACGGCTCCTACGTTACGGCAAGCCTCGGGGCCACTTTCTGGAGTCGTGGAGTTCTGCCATTACTCGTACGGTACATTTCATTAAAGCGTGTTAAAAAAAAGTACTTTTAAATATTACTCATTATCTTCCACGTTCATATCCGCCCACCATTCAGACCATCGAGTGCCGGCGTCTTTATTGTCGGTTGCCAGTGCGGATTTAAGGCTATGGCGACGTTTTCCATGATCTTGTTGTGCTCCCGGATCGTCGGATGTTGTTGGCTGGAGACAAAAGGTTCACCAGCACACGAAGCCACCGGAGTGAAGTGGACTTCAGGGTGCCGCTGATGACACCAAGTGCGACGTTGATTTCGAAGTCGACGAGCTTTGTTGTGGGCTGGCACTCCACACTGAAGCACGCGGGGTAGAATGCACCAGGCACGGTGTCGATATCGTGAACGTGAGGGTGCTTCTTCCCCACGTCGTTCCCTCGAATTTATGGACTTGTTTTCATCTTGGGACGTTCAAGGTGGTTGCCGGTTGTTGAGCGTGCGGTCGGTCTCGGGTGCCGAGGGGTTGGTGGTCGTGCGTTCGCGGCATTCCGCACAAGTGGAACGTGGGGAGAAAGGGGGGTGAAGGATGATCTCCTCCATCGCCAATCCCTCAGGATCCGCCTCTGTACTCGGTTGCAATACCGCGACGGGGGCCACATTTTCTAACTCTGTTACAGTTCGCCCCAAGGCTCGTGTTCGTCCGCGCGTTGTAAAAGAACTTTGAGATGTAATGTCCTGCCATGGAATCCGCAAAAAATATGGCACACGTCTTTCGTATCGGGTATATGCGGACAGAATGTTAAGGCGAGATGTTTGCCCGCTGTTGCTGTAAATTGATCGTCAATAACAACTTGACGTTAGTGTAGGTGCAGCCCTGCAATGCCATTGCCTGCCCAGGCCATTGCTGGAGGAAGGGTCTCCCACTCGAGAGGAGGGCCCCTCTACAGGGTTAGAGGGGAGGCTCTCTGATATCTTATTGACACTTTCAATGCAGACCCGCGTGCGTTATCATTGCTAAGAACGGACAGTTAGTTCTATTCTCTCGTGGCAAATGTATAAACACACACACACAGGCGGGGGGCATTCCACACGCAGTAATCGTGAATAATGTGTAAACATGCTGACGGGGATAGCGAGCCCTCGGTAGCCTCTGTAAGTACTCTCACTCCACTCTCCACGCAAGTGACACGGGGACACGAGGGATGTCCACACCCCCCATCTTCTCACCACTCCCGCGTCTCTTTGAAGTCATCACTCGCTCCGGCCTTGCACCTCACCCGTGTGACGTCAACAAATCCCTCTCCTCACCTGCCACCCGCGTCTGGTGACGTGACGTCACCAAACCCTCTCACCTGCCACCCGCGTCCGGTGACGTGACGTCATTAGCCCCTCTCCCCCCCCCCCCCCCCCCCCCGCGTCTGGTGACGTGACGTCACCAACCCCTCTCCTCACCTGCCGCCCCCCGCGTCTGGTGACGTGACGTCATTAGCCCCTCTCCTCACCTGCCCCCGCGTCTGGTGGCGTGACGTCATTAACCCCTCTCCTCACCTGCCCCCCGCGTCTGGTGGCGTGACGTCACCAACCCCTCTCCTCACCTGCCACCCGCGTCTGGTGGCGTGACGTTTTTAACCCCTCCTCATCTGCCCCCCCCCCCTGGCCGCGTCTGGTGGCGTGTGACGTGACGTCATTAATCCCTCTCCTCACCGACGCACCCCGATCTCGAGGGACGTCATCACCCGCTGTGCTCCACCAGCGTTGTGTGGACCCTGTCAGGTGCGCACGCCGACACACAAGCGGGGTCTGACAGTCGTCAATACAGCAGCAAACCCCGGGGTCTGAGCACTGCCGGATGACCCTAGTGGCACAAGTAGCTACAAATGCTACAGGCCCCGCACTTTCAAGCTATCAATTCCGGTTCAGTGATTCTGCACTTGCTCTACTACTATAGTACTATACTGCAATCGACTTTTATGAACGGCTGGGTGTGTTTAAGGTTAGCGATTTGTCGTATCATCTGGCTGTATAGCAAATGGAAAAATACAATTTACTATGCAAGTACATTTTTTTGTGTTTGAATGTCTTTTTTATTTTATGTAGGGCCCCTTTATAACATATGCTACAATCCCTGCACTAGCTTCATCGGGCGCTGGGCCTGAGGTCAGTGGGACCCTGTCACAGGCTCGTCTGAGTGGCCGCGGGCAACGGGAGGAGAGCGGGTGGAAAGGTGATTGTCCGGCCGTCGGAGTTAAAAGGGGAAAGGCAGAAAGGGTTTGTAGGAAAAGTGGGACAGGGAATCAGGGCTTTTGCCAGGCGACCCTTTGTTGTCCTTCCCCGCACCTACGATTAGTACGGTTGGCTACGTACGGTGCGAAAGAAGTTAAACATACATACGCGTGTGTTGCTCTGTTGAATAAACAACAAAACGAACAATCACGCACCTGGAACGGATCTATACGTTCACTGGGCAACGACCTCCACGATTACGTGTATCTCCGTGTCCTCTCTGTTCACGTCTCTGTGTGTCTCTCTCCGTGTCACCTGAATGTATCTCTCCTGTGCTGTGCGCGTGTGTGTGTCTGTCTCTAAGAGCGTCTCTTCTCCCCGTCAGCACGTGGCCTCGCTTAGTGTTGACGCGGCTCTTATCTTAGGAAGGATCAAGCATCACCAAATCTGACCACATCACTTCACTCGGGATGCCAAAGTTGTGTGTCCCAGGGATATATTTTCAGCTACGTATATGAATTCATGTCACACGCTTTGCGTCTCCCGTTCCAAGCACACACTCGCCAATGGCACTGCATTCAAACCACACCGTGAACCCAAAATAGCCTTCAGATGTCCTTGGCACGCATGCCACTATCTTATAGTGTGAACTTTTCAACGTTGCTCAGTACTATCTATACGTTCAACAACAACCAAGGGCTCGTGACACAACAGCCAATTCCCGTGACTGCTTTGAATGTATGTTGCACTTTTTTCGCGGCGTACGTAGCCTACCGTGCTAATCGGAGTTGCGCAGCAAACCCTGCCCTGAGTCTCGCAAACAATATGCAAAGGGCACTCCGGCCTTCGTGCATTATGAAAAGAACCATCAGTATTTCCTGAACAAGTGCATTGTGTTCGTCTTGGCTTAGATCAACATTCAACTAAATTTGAGAAATGTGACATACTGACAGCAGCAGCAGCAGCAATATACAACCGTTGACTGGTTTTACCATAATGAGGACTCATCAGCATATTATAGTCACCAATACTCAGTGGGACACCATCTGTCTCTGGGAACCATTGATGTGGTGTCTCCAACATCTACGCAATGCTCTTTGGTTCTTTCGGTAAAGTCACGTAGGTACAAATAAAATAAATGAGTAAAAATGAAATAAAAATCAAATAAAACAAATCACTGATTTAGTTTTATTATAAAACAAATCAATGTTTTATTTGATTTTATTTCTACCTACGTGACTTTACTGAAAGAACCAAAGAGTATGGATTCCTGCAGTGACGAAATCTTAAAATCAAGATCTACACAATAGCGTCCATTATCTTGGCTAATGGCAACAGAAATGAACTCTGTAACTGATGATAAAACTCACGTAACACAATAGTTCAGACTGGAACAACCGTAGGTTTGAACAAGATTATACTGTGTTTCTGAGTCTTCATTGTCTATCGCTGCTGCTGTTAGCCGGTCACAGTTGGTGAAGACAAAGAGGAATAACAATGCACTTGTTCACAAAACGACGGTTCTTTGAAAAATGTACACAGGCTGGGTGCATTTTAGAAAAAATTTGGCGGCTCATTTTAAAGTTTTTTTTTTCACCTTTTGTTCCAGAAGCTGCATTATTTTATTCTATTACGATGGATTTCCCTCAGAATACATCCTTGGAAATGCTGCCCCCCCGCGAGCAAGTACTCGATGTTATTAGCGACACCGCAACCAGACAAGACTCTGGTTTCCAACACATTATCTGGACAGCGTACAAGTTTCCAGAAACTTAAAAATAAATGCGCTCACGTTGTTCGTTGATGACTTGCAAAAAAAATAAACCCAGTCAATCCACGAGGCGGATCTTGGACAATTTTAAGTGGCCACTGATTTGAAATGGGAGCAAAGATCCCAAAGGTGTTGTACTGCCCGAGTGTGGGGGGGTTGTTAGACACTTGAAAGGCACCGATCCTCCTGTAGGGGGTACTGATGCGCTCCTGTTTGTACTCACTCGTGCCTCAATACACAACGCTGGTGTTATTAAGTTGTGCGGGTAGAGTTGTGAGCTGCATTACGAATGATCACTGGAGAATAAATGGTTTAAACTACCGCAAAACTATTCATTTACAAGAGTTTGTAGGCTGTATGGAAATAGATGTACAAAAAAACACAAGTTTATACAACTGTAGTGACATCACGGGATGTCACTGTGTAATGCCGGCCCTAGAGAGATGTATTGACATCGCGGACACCACGAGGATGTGGATCGATAGCGCTGGATGCCACCACGCTCGGCGTGCAGTGCCGCCCCCTACAGGATGGGGTGTGGGAGTGCCGGCCATGGAAATGGGGTTACTAAAAGCCGTGGCATTCTGGTTGACCCCAGAGGACACGTGACCGGTTAAGTCTACACATGGGCACCACGTTGGTGCTTGGGATGGTCACGTGTCAGGGTCGAGATCCTGCTCGAGGATTCTGGAAGGTGGGCGTGGCCAAGAGCGGAGCCGGCCACGCCGCAGAGGACATAAGCCGGGTCCCCCAGAGGGACCGGCGCTGTTGTTCATACTGAAGGAACCTTCGTCTACCTTCTACGTCCTACAGAGTCTCCAACACGTGGGCCGGGACCCAAGCTGTGGTCTGGTCCGTTGTAGCTAGTAACGGTGTAATTAGTGTAGTTAGCCTGGTGGTCACCACCATAGGTTGCTATTCTGTTAAGGGGCAGTTACCCCGTGTGTTGGTGTTAATAAATGTGTTGCCTCCGAGAGTACATCTGCGACTCAGTTGAACTCACTACACAACTACATGATTGTATATACGTATTTGTACAATACGGTGTAAAGATACAAAAAATCCACCCCCCTACAGCCTGAACAGACTGTTGGGGAAAGTGTTATGAAGGCCGGCACGGCACACACGAGGGTGGGTGGCCAGTACCACGCCCATCCGCCTTTGTATCCCCAGTGCTGATGTTTACACATCGCACCATGTACTCATTTGAGGCTGTGTCGACTTCGGGGAGGCCTAGGATCGGTTGGCCGTGAGCGGGAATCGAACTTGGGTGGCCTGGTTCATAGCGCAGCATGACAACCACTGCACCGCCGCTACCTCGTATGCCCTATACTATAGTACTGTATACACAAAGACAAATATACACATGCAAACACACGCACACTCAATGTGTTTAACTGCGTTGAACACCGAGAGATCTGGGACTGACTAATGAACAGTTCACTGCACTAAATAGAACCTTGCATGGAATGAAAATGCGTGTACTGTGTCTTGTTATCAGGCTTAGTTTCGGCCAGAGCTGTTTGGGGCCAATCTCCTGACAAGAGTTCTCAGCCCTTCCCCTGCGGGGCTGTCAGCGTGGGAGGGGGGGGATGGCGACGTCTGGGGGGTTGGAGTCCTGGGTGGCCCTGAAAAATATTCCATCAGAAATCAAACCCTGATTGTACAGAAATCATAATGGGTTAAAAAAAACATTCCTGTGGGGGCAGCTGGTAAGAACGTTGGGTTGCTCGGTCAATGGCCAGGGTCAACAGCGGCGTGGTGTATTCCGCAAATATGCCCCACTGTGAGAGCGGGCACAAGCCGGCGTGAGTAGGTTAAACGTTGAGTTTTATAAGGGCACCACGGGGTGACCAGGTTCCTACCAGTAAAAGGTTGAACGTGTTGGTTCCATGCATTTTCAGAACGGTTGCACGACGGTACTGTTTATACATGTACGCGTCTTCGAACTCAAGTGGCATCACCAGATGCTGCCGTGGCATATTTTGGGGGTGGGGGGGGGAAATCGCGATTCAATCCGAAAACCAAATAAAATGTGGGATCGTCCAAAAAAATTCTTATCTCGGCCAAATATATATTTTTAAATAAATATGAAAATCGGGAGCACATCTCGAGAGCATACTGCCACCTACCTACCATACTTGCCAACCTTTTGGCCACAGCACACGGGAATATATCGCTGGCGTTGTGTTCCAGGTATAAAATACATTTCTATAGCACTCGATCTGGAATATTTTGAAAGCCAAACTCGACTGAAAAGGTATGCAAATGGTCATCTCACAAATAGCTAGTTCCACCGACGTCATTGATGAATTCTAGATTCTCATGAGAAATTAGATAACGGAAGGATGCCCGTGACCTCCACACTAAACCACAACATTGTTGGCATTAAAACAAGGGGCCTTCGAAAATTGATATATTTTTTATTGTCACGTGCTTTATTCGGCAGGGATGACGTGTTTTCATACTTTAGAAAAAAAATTTGCATAAATATTTATTTTTAGTTACTTTTATTTATTTATATGCAGACATACAATTAGATTTAAAGAATGATATATGCGGTAAAGATGGTTAAAACATCGTCAGCCTACCGCTTATATGCATAGAGTTGGCGACATGATTTGCATGCGCAATATTTGTTTTTGAACAATATTAACAAATATAAGCATTAGGCGCACATTCTGTTGCGTACAAATTGCATAAACAGGCAACTTTTGGCCAACGTTACGTGTGACTAAGAAGTCATATCTATATCTCGCTCGTGGCTGTTGCACATCCCAATGAGATGTATTACGGTTACATATATTGCCGCTAAGTTTTGACAAATAGTGTATCTTGTCTAGACAAGATCCGGTCTCCATTTAACCGAAGTTATTTCGGTTATAATGCGCAGTTTACATGCGTGTATGTGTGTGTCTCCGGTAGAACCATGCGCATACACAATGGACGAACGTGTATCTGTTTAATACACGTGATTACATGTTACTGTGTTACACGTGTAGGGTAATGGTATCATGTCACTGCTGGCGGAAGAGGGAACCATTCTGGCGTCCCTCTTAAGGAAGAACTTTGGCCCACTTCCATGCTGGCCAGCCGTCTTGGAAGAGGTGGAAGTACCCACACTGAACTCCACCGCAAGCGACCTGACAATCGACCCTCTCTGGTGTTACCCATTGAAACTGCTGGTTTGGACAGAGGGTGGTGGAATTTCCAGACACGTGCACCATTGTTTTAACTGCCGCACCAGGAGATGAAATTGCTGGTCCAGTGTGCTCGCCGTTAAAGCACGGCAGCGCAACGTAGCATGAAAGCGACCGACAGGAGTGGGCATTCCTCTTGAGTGTGAAGATGCGTGTAGACTTCCTCGTATGGCCGATGTAAATGTAGGAGCAACGGATGTAATTCTACATTGAAGTGATTGATGAGCCAGGTAACTGCGTCACGCGTAGGTGAGTGTGACGCTGTGATATTGCCTGCCCCTTCGTATTTATGAATCTGCCATTGAGTCGTGAAACGTTGCGTGGTCTCTCCTTGGTGGTGCCCAGATTTACACGCGTGTCACGCGGCTGATGGGAGACCTATTTTGGTTGACTAGTTTTTTAATTGTCTAATTTTACTTTTATGATGATATATATAAATAAAGCAAGCGTCTGCTTAGATTTGTCATGCAACGATAGTCTCTGTCAAGGTAATTCGCTTCGCAGAATTGTACCAAAATAATCCGCAACATCAAATTACAATTTCTGCCTTGTGCCGGTTGGCCCTTTTTGTATGTGGACTCTGCCACCTCAAAGGAGATGTAACTCTATAGTGTGACCTTTGTGCCAGTTTCGAATTATAAAAAAATAAGAAGAGGTTTTACCCTTTCTGCCAATAAAACGCGTGTTAAGATGTTCAAACACCAACATTATTGTGGTGAACATGCAAACAAATATGCCCTGATAATATATGGCATTGTCTTTGAAACGTATTTGTCTACACCAGAGACAGCCTTCTTTATGGTCGAGTCTCACCAGTGTCAGACCAGAGAACGCCAACAGGCGAACAGTAACACAGCCAATGCACGTATCAGATAATTTATG
>CM025616.2:3767336-3837251 GCA_014621495.2 Entosphenus tridentatus | reverse complement strand
AAATGTGTATAACAGCTTGGGAGGAGCGATGACGCAGTGGTTAGCCACTGCCCTTTAAACCTGTACTGTGTTTCACTTCTTTCGTACCGTATGTAGCCAAACGTGCTAATCGAGACTTACATCAGTGGCAAGTGATACTGGTAGGAACCTCCTGGTTACACCAGCCCACAGTGGATTATTGTGTCCGTCCGTCCGTCCGTCGTGCAGGGAGAGGCTGGGTGGGGAGGGAGGGGCTGGGTGGGGAGGGGAGGGAGGGGTGGGGAGGGGCTGGGTGGAGAGGGTGGGGAGGGGCTGAGTGGGGAGGGTGGGGCTGGGTGGGGGGCTGGGTGGGGAGGGGCTGGTCACCCCGTGGTGCCCTTATACAACTCAACGTTTAACCTCACGCCGGCTTGTGCCCGCCCTCACAGTCGGGCATATTTGCGGAATACACCACGCCGCCGTTGACCCTGACCATTGACCGAGCAACCCAACGTTCCTACCAGCTCCCTCCGCAGGAATGTGTTTTAACTGGTCCACTGCCCTCCCTCCTCCTCCGCCCTTCTCCCCCATTCAACAATTTGTACTGACCAGCGTGGTGAAGTATGGTCGGACGTGCGGAGGCCTTCATCCAGCGGTGGATTGATAAATGATTGTATTATGCATGACATAGCAGCCTGGTTGGTTACGTGCCAATATTCAGTATGTGATCAAGAAGTTTTAATTAAAAACTAAATAATGTAAAAGCTCCTCTACCTATACCTCCAGTTCCTATTTGAAATATGTACGTGTACAAAAAAATCTTAATTAATCCACTGCCAGATAATTCTATGCCGTGCAGGTCGTGGGATTATTTAATATGTACCGTACCAAATTTTACTTTCATGTTTTGCTTTTGCAACACACGGGCTAATTTGTCAGTTACTCCTGAGATATATCGTATTTTAATTCTTTTATAATCTTATCACTTTCAGCAGTTTTGTTGTTCGGTTTTGGTTTGGCATTCAATGCTCTGTTAATTTGAGCATTATTGTAGCCATTCAGTCGTAGTGCTTTAACATGTTTAGACTTTCACCATATAACACTGTTTTTGCCCGATGTATGAGCGTCTTTATGAGAGAGGATGTCTGTGCTGGGTGATGATGCGAATCTGAAAAATACCATATATCTCAGGAGTAACTGACAAATTAACCCGTGTTTTGCATAAGCAAAACATTAAAGTAAGATTTGGTACGGCACACAAAATAAAAAAAACTAGTGTCTTGTACTAAAGATGAATTACCTAAGTTATCAACAGAAGGTGCATATCGGATCAATTGCTTATGTGGGACGTAACATTAGCGTACGACTAATAGAACACCAAAGGAACATTAAATGATCTCAAACACAACTGTCGGCAGTGGCAGAACATGCTTGCCAACAAGGACACTCAATTGATTTTGAGAACGTGAGAGAATCCATCGAAATTGAGAGAAATGCCAATAATTTTAACCGCCCTGATAGCTACAGACTTAGCGCAGCCTGGAAGCGTATTATTAAGTAACACAATACATATTACAATTCCTTATAGAGGAATCGCATACTAATTAACCGATTACTAATCTATTATATAATTACAATACCCCCCCACCTCCGCTGCACTATTTAAGACCGGAAGCCGGTGGATGGCTTCATTATTCTGGCAAATCGCCCGGAGATGCTGGATGTAATTACCAGCGAAACGTCGTACTACTCAAATTCTAAATGTTGTGGATTCACTCTTCAAACACACCGGTGGGCTGAAGAAGAAACTAATTGGCGTTTTGTTAACGTGACACATTTTTTTACTGATTGGCCGTGTCGGGTGGTAGAGGGTTGCGAGACATTTATACTTACGCGATCTAACCCAAAAGCCTTTATTATGAATTAATGGTTCATGATACTTTCACGTGTTCTTAAAACAACAATAAAGGAATAGGCTTCACATTGCTTTTGGGGGTGAATGTCATGGTGATCCATGATCAGATATCCGACTAAATTAATAGAGATATGTGTATGGAGCCATCGCTTTCACAATATTTAATTCGAAGTTGAGAGAAACAAGCAAGAGGCTTACTAGAATTTACAGGGCTATATATAAATGGATCACCTCGTAGAACTGGCGTACACTTCCTTCCAAGCATACAGTTAAAAAAGGAAATCGACCAATTGTGGTTTGTAATTATGGCATGAAACTGTCGGTAATTTGCTAACTGTACCTCTACATGAAAGAAGTTGGTGGCCCAAATATCGTAATGACAGGCTTTCAAAGGACTTGTATAAAAATTTGGCCGAGATGCCTCGGTCTGCAAGACGTAGCATGCGCATTCTGATGGTTTCCCTCCAATTCCACACCACGGGGTTCAGGTTGCAATATCTTGCCAGCATTGACTCTATATTCTCAACAGAGTCGTTGCATTTGTGACCAGGTAGCCGTCTCAAACAGACGCTAACAGCTCGCTCAGTGGGGTTTACCTGTAAGATAAAACTAATTTTAGTTTTATATGTATATTCTGTTAAAGTTATTTGCTTACCTTTGCTATACTTTGCACTCATATCGTGTTTTTGTACTGTTTGTAGCTATAACGTTCTGACCCACTCTCTACTGTAAATCTCTGAAAAGAGCTTTATTGCTCAACGGATTCCTCCAGTATAAATACATATTCAGATTCGAATGTGGGCTCCATCTATAAGTGATATGCAATACATATTGAGTGGATGTGTAACTCGGGGTGAAATGATTCCCCCCCCCCTTCCACGACTCCATCCCCGAACGATTCAGGACTTCAATTTTGATCAACAATTAATCTATTTATGTATTTATTACATTCTGGTGAATGGTGCAGTAGGCCAGACGGTTCAATGCTCAGTGTGCTGCCCTGGCATTGCTGAGACCCTTGATTCAAATGCAGACAGGTGAGTCGGATATTAAAACCGGCTTCTTAAGTGTCATGAGATTATGGCCTCCATTCACCAATGCCTGCACAAAGAAAAAAAACCCCTTACATTTTCTTGGAAATGCACTTGGTTTGACAACAGTCTAAACCGGTTCGACTGTCAAGCGACGAATAAATTCTCCTCTGTGGCAAAGGGGTATAGAAGGTGCTGCTGCCACACTCCTGCGTTGACCTGTGGTCACTTAAAGGGATGGCAGCAGTTGTTCTTTGATATCCACTTCCACGGGCTGCTCTCTACCGGAAAGGGACGCACTGCTCCGAGGGACCTGAATGGATTATTTATCTCTGGACGGCGACACTGACATTACAACAATTGTTTTAACATTGTGGGAAGAAAAAGACAAAACAGCAAAGCGTGGGGGGTGGTGAATGGGAGTCATGTGAACCCATGACATGGAGCGTGTAAGAATCGAGAAACAAACCTTTATTGTGAAACGCCATTGATTCCAACATGTGTTTGATTTTCAGTTTGATAACTTTTTGACTGATCTCATATGTTGCATTAAAATTTGATTCATGCCTTTCTTTAAAGCCGAAACCCATTCTATTGTTCATTCTTCACTTCCTTGATCTTAAAATTAAACATTTAAGAAAATTGACGAGATAATCGTGACATTTCATTGACTTTTATTTGGAAACAATGATTATGACCTATATCTATAAAAACAACATCTTAACATATAAAAACAGTTGCTTGATACTTATTGAGCAACAATGGTACGTGAACAAAATACAGTTCAGTGCATAAATACAGTATGTGATGTAACCGCATCGTTTGGCATTTTAATCTCAACGTTAAATACGGTGTGTTAAAACAAAGTTATAAAAAGTCGGAATTGCTCATATGAGTTAGGACAAGATATACACATCCTGTTTGATAGCCTTGAACCGGTGGTGAAAATGCCACATTCCTGTGGCAGGAGCATGGCGACCCGCAGGGGAAGCATTGTTGACCGTCTCTCAAAGTGATACTCATTGCATCAATCCCAAAGGGACGACATACATATTCCCATATAAAAATGCATAATCGAATTCAACATTGTATTTGGCAACACATCAGAGAACGTGACATACCATAAAACATATGCAACATATGTCTAACAACAATACAAATACGTTTGTAAAAAAAAAAATCAGTTGAAGTGGAATTGTTATGTTTTATTTTTATTATTTTATTATTTCCATTCTACGTGACTTTACCGAAAGAACCAAGAAGATGATATTCACCCCTTAACTGTGCGCTACATTAAATATGGCAGTGGCTGTACTGGATGGGAGAAGGGGGTGGGTGGGGGGGGGGTGCAATTCCCCCCTGCCCCCCAATCGGAGCAGGGAGATATGTTTCCAAGGTCAGCCCTGGACAACGCTAAAATGACACCTGATTAGCACCCATGAAGAAGACACGCCGTTCTTCGTAGCTGCTCGTCGCCGTGGAGAGGACTGCACCGGTTTGTTCAGAGTTCCAGCAGCAGCCACCTCCACCCTCAACTGGCTTTCGCAAGAGCTTCGTGAACAGTGGGGACACGTTTCATAAAGTACATTTAATTGGGCAAAAAGCAGTCGCGACAAGAGCTATTCTAAATACATCATCTCCCATTGTGTATTTACATTTCTCTTCCCACAGCCAGACACTGCGTGACTTGTGTGGCGATTGAGAAACAACTAAATTGCAATGTTATGCATTCCAAACTTTTAATTACAAACGCCATAAAAAGTGCATCGTGGGGTAATAATCTGCGCTGTGGCACATGTAGACAACGGTCGTATAACCGGAAAACATTTTTTGCGTGTTTTTTATTAAAACACTTTTTTGGTTCTCTTTGCTATTCAAATTTCCAAGAAAGCTTTTAACTCAACAATTGGCGGCAGCGTAAGTGGCGCTTGAATACATCCCCACACCCATTGTGGCAGCCATGGCAGGACGAAAGGACTCCCGTTACGTGTCACTTTCCCATATAAACTCACGCCTCCAATTAGCACGGTTGGCTACGTACCGTGCGAAAGAAGTTCAACAAACATACGCCTACACCCGTACTCTCTAACCCTCCCTATCCTCACCCTTCAACATCCAAGAGACCGATCAACGCAGCCGTCTCATGCTGGTCTGGGGTCAAAAGGTCCCCCCGTGATCATTTCAGGTGGCGGTCCTGAGGCCGTGTTGGAAATTCCACACTCCCATGATGGAGGGGCCGTCTGTCCACCAAACAACCTTAGTTGATTTTACATTAAAATGATACTCGTTTTATCACCCACGGAGGAATGATGGGTTTATTTGACTCTCAGATGGGATAATGTGGCATACCCCCGGTTTTACACGTGAAAAAAAAAACACTTGACAGTCTGGGTATTAGGCGTGCGGCCAATTCATCTCGCTGAGCGGTCTGCTGAATTGCCAGGATTCAGTCTGTGTGGTCAATTCAACTATTCCTTCAGTTTAACGCGCACACACACACACACAAGTTGGTGCGTGCGTCGTAAGTATCGATTGTTCTCAATCGGTGCATCGTCGCATGCCTGCTTGGTGTGAAATATCCAATGCGGCGTTCAAAAATTCCTCCCGTAATAGCAGGAATCCATGAGTACCGTAGGATAAAATATGTCAAGGTAAAGGCTCAGCCCTGCATTGTCTAGCTCTTGCTGCCGCTGGTGGGCGGACCTCCACGAGCGGGTATTGATAATGAGTATAGGAACATTTTATTCGTTGTCAGTATTTGACAGTGGGCACGTGGTACTTTGCACGTGAACCGTGGTCCAGCGTCCCTGGGCACACCTAACTTGAATTATGAACAACAACAAAAAAAGTCCTTGATGTTTCTGTTCTTTGAATGCTGACATTTTGCTACATTCGTTTCATAAAAACTGCAGGAAATGTTTTTTTTATCTGACTTCCACATTGTACACGACTGCATATTGCTTGCGGTTTTATGACTAACAGAGCAGGCAGCTGCCTGCATTGGACTGTAGTGGTAAGGGCTCGTGATTTAAGATAGCAATGAAAGGTTATGAGCACCCTTTCACGTAAAACCATGCTTTTAAATAAAATAGAAATTACATTTGAGAGAGACTGAAACAATTTAAGTTAATTCCATGGTTTTACTGCACTTAAATTCAGTTTCTCTTCACTTATTTTTCTTTGTCACCATGAAGATCTCGGGACAGATGAACATCTCAATGGGACGGCGGATGGGAAGGCACATTCGCAAACACACAAATGAAGCCCACGATTTGTTTTTGCTAAGTCTGTGAGCAAAGCTGTAATTGAGATTTGAAATCACACGCACAATTATGTTTTGTTCGTCCGATGCAGGTAGTGACTGCTTTGTTTACATGGACTAAATGCTGCTACTTCTCCAAATCCAATAAAATCCCCTTCATAAACGTAAACCTGTTTTTTGTTATTCCAAACCAAATATTGTCAATTCGAACACAGCTATCATTCCTGCTTACCCTTTAACCACTAACCCGCGCTTGACGCGCCCCGTTTTCTGTCACACCGAAAGAAACCTTCCCCGACGGCCGCCGATAATCTCACAGGCTGCTCACGGACACCGACGACTTCTTGATGGACGAAGACTCATCGGACCTCCGCGCCGCTCCTCCGGCGCGGGCCAGGCTGGGCTTGCCCGCTTCCGAGAAGGAGCGGCTCACCTCGTCGCTGGTGCGGCGGCAGCGCAGCGCGGAGCGGATGCGCCGACGGAACTCGGCCGAGGCGCAGTAATAGACGAGCGGGTCGAAGCAGGTGTTGAGGCTGCTGAAGGCCAGGCACAGCTTGTAGACGCCGTAGAGGTTGCTGCCGCCGGCCACGCGGTGCATCAGCGAGTGCGCCAGCAGCACGCAGTTGCAGGGCGCGAAGCAGGTGATGAACGTCGCCAGCACCACCACGGACAGCTGGGCTGCGTGGCGGCGCACGTGGGCCGCCCCCTTGCTCGCCGCGGCGCCGCCACCGCCGCCGCCGCCGCCGCCGCCAAGCAGCAGCGAGCGGATGATGGCCAGGTAGCAGAAGACGGTGACGGTGAAGGGGACGAGGAAGACGCACGCGAAGAAGACGACGCAGTACGTTTGGAAGAACGACACCACCGAGCCCATCTTGGGGAAGACGTCGTAGCAGGTGGTGATGCCGAGCTGCGGCACGTCCATCGTCAGCTTGATGAAGTTCAGCGGCGACGCGAACAGCAGGATGATGACCCACGTGCAGGCGCTGGCGGCCACGGCGGTCCGAGCGCCGCGCAGCCGCTGCGCCCTGTGCGGGTGCACCACGGCCAGGTAGCGGTCCACGCTGATGCACGTGAGGAAGAAGATGGAGCAGTGGGTGTTGAGGTAGAGCAAGGTGGTGACGAGGTGGCAGAGGGGGCGCCCGAAGGGCCAGTCGTTGCCCCGGAGGTGGTACGCAATCTGCAGGGGCAGGAAGGCGAGGAAGAGGAGGTCGACCGTGGCGAGGTTCATCATGTAGATGTTGGTGGACGACGGCGACCTGCTGGCCCGGATCCTGCCGCAGAGCATCCAGAACGCGGAGACGTTGGTGGGGAGGCCGACGAGCAGGATGACGATGTAGATGGCGGGCAGGGCCATCGTGGTGAGGCGGCCCGTGAGCACGCTGGTGGTGAAGTCGTCCAGGGTGACGCTGCTGTTGGAGCTCGAGTTGTCCGTCATCGCGGCGATCCGTCTGCGGCAGGGACGAGTGGCCGGGCGACGGAGGTTATATACACACACACAAGATGCAGCCAGATGACGAACAACTGGTCTGTGTTTGTAACACCTACACACTTGTGGCTTCCTGCTTCCGCATAAAACCACTGCTGCTAAATTAATTTCCTTAACACAAAACACATCTAATCTTTAACACGTAGGCTTTCGCGACCAATGTCATCCATAATAGAGGTTTTGTTTGGGGTTAGATCACGTAAATATATAAATGTGTCGTTAAAACCCGCCACCACCCGACACAGCCAACTAGCAAGGGTTGTCACGTAAACAAAACGTGCCAATTCGTCACTAGTACAGCACTAACCGGTGTGTTGGAGAGCCAAGCCACAACATTTACAATCTGAGTACGACGTTTCGCCAGTAATTACAACCAGCTTCATCAGGCGACAGCCAGATTTGTGGTGACCACGCAGCTGCGCTCGTGCACAATGTGGCGACTCCTCTACTTACGAGCGAGTTAGGTTCCTGAGGTCTGTTCATAGGTCGATGTGTGCGTAAGTCCAACTTTACTCCTGTCGTCGATTCCAAACGTGTTGTACGCCGTGTTCACTCAACATGGGGAATGGCTTTAAAAGTTGTATAATCTCCTGTAGATGTAGACGCCACCCGTTATTCATGTTCTGCAGATGTAGATGCCACCATCGCCGTCTATTGCGTGGGGGTTGAACTTACGAGTCTCGGCCGCAACAGGCAACTGGACGTATGGGCAGCTTTGTTCGTATCTCTGAAAGTCCGTAAGTCGAATGTCCGTAAGTAGAGGAGTCCCCTATCTTCTCTACGAACATCTGTCCGACGGTTTTCATTTTCCTAACACGTTGCTCTCTCGCTCGCCTTGTGCCTCTTTGCTTCATCGCCGTGATCCTCGACCCGGCCTTCAATAGCTGCACGAGCATCTTAACTTCGCGGCTGTGTCCCCGTCAACAATTATTAAAAATTTCTTCAGTCAACCCTTTGTGGTGCATGGCCCTTGCGCTTCTCTTGTTTACGTTCATCCCAACTCTGCAGCCGTCACCGTTAAGTCATTACAACAAGCGTTGCGATCGTAATATGTATTCAACATACGCGGGAGTTCTAGATTTGAAGCTTTCGTGACTGCAAGGATTCATACTCTTTGTTTTTTTCGGCAAAGTCACGTAGGTAAAGCAATCAATTAATTAAAATAAATGAAAACAACTCAATTAAATCACGACGTTTCGGAGGCAACACAAGCTTCCTTCATCAGGTGTAAAAAAAATAGGCACAGCAACATAACTGATGAAGGAAGCTTGTGTTGCCTCCGAAACGTCGTGATTTAATTTAGTTGTTTTCATTTATTTTATTGATTGTTTTACCTACGTGACTTTACCGAAAAAACAAAGAGTATACGCGTGAGTGTGTAACACTCGTAGTTCCTCGTGCTATATTAATTATTTCACCAATGTAGGGCTCAGTATGAACGGTGGGGCAGTGGTTGTCGCACTGTGCGATGAACCCGGATTTTCATAAGTTTAGTTTCCTGGTCACGGCTACGAACGGCAGTGGTGAGTGGTATCTGAACCGGTCCTGGGCACCCCATTCACCGAGCAGAACTAACTAGCGTGGTGAAGTATGGTTAAACATCCCACATGGCTGGCACGGTGGGTGAGAGGACGTTATCGTCCAGCTGTGGATGATCACTAGGCTGTACTTTGTTAGTGTAATACTTCATTGGTCGTTATGACTTACACTGCTTGAGCGCATATGCATTGTTTTTTTTGTTCTACACTTCGGATAAATGACATTTTACGAGTTTTTAAAATCATTAGTCCATTGTGCATCTCTACTAATCCCGTCCAATGCTCCTCATGTACAAGTACAGTCCCGTTGTCAATCGGCTGCTGGATGAGGGCCGCCCCCCCCCCCAATGCCGCGTCGTGTCACGTGACTATGTTGACCATACTTCACCACGCTGGTCAAGGCCGGAGGAGCATGGACGTTGGAGCAAATAGTGCCATAGCAACAGCGAATTTATTC
Organism: Entosphenus tridentatus; assembly: GCA_014621495.2. Taxonomy (NCBI): domain Eukaryota; kingdom Metazoa; phylum Chordata; class Hyperoartia; order Petromyzontiformes; family Petromyzontidae; genus Entosphenus; species Entosphenus tridentatus. The sequence continues at coordinate 3,827,604 of CM025616.2, read as the reverse complement.
TTTATATACAGGGCGCTTCAAAAAGATGTTAACACTTCCGACAATTTGCGACAATACCGCAATTAATGTGCCTCCGTGCTCTGGAGACCACCTGGAGAAGATTCCAGGCACGCGTTGACAACGATGGCGAACAAGTGGAGACTCTTTGACTTTTTGAAGCTCTTAACATCACATTTGTTATCATGTTACAGTGTAGTATTATCCCTTCTTATTCCATTAAAAACGATAGTCCCATGTAAGTGTTAACATTTTTTTGAAGCCACCCTGTATTAGTGACCAGACTCAATGATTGTGCACATCGTAAACGTCCCACGATGCGTCACGTGCCATGTGTCACCGTGGCCCCACACCCTTTCGGCAGGAAAGAGCCAGGAAGGTCATTGCTGGATCGCCAGAGGGAGGAATTTTTTTTTTGTACGACCAATGGAAATGTTGTCCATGCAGTGGTGTAATCTCTCGACCAGACCCCTTCACATCCTTCATTGGGTGCAGGAGACCTTAACAAGTCAACAGCACGTGTTTCCACCTCCCCACCATCCTCTCCGTAATTCGTGTTGGATGTGCAGCGCCACAACCCACGCAGTCTAATCTCACGTGTGTGGTTATCGAAATGGGCAGTTTCCAGAGTGTGACCAGAAACAATATGAGACTATGTCTGAAACTGGCGATGGGTTTCTCTCGTCTGAATTAGACGTCGTTTTTGTTAGGTCTGATGGATTCGTCCTTGCAGCCGTTTTGAATTGGGTGCATTCTACCTCCCTCCGTATGTGTATTCATCAACTAACATGTGTAATAACAGTGAAAAGTCACTTTTCTAAAAGCGTTATTCTTTTGCGGAAACATTCTATTTGATTTAAAGCTGCGCAAATGATCGATGAGAGTGGATTGAGAAGTTCTAAAGAAATACTGTTGCGTGTCCCGTGACTCAATCGCGACTCTGAGCGGTGATGATTGTTGCTGAGACGGACTTTAGAAATTCCGCACAATCGCTGCTCATTTTATTACCCCAGACGGGGCGATCGGTTGAGTAGACCCTCCTTAATGATGTTCATTTCAACATTTCGACTGTGAGATTGGCATTTCTCTACAGCACCGACTATGAATAATCTTTTTTCCGTTACAATTCCGTCAAGCTCTACGCGGTGAGCGTGGAGCGGTGGCACAGTGCTTGGCGCACTGCACTGGCGAGTTTGATTTCCGGCCACGAGTGATATCTGAACCGGGTCCTGGGTCCCTCTTCACCAATCTGCATTGACCAGCGTGGAGAAGTATGGTCAAATAACCATCGTAACTCACACAGCAACGGTGAGGCCTTCAAACAGAAATGGATTGATAGAGGGATTGTGCTTCATATCATACACAACATCATTGTCTCCCACCATTCAAAGTGCTCTCCTACACTTGTTTGAGCATGTGTATTTTATGCACACAAATGAGTCACATTACTCACTTTAATCGTCACCATCCTTGACTCTTTACATTGCAAACCGCATAGCGACGGCAACAAAGCATCGCCCGTTATTGGAAATTCACTTTCAGGATAACAGAAAATGTATCCACTGACTCACTGGTCTAGCCTTTTCTTCTCTAAAGTAACCATGCAGAAAGCCATCCATGTGTATCGCTCATGTACGGCTATGATTAGCACGGTTGGCTACGTACGGTGCGAAAGAAGTGCAACATGCATACATACGCGTGAGTTGCTCTGTTCGATGAACAACCGAAACGAACAACCACGGGCTTGGCACCTCTCTGGGGAACGACCTCCACAATTACGTGGATCTCCGTGTCCTCTCTGTTCATATCTCTGCGTGTCTCTCTCCGTGTCACCTCAATGTATCTCTCCTGTGCTGTGCTGTGTGTGTGTCTGTCTCTAAGAGCGTCTCTTCTCCCCGTCAGCACGTGGCCTCGCTTAGTGTCGACGCGGCTCTTACCTTAGGAAGGAGCCACCATCACCCCATCTGACCACATCATGCCAAAGCTGTGTCCCCCAGGGATAGCCTTTCAGCTACGCATATGCATTAATGGAACACGCTTTGCTTCTCGTACACACACATCATGCGGAGAAAGCAACTAACTGCTCATGGTTTTCGAGGTCACAGGCGGGCAGTGACGAAGCTGACCCAAAAATTGTAATTCCAACCGCCCTCCCCACGGCAAGCGGCGGAACGACCAGGCACTTAAAAAAACACGGCACCTTCCAATAACAGCAGAAGCCACAGGTATTAACAGTTGAAGGTAGAAACCTGAAACTGCCCAACCCAATGCCTGTGCTTGCCTGTACAGTACCGTAGTTGCTGTTTTTTTTCCATCTCTCGAAGCCCTAAAACATTCCAACATTGGCGTTACAGTAAAAGATGAGGGTGCAGCCCTGCAATTGCTCGCTCACGTCACTGGTGGTGGGAGAGCCTCCACTACAGGTAGCCCTATAGGGCCTCTTTAGCGGGGTACTTGGCCTACTCTTCCACGCTGGCCACACTGGGACACAACTGGCAACTTTTGAAATCCACGTCCGGTGTGCCGACCATCACACGATGGCAACATCCCTAAGTATTACAGTACGTCGCATGTCCGTACTCGCTGTTGACTGGAGTATCGGACGGATATGTGAACATCCACAGCAATTGACAGTTACAGCACCATGCACCAACACTGCGCTGGGTGTGGGCGGTCGACCGGCTACGATGGGATGAGTGACGGTCAGAGATACACGACGTTGCACCGCGCTTAAAAGTAGGTACAATACCTGCGCTTCCAACGTGCAGGTGTTACCTTCTGGTCGACGCCACGGAAAGTCAACTTCCAGGCGTACTGGCAGCGGTGGAGTCTCTTCTTCGCGCCTTCTTTCACCCGTGAGGCTGGCTGCATCAGTGATCCCACGGATTACTAGCGCCGGTTGACGATGATCAAAGGGGCTGTCTATGGCTCGGATATTAAAGCTTTCGTCAGCCCATGGGGAGGGAGGGGGGGGATATGCATGTTACAGCCTGCCTTGTTTTTTTCGCCCCGAAATATTTGAGCAAAGGGTCTCAATGTCTCTTCCTCAGGCACAGTGGACTTGCAAAGCGATGGTTTGCCGGTTCGATCTCCCGGCGGGGACGTTAAAACAATGGTACAAGTCTCTTAAATCCGACTAACCCCCACCTCCAACACCTCACCACCCCCCTCCGCATCTGTCCGCCCAGCAGTGTGCGGTGCATGTGCACACCACACTTTGTCGAGCGGCAGGTCGTGTGTGGTGGGGTAAAGTGTGGGTCTTGCCACCTTTCCCAAGACCTCTGGATAACTTAAAAGAGTTGGCCAAACGCCCTCTCGAGGGACTCTGTAAAACTCCCTCGAGTGAACAAGTTAAAAAAAATACATAACAGCCAACGTTTCGGGCAATGACCCTTCTTCATTGCATATAGAGAGGCCAAAAAATGTGATCAGGACAATTAGCTTTGGGCCAATCGCCCTTTAACCTCTCCCTAGGCACGACCTCTCTGGCAGATGTGCCGTGCAGAAAAGTCATTGGCCAAAAAGTTGTCCCCTATTATGCACTGTTTCTTTGTGAGGAAGTGTTATTGACGAATGTGTTGAGTTGTTGTTATTGTTGTTGTTATTCGTGCGTGTGCACCTCATCCAATGCAGTTATCACCAACAATACTATATTACATTTTTTTTAGACTTAAAACTTATCGTGACTGCAAGGAATTCATATTCTTGGTTCTTTCGGTAAAGTCACGTAAATAAAAAAGAATAATATAATAAGAAAAAAATAAGAAAATAAAACTAATAAATTGAGAATAATAAAATAAATTAAACCACGACGGTCTTCATCAGGCGAAAGACCGCTTGTGTTGCAATCGAAACGTCGTGGGTTTTTTGCTTTTATTATTCTCTATTTATTATTATTAGTTTATTATTTTAATTTTATTTAAAGTTTTGATGTTTTGTTTTCTATTTACATATTTTTGTTTACGTTTTTTGTTCTGCCTGGAGCGAGGGACGTACAGTCACGTGCGAAGCACGTGCGGGTTTACTAGTTTATATAAGAAACAAAAGTGGCATTAGGGTTGTGAACAAAGAAAGAGAGAGGGGGGGGATTAGGACGCGGACACGCTGGGAGAGACGAGGGACAGGGCTAAGGCAGACGAGGTGGAGGCGGAGGAGGAGCTTCCTGGCGCAGAGAGAGAGAGACAGAGGGGAGGAAGAGGAGGGGGAGCGAGGCGGTGAGGAACGGGAAAACACTGCCGACACTACACCGCGTGCGGCAAAGACCGGAGCGTGGGTGAATCGAGTTGGGTCCGCGACATTTTCCTCGTATCGTAGGCGCGCCGCGCGGCGAATCTGTTATCGATTGCTCGGGTGCGTTTGTAAATTTGTTCCGAGGCACAAGCGTGTGACAATGAACTCTGCGAACTGGATTCGACGGCTTTGATCTCGGCGGTAGCCGTGCCAGTGACGGAAACGCAAGTCCAGCCAGTGTGCGCTGCACCATTGCTGCACGGTAGCATTATAAAAAAAAACCGGTACGAATTAGTAAATCCACGTCTAGGATGAAAACCTCCGCACAACGTGCGATTCACGTGGGGTGATTGAACCCGCGCCATTAACTTTGCACAAGGCAAACCTCGACCTTGCACAATGTTTGTAAAGCCGAACGGGGACTGCACAAGAATTTCACAAACACCTCGCGAAAGATCCGACGCAGAATTTACCCGAACTTCGATCTTCCGTTCGAAGCCGCTCACCACAACCCCTAAAACCCGCATCCACTGCACGTTGAACTTCTTTTGCACCGTACGTAGCCAACCGCGCTGATCGGAAGTGCGGATACTCGCTGAACGAATGGAAAATAAGTAAAATATTAAAACACTTTTTAAAAAACACGCTTTTATGAAATTTACTAGTAATGGCAGAACTCCACGACTCCAGGAAGTGGCCCCGAAGCTCGCCACAACGTAAGGGACCGTGGCCAATTACAGCCAACGTCAGTTGATCGTGGACAATTAGACCCAAGCCGAAACATAACATTAAAAATAATGTTTAAAAAATATGTCTTATGATAGAATATAGTATTGTCATCAGTATGACATAAGTATACCAAGTTTGCAGTCGATACCACACTGGGAAGTGGGTTAAAATCGAGTTACAAGATTTGAGCATACAACAACGACAACAACAACAGACAGAGTGAGTTAAATGAAAGCGTGTAAAAACACATTCTCCAGCAGTGTTGCGACCTGTGGTTAATTAACCCAGACCAGAGACCATGTAAGGGGTCACAACTCGGAGGAGGAGGAGGCATCATTGTCGCAGCGATGCACGACTCCCGCTACTCCTGGAACAATCGTCTGGCTCAGCCACCTCCGTTGAAATTATAATCGTTTCTCGACATCCACATCAGCCAAACGACGTTAGTTATCGGATCATGCTTTGTTCCTGGTGCAGAGTGGTGGGGGGGGGGTAGTTGGAGGACAGAACCGGTTTAGATTATTGTATTTGCTGGTGATCGCTGAAAGTGGAATGCAAATTTTGGTCAATGGGTCACAGCTAACTTTGCTAACCACTCCGCCACCGATCCCACGGAAAACATTGCACGGTTTGATTGGCACTCTTGGCATTTTCTCTCTCTCTCTCTAAATATCTGCTATTCTACTCCATTTCAAAAACATTACACAATGCCTTCATATGCACCACAATTAATCTGCTGTTTTCGCATGCAGCTCCAAGTCTACATTGTCACCTCGCCTAGATGGATGCGTGTTCAGCTATTATAATAATCATTTTATAAAGCGCATTTCATACAGATGGAAGCATACCGCGATGCCTCCACTTCCCGTGCTGCCTTCTCCCGGCGAGCCTGGGAAATGGCACCTCCTCGACCCCCCCCCCCCACTGGAAAAGAGGTTCCACAACAATCTGTGTGGTGATCCACCAACCCTCGCTGCCTCCACAGTGCCGGATGACAGGCGATCACGTGCAGCAGCAGCACAGCATCCACCCCGATCCGTGTGTTTCCACCAGCTGCTGTTGCCGGCCCAGCCAGAAGTCAAGGGGTTAGATTAATTTTTAAAGTGCGTGTCAGTTCCCGGTGAAGGTAATCCACATGAACTGCAGTGTACGAATGTGGGGAAATTCTTGGTATTGCCATTTCAAGCTAAATGACCTCAATGGGGTTTTTTGTGTGTGTGTGTGGTACTGCGTTTGTAGCGGTGCACACACACAAATAAAAAAAGACTCGGCACATTCGTAAACCACACGGCCCCAAAGAGGAAAAGTACACGTGTGACGTTTGAAGCAATGGTCCTACTTCATACCTAAAGCGTCAACTATTATGTACGGTGTATTTTTGTTCACTCTCTAGGGCAGTGTTATTGACGAATGTGTTAATGGTCAATGATCTCACCGGTCATTCCACGAAGAGAAGCTTCGAGACTGGGGCATCGATTAAATTGTGAAAGGATGAACTCCTTTTGCTCGCAATCTTTCAGAGTTATAGGGGCTCACGTGATGTTCCTTGACTTCACCGTCAGAAGATTCCCGGGGTGCATAGCTTCACGCGTGCGGTGCCGAGTCAGACGAGCTATTAAGGAATTATTGTACTCGCGGCGCCTTGCCCATTGCTTTCGCACTCCAATTATAATTGGGTGCTCCTGTTGGCACATGCTGTTCGAACTTGGGGGAGGGGGGCCTCATGCAAAGACCGGGTTAGTGTGCCACGGTGGCGAGATGTTAACTACCTCGCCTGGTATACAGGAGGTCGTGGATTTTTGATCCCCATCCTGACGATGCCTGCTGTATATTTTGAGGTTGCATGTCTCTTTCACCGTGGTCGCATGGATTTTTCTCCGGGTTCTCCGGGTTTTCCGCCCCCCCCCCCCTCTACATTTAGACTCAACATCGGGCGTTCTGAGTGTTTCCACACGATAAAGGCCACTTTTCGTTGAGCCATCATTTGTAGCCGAGTCGCTTCTGAAAAAGATCTACATCGCTCAGTGGTGTCCTTAACCTGTTAAACTCAACATAAATTATATTATTGGTTCTTTTCGGTAAAGTCACGTAGAAGGGAAATAATAAAATAGTAAAAATATAAAACAAAAAAAATTCTCACGACGTTTCTACTGCAACACACGCAACATCAGCAGGTGCAGTAGAAATGTCGTGAGAAATTTTTTTGTTTTATATTTTTATTATTTTATTATTTCCCTTCTACGTGACTTTACCGAAAGAGCCAAGAATATGAATCCCTGCAGTCGCGAAAGCTTTAAATCAAAATTTAAACATAAATTGTTCCATACTCTTTGCTTGTGTTGCGATCGAAACGTCGTGATCTATAATTTTTCTACCCACGCGACTTTACCGAAAGAACCAAAGAGTATGGATTCCTGCAGTCACGAAAGCTTCGAATCAAGACAGAAATAGTTTCGTTTGAGCGAATCGGCGGTGCGATGCTTCCATGTTACCACCAGGAGACGCTCTGCGCTCTCGAAAGACTTCACTCCCTCCTGCCTTGTCACTCGTGAAATTAATTCACCCGGAGGAACCTGCGGGAGACCGTCAGAAAATTGGTTTGCGGAGGTGGAAAAGTGGGGGGGGGAGTATTGACGACGGGCGTTGGGGGAGGAGGTTCTTTTAGAAAGATGACCTCACACTGGTGTCGGTTTTTTGTGTCTTTTTCTTCTTCAAGTGGGTGACTCGTAAAGCCCTCGCTGACAAGGCGCGCGCGTGTCTGCATGTTCTCGTGTCAGGATCCCATTCATCATCGGCATCATTAAGCCAGATCATTCCACTGCTGGATGAAGGCCTCCCCAATCCGTCGCCTGCGATGTAACAATCCTGCACGAGCTTATTTCATGACTCCGTCTCCCCTGGTTAACGTCCTCTCCGCCGTGTCCCTTTCCTCGGCCGTCGTTCCGTTCTTATTCTTGGCCATTGCTCGTTTGTCCTTTCCAGCGACGCGTCCTGCCCAAACCTAATTCTCTTAACGGTTAGAATGATGCCATTGACCTGCGTATGATCTCTCATCCGTGTGGAGGTCAATGCAGTGTTCTTCACTCATTTTCAGAGGTGGCCCATCATCATCATCAGTGTGAGGGCAGCCACACATTTGAAAGCACTGGGTTTTGACAGCACGATGATGATGAAGGGTGAGGGGGGGTTTCATCATTTGTGTATTTTCGAGGCCCGCACGCCAGGGGCCACATTAAATGCCTTGCAACGAAGGACGCTGGGTTAATGCCAGCATGTTGGCGGCTGCATTTGGTCTTTTTGGTCGCTGGGGAATGGAGCATGCCGGGAAATGCCGACAATCATTCTGGCAGTTTTGGTTTATTGCGATTTGTATTCCGATTTGCGTGCGTAGATATATAATTGTTACAACATGTCAAAGTATTTAGGGGGCGTCCATAAATTACGTCACGCGATTTTGGACGATTTTTGATCGCCCCCGCCTCGTCACACGGCGTCACAAAAAATCAGACCCCCCCTGAAATATGACGTCACAAAGCTCTGCCCACCCCCCCAAATAAAACATGCTTCAAATCGCTTTAAACTATTGTCATTGTAGTGCGTATTTAATGTGGCGCTGCACTCTAATGTTGTAGGAGAAAAAGTATATTTAATTCAGTAGAACGTGTTGTTTATATTTATTTAAAGTTGCGTATTTTGATGTGACGTCACATTTCGAACCCCCCCCTCGTCACACATCGTCACAAATGTCTGACCCCCCTCCCTAGGTGCGTGACATCATTATGGACGGTCCCTTATATATGGATTGTTCCATGGATGTATGCGCTTGGCTTACGACCAAAACCCCACACTGCAGGGTGATTTGGTCTGGTTAATGCTCGGAATTTTTTTGAAGTTTCAGAAATCAAGAGGCCAGGATTCGTCTCATTCGCAAGTGACCCGGGGCATTCGTCTGCCAGTAGCCAGTAGGGGGTGGTGAGGGTTGATGGTTGCTGTGTATAATCCCAACTTAAACATTCGTGGCTAATTTTCAAACTTAACGCGATGGGCTGCAGTTGCAGCGCCACGTGGTGATGGTACTGTAACTCTCATTGTACAGTACTCTCTCACGCCTATGCTCCCCGCACCCTGCAACCCACAACTGAGCAGCGCAGTTGAAGCCAAATCATCCCACCCACGATTCCCTACGGCACGAAGAGGCCCTAAGCCCAGCCGTGGCTTCATTAACAGGGCTGTTGTGTAACACGCAACAGGTGTTGTTGGGCACAGATGTCGCCAGTCATAGGAGGTCGACTGACATGAAACCCCCGGGACCTGCTGCGAGCCTTCCACACTTGCACGTGATGGCCTCAGAGTACACCTAGCCTGGCACAAGCGCCGTGGTGACATCACCACTTCCTGTGGCGAATGGCGGTTGTTGTTGTGGTTTTTCGTTACGTGCATCGTTTGCCCCGAAATGTTATTACCAGATTTCAACAACAAAAAAACCCGTAAACGTATTACCCCGTAAACGAAAGTGTTGAGATGTGAATCTGTAAAGCGTTTTGTTTTATACGCCCGTAGACTATTTGTTGAGCGTGTATAAAGATCCAATCACTGCGCTGTCACGGGATCGGCCCGCAATTACTGAACCCTTCCTATCTGCCATCTGTAGGGGACACAGATGTTGAGGGTTTCACGAGTGGTGGTTGGTGGTGGGGGCCTAGGGCCGAGGAGTGAAGAGGAAAATGTGACGATGGGGAAATTTGTTGGTGAAACTTGCTGTTGTTTTTTTTATAATAAATAAGTAAATGGTTCACTCTCAGTGACCGTGGCTTTTTCAAACGGGTTATTTTGATTTTAAAAGTGCACATGTCCCAGCGGCTTCCAAATAATGTGGATATTTCAGTGCGTACGAACATTACACGAGCAATAACACGTGTACCCACAGATAAATTAGAAACATTCCCAATTACCATCGTCATCAGCCATGGTCAATCCCCGGCTGGATGAAGGTATCCCCAAGTCACTATCACCTCTCAATATCCTGCCATGCAACACTCAAAATATAATTTAAAATCGTCTCAGGAATACTATGCTGACATATATATATTAACTCATTTGTGAAATCCCAATTAACTACAGGTGGCTGATGCCCACATTCAAACCCACGATCTTTCAGCCTTTTCTTAATACATTCATGGCAGCCTACAACTACAATAAATATAATTTGCATTTATACAGCGTATGAGATACCGCTGCGTCGACGCTTTTGACGTGCAATGCTATCGGAATACAACGCCACTGCTGTTCCGTATGACGCATCCCTTTTGCCAGAGAGGTGTGGAACACGCGGCATGCTTAACGGAGCATCTCTTCAACTCGAAGCAAAGAGACCCCCTCAAGGGAGAATCGCAGCGGTGGAGGCATTCACAATTTTATTTTTTTAAACCGGCGAACGTGATGAATGATTACATTGAACGACCGAACAACAGGCCAGATAATCACTTCCCTCTTAAACTTTTCTCACACGTACAAGGATATATATACGGTATTTATAAAATTGAGATAAGCACTTGTTCTGTGTGAGACACTTAACAATATGCATAACACGTGTTCTGCATATCAGAACACGTCTTCTGCATATCGGTAAGCGGTGGCTAGCATCAATAAGCGGTGGCAACCATCGGTAACCGAGTGACGCCTCAACCGGATCTTGGGGCGCCCTTTCACCCAACCTGCACTGACCAGTGTGGTGAAGTATGGTCAACTAACGGGGGTTTCCAGCAGGGAGTTAAAAATGGGCTATAAACATCACAGTATGGCCTCGGGGTAGCGGGTTTTGTCACTTGTTGTCGAGGTTCGCGGTTCGGATCTATCGGTCTCCCTAGTTATTACTCCGGGTGGAGTAACCTTAATGACGCGCCGTCTGCTTCACAGTGGACGTTAAAGATCTCTTGATGTCATTCGCAAGAGTGTGCCGTCGTGGTGCCCGGCCTCAGGGTTCAATTGTTGCCAAATTCGAAAATTGCCCGCACATCACTCAATTGGGATTATTCGCCGAAAGAATCGGTAGGCTACGTGCAGTGCGAAAGACGTTCAACGTACACACATACGGACCAATGCTCCAGGTCACTACAGCATTGCAAATGCGACTCATTCTGGTCTCTTGTGTTGTCACCTGGTGAAACAAATTAACTTGTGACTTGAAAATCTTAAAATTCATCATCATCGTGTGCCTTGCTTCAGCTGATGAGCGACAATCATGTCAAAGAATTTCCACCCTGATTCGCTTTCTATAGCTGGTATCAACTGTCTCCATCTATCTCCCATTATGAACATAGCCGTCCCCAATGTTTGCTATTGATGCATTAATTAAATTTGAGAGAGAGCGAGCAAGAAGTTATGGAGCCCCATGCAAGAGTTGTAAGACAGGCATGATGACAATAATAATAATATGTCCGGCAATTTTGTCAATCCAATGCTGCACGAAGGCCTTCCCACGCGCCACGTTGGTCACGGGGTGTTGTTTAACCATACTTCACCACGCCAGTCAGTGTAAGTTGGTAAAGGGGGTGGGGGGGGGTCCCAACACTGGTTCAGATATCACTCAACATCGATGTCAGCCGTGGGCTGGGGTTAAACCCACGTTGCCGGAGTCGTAGTGCGGTCTGCTAACCACCATTTCCACCGCTCCTCCCAACCCTATTCAGCAATGCGTTTATTTCAATCGGTGTATTGTGATCATCATCATTATTATTGTTGTTGTATAAAACACACGCACATTCTCCTTCACGGCAGACATTATATATGTCCGGTGGCTGGAACAACTTTAATATATACATGAGCACATCGCTCTCGATCCGTACGTGACACAGATGCATTCCGGTGATCATGTTCCCTGCTCATCTTCACGGGCAGAAATCCGAGTTGACTCTTAATTATTTCTGAAAATTGCCCATTGTCCCGAGTATGAGTCAGACGAGAGAAGGGGGGAAAAAAATCCTTCCAAGGGTGACCGAGTCAGTTGAGGCCAATATCATTATCGTGCTCGGAGAGCAGAGCCACGGGAAGGTTTGATTGCCTAGAGGTCTAATATTTAAACTGTAGCCGTGTTTGTTCTATGCAGCTTATTGTAGATTGTTCTTTTTAAAGGATTGATGCATAACCCCGCCGACTGGTGATTGTTAACTTGGAGTGGCGTTTATGTATACATGTATGCTGTCTGGAACGGCGCAGGGATGCTGCCCTCGTGGGTGTAAAGATTAGCACACTGGACTTTATTTAAGGTCAGAAGGTTGCTCGTTCGATCTCTCAGCGCAGGCAGTTAAAGCACTGGGTTAGTTTCTCGAATCGCCCGGCCTCTTGTCCATCCAGCAGTGGACGACAGTCGCTCGGCAGGCAACGTGCATTTGGCGAGAAAGAATCGGCCAAAATGTCCTCTAGAGGGGGCCCTCTAGAGCTCCCTCTAGCATTGGCCCCTTCCAGCAGCAGTGCCGTGAACGAGCAATTGCAGGCCTGCGCCTTTACCTACAACGGCGCAGCGATTAAAATACGAGGGAAGTGAAAGAAAAAGCGTGGGAAAGAGTGGAACGTTGGTAAATGTTCTTAGTACTGTTGTATATTTTCCCCATACTGCATCTAAATATTCAACTTTACTTAAATTACGGCAAAAAATGATATAGAACACTTTCAAGATGTTTAGCCCTCTGATATGTGTCCAGGTCGTACCGAGTGTTGTTCGGCACACTGCAAAAAATATATAACGTAGGAGTAACAACATTACATTTTTATTTAAAACTTTCGTGACTACAGTAATTCATGTTCTTGGTCATTTCGGTAAAGTCACGTAGAGAGAAAATTCAAATTAAAATATAAAATTATTAGAAAATAATAAAAGCAAAAAATCCACGACGTTTCTTCATCTCCGCCTGATGAAGACCGCTTGTGTTGTGATCGAAACGTCGTGGGTTTTTTGCTTTTATCTTGATTTTAATTGTAATTTTATTAAATTATGTATCTTTTTATCTTCTATCTCCGTGACTTTACCGAAAGAACCACTAATATATCGTAACAACATTATCTAGCTAAACCAAATCATTTGAATTGAAGTTCTGCTAAGGCCTCTCTTTAAACACTTGTGTAGCGTGCCATCGGTGGTTCGCTTTGCATCGTCGCTAAATGGCAGCTGGTGAAACAGAGGCGTCAAAACTACCGATTGGCCGTGCGCGCAGTCGTTCCACGGAAGGAGACTCTCGTAATTTACAAGCGAATCCTGACAGCAAGGGTTCAACACTGCAATCCTACACCGTCCCATTGAACCCTCACAACATCCGGAGTTCATCACATTTTCTCTGAGATCCCTACTTTTTGTGTTTTACCGCTTCTTACTTGGGACACACATTTAAAACACACACACACACACAATAGTTGCTCTTAGAGCTGACGTGTTCTTCGGGTCACGCCGCGCGTTGTTCGTCACGAGGTCTGACGTTTCGCTCCGCGTGCTTGGGGGAGCTTCCTCAAGGAACCGAATTCACGTGCTCGGAGATTCAGCCGGAAATGGAAGTCAGTTCCAGAAGAAGCCCCTCTGCACGGCTCCCCGTGGGTTTGTAGGGCGAAACGTCGGACACGTATACCGAACATCACATGTACGTATGTTCAACTTCTTTCGCACCGTACCTAGCCAACCGTGCTCATCGGAGGTGTAGAGTAAGAACAACAAAGTAAACACAAAAAGCTGCTCTACAGCAATGAGTTTTCAATCTCGATGTAAATGTGCATAGCTCCAGTGGCTTCCTAATCACGGTAACGACCCCAATAATAACATCGGTGAGCTGTAGCAGCACGACCGTTAAACACAAAGACAAAAAAAATCACCTCCTCTAATAGCGAGCAGAATTTATTTTATATATGCGGGAAGGGTTACGGAAGGACTGTGCTGTTGTAAATTTCCGCTTCTTTAAATAGGCTTCTTTTTTCTTCTTGTCTCTCGTCTCCAACGGCAGCGCTCCCCCGTTTGGAGTCTCTCCTGTTGTAATCAATCTCTCCCGGGGCCTCATCAAACCCAGCCATTCATCACGGACGCCACTCCCTGTGCACCCGTGGGCATCATTTACACGTGGGGAGGAATCCCCTCGCCTCCTCCACAGGATCGCCGTTGGAACTCGCGGAATAATTTTCTCTCGCGGCCGCATTATATAACGCGGCATTTTTGGTTCACTAGCGAAGAGATGGATTTGTGCTGCCGATATCAAATTGGAAACGTTTCTCTGCTCTCCCGCGCTCGAATCGGTTTCGAGGATCGTGAATAAATGTTCGTGTGAGTAGAGATGTCATTTAATTTGTCATCATATATCGTTTTTATTTAAAGCTTTCGTGACTGCAGGGATTCATATTATTGGTTCTTTCGGTAAAGTCACGTAGAAGGGAAACAATAAAATAAAAAATATATATAAATTTAAAACAATAAAATTCTCACGACGTTTCGATTGCAACACAAGCAATCATCATCAGGTGTGAAAACCACAGCAAGAAAATTTGAAAAAAAGTGTTGTTTTTTTCTTAACGTTAAGAAAAAAACGCCACTTTTTTTTGTTTCCCTTCTACGTGACTTTACCGGAGGAACCAAGAATATCATAGTGTTATATAATTGGGTGGATCCGGTAATGCAGCGGGCTAGTGAACTACGCTACGAACCCCAGCAAGATGAGTATGATTCTTATAGTCATGGCAAACATTAGTGATGAGTGACATCTGAGCTGAGCCTGGTAACCCACCTCGCACCCTTTAGCAATGCATGCTGACAAGCGTGGAGAGGTATGGGTCAAACAGCGCCCATAACTAATGTCTGTGATAATTTTGAACTTATTTCGCAGCGTGCGTAGCCAACCATAAGAAAGACAACAAACTAAAGACACGCACACAGACACACAGACACACACACAGATACACAGACACACACAGACACACACACAGACAACGAATACACAGAATAGTGTGGGATGCATTCATCCAGTAGTAACGTTTATAAAGGGCTGCCATTTTATATATATATAAGTTTTATTATGAATATATCATTAATGTCAGATAAATTTAAGTTTTATGAGCCTACTTTGAGATGTTAAATATATTTTCAGTGAAATTTCCATTTTCGTGAAAACTAAAACTGTTTCGTTATTGCTTCTCTCGGGGTGAATTAATTCACAGAAAAATCTGCAATATCGTGCTGTTTATAAATGAAGTCATTAAATGGTTACATGTTTGTTCATTTCCTAAATTAATTCTGATGTATCAACATAGTACTTCAACAACTGCTCCGTTTAGCACAAATAACACACGGAGTGGATTTCATAAACGCACTTTGCACAGCCTCAGAAGTTATCGTGAATTCTATGAGCGTATGGCGTAGCTTAAACATGTTCATCGATTCAAGATGTACGACTGTACACATTGAAACATGGGTGCTTCAAAAAGGTTTTACATTGGCATCATACATGATGACCAACGCACACTTGTGGCAGCGTGCCTAACACCTTAACGTGAATGTGCTAACGACTGCACCCTAGCTTCTCTCCCCGGTGCTGTATAATTGTTATTTCTAGATTTGAAGTTTTCGTGACTGCTGCAAGGATCCATACTCTTTGGTTCTTTCGGTAAAGTCACGTAGGTGAAAATAATAAAATAATAAAAGAAAATACTAAAATATATTTTTTTGTAGTTCATTAGTTTATTTTGTATTATAATTTATATCTTTTTTTCTTTCTTTTTTTATATTTTTTTTTACCTACGTGACTTTACCGAAAGAACCAAAGAGTATAATTGTCATTCCCAAGTCCCCGCTTGTAACCTGTGAAGTCAGATCACACAAGTCGACATCAGAGCACTCAGAAACCAATAACTTGCAGTTGATTACTAACACGCTACCCGTGATTGCGCAATTCAACACTGATATAATGGATGGGAATGCAAACTGCACGACAGAATCGGGCTTCATTAATTATATGCTTGCTTCACTTATCAAGCCAAACTTAATCCCGGGAACATCTGAGAAGAGAAGCCGATAAGCTATCTGGTTACCAGTAAAACACAAGACGGATTGCGTCGACAAAATAACATATTAGATTTACACTTTGTGTGGTTTTTATTGCCGTTTTTGTTCCCCAAGTTTTTTTTTATGGCGGCTGCTCTCATGTGAAGCGATTTGCCGTTCTGTAATCGTGTGTTCCCGTGACGTTGGCCGTCAATAAATGCATCCTCCCCGTATCGTAAGCGGCGATTGAAATTGCCCACTCAAGGACGACATTCTATCTAAAAACTCTATTCCGAGCGAGAGAAAGAGAGAGAATTACAATGTCAGCATTGCGACCGGCTACCGCTACAGAAATCGTCTCCATCAAGAGGCACACGGGGTGACTCACACAAACTATGCTGATGTGCTTACGCAAGGCGATTGTGTCATTGTATGCATTGTGTGTGCCTTTGAATATATTTGTGTTTGTGTGTGTTTGTGAAGAGCAGTGAGTGTCGGAAGCCGGCCACAGCCGAGTTCAATTCCCCTTCACGGTCACTACCAGTGACGATTATCTGAACCGATCCTCCCCTAGGTCGACTCAGGCTTTTAATGAGCACCTGTTGCGATGTGTAAACATCACCATTAGGGAGACAACCACGGCTGGCCGTGGTGCTGGCCACCCACCCCCTCGTATGCTGTCGGCCTTCATAGACACTTGCCAACAGCACTTGCCACAATAGTCTGTTAAGGCTATACGGGGGGGTATTTTTTATTTTCACTGTATGTGTTCGTGAGTGTTGTATCGGTCCATGCACGACGCAATAAACCCGGAAAGCCGAGTTACATCCCTAGCCACAACCAACATCAGTTGCAAAAGGAATATCTGACCTAGTCCTGGTCCTCCCGTAGGTCAACTCAGCCTTAAATGAGTAAGGTGATGTGTAGCTGGTGTGGTGTGTGAACATAAACATTGGGCGAGAGACCAGAGCAGCTGGGTGTGGTACTGGCAAGGCCATCCTTTTATTGGCGTTCATTGTGACGCTCTTCAACAACAAAAAATACCACTAAAAAATTTCGCCATTGAAAATGTGATTTATAAAAGCATGTGGATGCAGGACCCTTCACAACATATCGATGCACACTTTTTATTAGGCCCTGGTTGGAGATAAAAAAAAGATTTTTCATTGTCATATTTTTTGGAGCAGAAAATATATTTTTAGGATTTTGGATATTTCTAGTCATAAACATATACTTGCTTGTACTTGTGTCAAATTTTCCCTTTCTCATAATTTTAGAACCTAATTCGAATTTAATTGGCCACTCGGTCAAAATCATAGAAATGGTACGTTTTTTTTAAATCCCTGTCAATCCACAGGGATATGAAACAAACGGATGAATAGATTTTTTTTTATCTCACAATGTTTATCATCCGTGTGTTTTGTTCAAGGTCTACTACCCATGCCCTGCCATTCGTGGGAGTTGTTTGATCATACTTCACCACTCTGGTCAGTGCGGATTGGTGAGACTGGGAGGGGGGGGGTTCGGTAGTTGTCTGGACCGTTTCAGACATCTCTTGCCACTGATGTTAGCCGTGCCCATGAACGCGACACGCCAACCACTGAGCGCACCACCACTCAATCCCCGTATGGAATATAACACCGTACAAATACGGACAATTTATAATTAGTTTGCATTCGTGAATACACAACAAACCGAGAGGGCATTATTGGTGTACAACTGGTGCTAATAACGCTGATAAAAAAAACAAGCACACAGCGGGGTTTGCATAACATCATCAATCCCAATTGACTGTCCTATTTTATACCGCCGTTCAACAGTGGCTTTACAAGAAGCTCGCCCAGCGAAAGCACACGCCGATCCACTGGCACCGAGGGAGCTCGAGTCCTCGTGTCACCTCTCCGCAGCTAGCGAGGGGTGACACGAGGCCTCAAGCACGTTGATTTGCGAGCTGGGGGAAGAGGTGTGTGTGTGCGCAGGGATTCCAGCACCACCGGCTGGCATCCCTGCAGAAATATCTACTCATTACATTAACGCGGGGAGGGCTCTGGCGCCGTGACAACTATCAACATGAGCACTGCACTCGTCGTAATTAGGGGCGCCGCGGTGGCGAGATGTTAACTACCTCGCCTGGTATACAGAAGGTCGTGGGTTCGATCCCGTGATCCCGACCCTGACGCTTGTGTATTGTACGTTCGCCCCGTGGTCGCGTGGATTTTTCTCCTGGCTCTCCGGTTTTCCCCTCCGGATTTAGAATCAACGTCACGCGTTTAGAATATTCGACTGCCATACATTTCCACGTGATGATAAGCCATCGTCGTTGAGCGATTATTTGTGATAGCCAGGTCGCTTCTGAAAACAATCTATATGGCTCAGTGGGCCTTATTCTTTGGTTCTTTCGGTTGTCACGTCTAAAGATAAAATAATAAATTAAATAATAGCATATTACGACGTTTCGATTGCAACACAAGCAATCATCATCAGGCATAAAAGAAATAGCAGCAAAAATCTAACTAGAAAACTATAGACAGACATACAAGCAGACAGACATCACAAGGACACACAGAGAGAGAACACATATCGGCACAAAGAGAGAGGTCGTATCTGTGGTGGGGCCTTAAATATAGAGAGGGGGGCGGGGAGGGGCGGAGAGAGGAAGGGGGCAGAGAAAAAATTAGCATGTCAATGAGTGGACGACAACTTGCAAGTAACGACGTGGTACGGTACGCAAGCTTGAAAATCATGAGAAAGACACACTAAAATTTAATAACCTAGTAAAATATCGAAATGTAATGTAATGCAACCCAGAGAGTCGGTCTTACCTGGTTAAAATAACAAAAAATAGTTTTCGTTTTTATTGTTTACTTTAGAAATCAGCAGCAGCGTAACATGGTAATCTATGTACACTACGAAACCTGGCGACTCGAGTTCATCAGCGGCGAGCGATATCTAAACCGGGCGCGAGAGTAGACGACAATTGGGCCACGCGGTGACTCAGTCCGCCGTGCCGTTTGTGCGTTCGCGCACAGTGCCAATCGGTGCAATCGGGACTCACATTCCACTGAAAACGATGACGGGATCCTGACTTCGGAAACCAGCAATTAATAATAAAAAAATTAACCCGTAAAAACAAAGTTTTTCACTATAAATCCTTTATATGCGTGGCGGCTAGAGTCCTCTCGTCCTCTGGCTTGAGATGGCTGCCACCTATAGGTCAGATGATTGCATGGCAGCATTAAGCAATTGGTAATTAAATATAATATTTTTGTCCTAAAAAGTGTAAAATTTTGGAAAAAAAATTTCACGAACATTAATTGTCACGCACAACGAGTCTGTGTGGAAAATGTCAGCTCGATTGGATCACGGGAAGTGGGTTAAAAAACGACCGAAAGATTTGCACGGTCGTAAGCAAGCAAGTGAACTTAATATAAAGGATTTAAAAACAAACCACCCGGTTGGTCGGTATTTATTCTACGACCGGTACACCAAAGAATAAATCCACAACAAACATGTCGGAGCGCCGTACATGGCAACCGCGAACATCTCCACCGCAGTACGATGGCACTTGACCGTGCGTTGAACAAGACCTCAAAAAGAATAACCGAAGCGTTATAGAAGCCAAGCGACATCCCGATCCTGTGCCCGAGTTAAGGAGGGTGAATCGTGCTAAGAGGTAAATTCGAGTCTCAACGCAGCTCACGTCGTTAGGTTTTTCCGGAGACTGATGATTGGGCAGGGATTGCCGTGAGGCTGTGCACGCTTGCCGTTCGCAGCGAGGGCTAATCAAGTGCAGTGGGTGTCCCACAGGCCTCGGAGAACCCACGTGGCAGCACGGCAGCGGTGGTGGTGGCGGCATAATCGCGTCAGCCGTTAGCAGCCAGGAAAAGGTCCCTAATACGGATTACTGGGGGCTTAACCTTTGCTGACAAAAGCACACAGTGTTTTCCAAAAGCTTTTTTTGGAGGCACGCAGGCTCTCCCATACCACAGCAGGTCCCAGACCGACTGCACAGTCGAGTTGCTGGCGAAACGTCGTACTCAGATTGTACATGTGGCGGATTTGCTCTCCAACACACCGGTGTGCTGTACGAGTAACCAATTGGCACGTTCTAGTTTACGTGACAAGCCTTACGAATTGGCTGTGACGGGTGGCGGCGGCGGGTTTAACGACGCATTACATTTGAAGCATATATATTTATGCGAACTAACCCAACCTGTAACGATAATATTGGTCGCGAAAGTCCTGCCACATGTCCAACTGAGTTTCAAAACTCCACGTAAAATTGTAAGATTCCAACTTGAAGTAGATACGGTTGCAAGGTCGTGCATCCGTCCCGTCAGTTATCCCGTCCGACCAATTTGATGGCCCACGCCCAGTGCGGTGTCCGCTCGCAGAGTAACTTTCATTTTCTCGAGATGTTCACAAATCCGACCTTGCCGCAGACGGAAACGCGTTCGCTCTAGCGTGGACAGCTGTCAGTTCCGTCGATGCCACCCATTTGTTGTGCGTTTGCAGGCGAGCGGGTTGTAAATGCATTTCTGTGACGATGCGTCGTTATTCCTAGCACGCCACTCATCTTTATCCATGCCCGCACGCGTCCAGGGCCGTGCCGGGAGAGATCCCTGGTGGTGGGGTCGTGCGGCAGTCGGCAGCTGCTCCCCACTATATCGAGGGGTCCCCTCCGGTGGCTCCACGTGGTTCTTGATAGACGGATGGACCGAGGTGACGCGCACATGCGGAAAACCTTCGGAGGGAAATTTTTAACGGTACAACTTTTAAACCATGCAATTCGAAGTGGGAAAAAAAGTTTTCGTTAATATTAAATCGCACATTTTATGACGCTGTTTTAATCTTCGTATTTAAATGCCAGGCTGTACCGGTACATTTTAAGCATGTTTTGGGCAGACGAGGTATCATTAATAATGATATCTGGCCCGGAAGAGGATACATTTCAGGCAGTCGGAGTCAAAATAGTAAATTCGGTTGATTGTGGGTGATTGACAGGCGTGCTCAAATGACACGACGAGGCAATGTGTGGCCGAGCTGAGAGACCTGCAAAGTGACGAGAGAAAACAAACCCTGGAGCCTTGCCTGTCTCGCGCATTTATTTACACGCCGACGCTAATAAAATCTCTGCCACACTGTCGCATGAAAGTATTGGTTTTGAATTGCATTTGTATGCTAAAATATCAACCCTATCGTCATTTAATACGGAGCGTTTCACAGTTGGAGAGTAAATGTATTATCCAATGACAACGATGCATACATATTTTTTATCGTGCTATTTCAAGACGTTACTAATATCACATTCCTCAGCAGGGCATTTAAAATGGCAATAAGAAATGTATGGCAGTGTCATTCTTCCGAGTGTCACTTTACATCAAATTAACTCGCACTGAGCGGTGGTTAAAACCCCGCTGCAAATAACACTAATGATTTGGCACAGATAATGCAAAAAGGGCACAGATTAAAAGTCCACGGTCATCTGTGGGGACACACGTGTGTGAGGTGAGATTATCCATCGTCCGGGATTCAAAATACTCCTATTAATCCGAGTCTCGTCTCAAAAGTAATGATTATTTCGTCTTAAAATGCCTTATCGCGTTCCAGCAGCAGCAGGCGGGAGAGCGGGCCTCGCTCGCACGCAGGATGCGTTTCCGTGATGCGGCCGAATGGGTCAGCTTCGTAAAAGTTTGCGATTTTCTCACTTGTGCGAGCTCAAATCCACAAAGTTTCGTTTTACAGCCCCTGCTGGTGGTGTTGAGGATAAAGGCGCAGCCCTGCAATTGCTTGCTTGCTCACGCCGCTGCTGGGCAGAAGGGCCTCGGACAGAGTGGGCTCTAGAGAGAGGGTAGTGGGGGCATGTTGGCCTACTCTTCCACGCTGGCAAGACGTCTTGGGATAGAAGTGAGTACCCACACTTTAACTCGCTGGTGCACGAACTCCAAATCAAATAACCGCGGTGCAGCTTTTTTAGACTGCTGGGTGGACAGCGGCCAGTGGATTTACGGAAATTGACCATCTTGTGTCAGCTGCCGCGTCGGGAAATCGATTCGAACCGGCGACCTCTGCTGCTAATCATTACACACCACGGCAGCAGCCTCCCCACTGGTTGTAGAGCAACCAGAAATCCTCGCACCACGGCCCTTTCGAATGGCTCTCGCTTTGCTGGGTGGGGGGTCTTTGATGATGTGTGTCGTTGTCTAAATTGGGAAGGAGGGGAGGTTAAGAGTTAAACAAATTATTTCGTTAATTGACATGGAAAATCTCTTGGGAGTTATATTACGCGGGACAAAAATAAACCCACAATAAAGCATGAACAGCTGCTGAGGTCACGGTCCATAACGTCAAGCGAGCGGCCAGCAACCTACAGCACTATTCGTATGTTGAACAAGTTTACAAGAACCTGGGAAATATGAAAATGGGAGGGGGGGGGGGGAGAAGCACAACGAGACGTGGTCTGATTTTTTGCAATGTGGTGGTTGAACACCGCGCGGAGTCAACTGGCTGGGGTCCTCCACACGAGCAGAGGAATCGAATATTGCAGACGGCCGATTCAAACTTTGTACACTTTGATCGTGTAAACAAATAGTTCGATATTGGAGTCAACGGTCACGATATATAATGTTTTACAAATCAAAACATTTTACATACTGAACATTGGAACGTTTAAATCACGCATAAAAGTTTACTAATAAAATCTTGTAACAATTTACAAAGGATATACAAATCACATCCACACTTTTTAAATGTCTCATGTGTTTAAAATTCATGTTTTCCATTTTCTCATTACGTTTCCAAGTGATTTTTTTTTATCTCAACGTTCCCCGTTGTAAAAAAAATACCCGATAAAATCCTGCTCAGCTCTATGCAGAGAGATAAAACTATAATAAGTTTCAGTAGCGGGGTTTATTTTCAACTAAAACTTCCAGATTTTGATATATATATTTAATACCCCCCACCCACACACACCCATATGTCTGCCAGAGACACACAGTGCCACGTTACGCAACACGGATTACGTGCGCCAGTGTCTGCCGTTCATCTGTCCGATGAGTTCGAAACCTGCCACGTGTCGTCACGGCCGGAGGTGTAGAATGATCACATCGGACACCGTGACGTCGAAGCGCGGGACCCCCCCCCCCCCAAAGCGCGGGGCCTGGGGCAGTCGCCCCGATTCGCCGTGTACCCTGGGAAGACGGCTCTGTGTTTGTGACTCACGCATTCTACTGAGCGGTGGCGCAGCGGTTAGCGCTACACTGCGCTACGAAGCCGGCGACAACGAGTTCGATTCCCGCTCGCGGTCAACACCGGCGACGATTATATCTGAACCGGTCCTGGGCCTCCCCTAGGTCGGCTCGGCCTCAAATGAGTACCTGGTGCGGCCACTGGGGAGACAAAGGCGGTCGGGCGTGATGCTGGCCACCCACACTCCCCTCGTGTGTCGTGCCGGCTTTCATAGGTGCTCGCCAACAGCACTTGCCTCAACAATCTGTTGAGGTTGTACGGGGGACATCTGCCTTTGTTTTTTTACCGCACCTTTCCATCCACTAACGGATGAGGAACCTCTCTCCCCACAGCGTGCGAGTCGTAACTTCAATTCCACTTGGTGCATGGTCAGTGCGGGTTCTGTGAATGTGGACGGCATCCTAGCACACACAGAGCAGTGCAGCGGCTGTAGTAGTAGATTTAGTAGTAGTAGATGTAGTAGTAGTAGATGTAGTAGTAGTAGATGTGTTTTAAAAAAAGGGCGCATAAAGCGAAACCGCACGAGGAAACGGCTGCCTGCCGAGTAACGCACACAGTACACAGACAGTACAAACACACAGTACAAACACACAGTACACAGAGTACACACACAATACAACAGTACACACATAGTAAACACACGCAATACACAAAGTACACACACAGCACACACACACACAATGTTTTCCCACGCCCGACCGTATAGCCGCATGAGGGAATTCAAACAGCACATCGCGAATTTTGGGGTGGGGGGGGGGTGGGAAGAATAGGTTCGCCCCATATAATGTACGCGACACCGCACAAACTGAAACCGCAAAAAGCGAGGAAAACCTGTAATACCTGATATGCATGGCGATTGCCCATCCAACTACTATCCAGGCCCGAAATCTGCTTAACTTACAAGATCTGACGAGATCGGGAGCATTCCGCGTGATTCGGTGATGGGGACATTGAATTGGGCACAATCAGACGTGAACGAAACTGGAGTTACGAAGTTATTCTCCAGCCCTTTGGCAACGAGCCGCCTTGATGACCATACTTCACCACGCTGGTCAGTGCAGGGTTGGCAGACGGAGAGCTCAGGTCCGGTTTGGACGTCACTCGCCACTGATGTGAGCAGCGAACCGGCAGTGGGCATCGCGTCGCCGAGTTTCTGTGTTGAACTTCTATCGCACCATACGGAGCCAGCCGTGTCCATCGGACTAAACACAAACAGCGGTCCTCAAGAAAAGAGTTTGTCAATCTCTATGTAACAGTGCATAGCTCCAGTGGCTTCGTAATATCGTAAGGAAGAGCGTTCCAGACGGTCGTAAAAGCGCATCTGAAAGCGCACGATGGAGTGGTATGTAAATGTGTGTTGAACTTCTTTTGCACCGTACGTAGCCAATGACCGTCTTGGTTCGATGGTTATCCAAACGCCACTGCCGCGAGGATTGCCGGAGTTGGCGTGATGGTTTATGCCCCTTGACGAGATCAGCCAAGGTGTTGGTGGTTAATTTGTGGCAAGCACTTTGTGTGTCTCGAGTGCGACCTTGTAATGTTTACAATTGATTGAGAGCGCTTCCTCTTCAAATAGCACGAGCAGAGGCAATTATCCTCGTGCAAGAATCTTCCTGGGGTGTACCACGCCAAGATCAACCGCTATGGCTCTTGTTGTGCACGCTGCAAGCATGAGAGTCAAAATCACACGGAGCCACTGAAATTGTCGAGACAATTTTTGTAAGTCAGCTTGCTGAAAATGCTGTGCAAACACGAGTGTCTCTGGAGAGGCCTTTAAAAGGCACATACTCGCTAAAGGCGCAGCTCAGCAATTTCTTTCTCACGCCACCGCTGGCAGAAGGGGTTCCCCTCGAGGGAGTTCTAAAGAGGTTCTCGAGTGGATATTTGGCCTCCTCTTCCACGCTGGCCAGATGTTTTGGACGAGGTGGGAGGACCCACACTTCATCTCGCCGCACACCACCTGCGAATCAACCAACTATGGTGCCAGCTATTTAAAAATAAAAACGACGAAAACGATTTTTATTTTATTTTACCAAGCGAGGCTCACTGAGCTATACAGTTCTTTTTCAGAAGCGACCTGGCCACAAATGATAGCTTCAACGAAGTGGCTTATCATGTGGACATTTATAACAGCCAAATACTCTAAACGCGTGTTTCTAAATGTGTAGGGAAAAACAGGAGGACCTGGAGAAAAAATCCACGCGACTACGGGGAGAACACGCAAACTACAAATATGCAGGAGTCAGTGTTGGGATCGAAACCACGACCTCCTGTATACCAGGCGAGGGAGTTAACATCGCCACCGTGGCACCCTATTTATAATGGTGGCTGGACAGAGATTGAGGATTTAATAAACTCGCCCCATTGTCTCAGCTGTCGTGCCGGGAGGTCGATTCGGTGACTTCTGGGTCACGTGTCCCCGTGTTGTGGCTAGGACGCGAGGCTTGTATTGTGAGAGATTCACTTTAAACGTCGACAGCATCTCACTTCATTGAGTGAATTTATAACAGCAACGCGCGCAAGGTTATTTACATCACAAGTAACCGGCGGCAACAGAAATACCATCGCAGATGGTCTGCCAACTTCCAAGCCCCGGTCGCCAAATCCTCTCTTTTGTTTTGGAATGGCAAGTTGAATGGCTAAATGCAAAACAATAAAAAAAATTCGTGTGATACCATCATCTAGCACTTACTGACAGAATCTTGATGCATTCCCATTATAGCATCTTCTGCGCGCGCAGAACACACACATTAAAGTAGATATCCAAGTTATCTTTTTAGTTATTTTTTTTACATTGAAAAGGGGTGGGGGAAGGGGGCAACTACTACTTGTTGTGGTGCAGTGAATTGATCAGGCAGTACGGTAGGATTAAAATGTTCCCACACACGCACACATGCGCACACGCACACACGCGCGCGCATTTGGGGTCTGCGTGAGCCCAGCCGCCGGCTTTGAGCCCTGGATCTTTGAATTGTGTTGCCCGACAGCCTCCACTTTGCCTCTCTGCGCAACCGAGGAGTAAATTGGCCACCAAGGGGCTCAATTCGTACAGGTTTCAGCGCCGCACGCACGCGGGATGAGCACGTGTTTTCATCCGTGGTGGTGCTCGATAGAAACGCCTTACTAATGGACGGAGAAACGCGATTGCTTGCAATGCCTTATAATACGAATGTCACAATACTCTCTTATATGTATTAAAATAAAATTGCCTCCGACAATATTTTCATTCAAATTGCCTGAACGGTTGAATCCTGCCGCGGCGTTACCGGTTAACACACCGCGGTAGTGAGACAGAGGTCATTGGTTTTCATCTCCCGGTGCGGTAGTTGCAACGAAAGGCGAGTTTTATTAAACCCACCCCTGTCCACCAAGCGGCAGATTGTGTGTGGGTCTGAGTAAAGTGTGGAAGAGTAGGCCACGCATCGTCTAGAGGAAGCCCTCTGGAGCTCTTTCGAGTGGAGACCCTTCCTCTAGCAGTGGTATTAGCAAGACATTGCAGGGCTGCACCTTTACAGATTCTCATTTACTTACTTTAAAAGTTAATGATTTGATATATTTTATGAGCAAACGTTTCATTCCAGCGACCAACATTGTGTGGCCACAAAACGCCACTCTATCAGTGTGGCACGCTTGTGTTGGCTGATGGGTATCCAGTGGGCCAGTTGTACTTGATGGTGATCGCTTAGATGTATTTGCATGTGTTTGGGTGATTTGTTTACATTTGTTATACTTTGCACTGTATTGTTTGTTGTTGTAACGTTCTTACCCGCCCCGGCTGAACAAGTGTGAAAAATAGCTTTATAGCTAATCAGATTCCTCCAAGTATAAATACAAATTCTGATATTGCAGTCATATGTTGCGGTCCATGTTTGTACAGAGACGGTAAACATGATTGTGATGAATCTTGATTCGAAGCTTTCGTGACTGCAGGAATCCATAACTCTTTGGGTCTTTCGGTAAAGTCACGTGACGTGTATCTTAGTGGGTTTCGATTCCAGACCTGGGTGAGCAAAGCCTATTACATTTTCCACGTCACTTTAGCCTTTAAAGAGTATGATTGTGATGTTTAAATTATTACTAAAAATACAAACTATTTACAAATACAAGCGTGTACAATTTGCATGATATTTTTTTGTACAGACATGTAATATTTTAAAGACAACGTGCAATGGTTCATGTAGCTCCCTGTACGACAATAAAATAATAAACTCATTCTAAGAGTTGGTGAAGCTCTCTTGAGTCACAGGCTGGACGTGTCTGCATGGAAATGTCTTTTGCAATATTATTAAATACTGCGTTATTAATCTTCAGCTGCTCTCAAAACTACATAATCGTCATATTATTTGCATAAGAGTTCTCCACCATCCATGCAAACAGAATATATTTGGCCGAATTAGTTTTTTTTAATTTAATATCACAGTCAACAATTAACAAAATGTATCTGTGCTTAACTGTGCATTTTTTTCTGACAAATGACAGATTTTAAGTGCTAGTGAAGGAAGCTCTTCCAACTATTTATTTATTCGAGTTTTCTGTTTCTCCCCACTGTGACGTGTATCTTAGTGGGTTTCCATTCCAGACCTGGGTGAGCAAAGCCTATTCCATTTTTCCACATCACTTTAGCCTTCTCCAGTCACATGTAACTTACACAGCGGCGTTCATTAATTAAACATTCTTGCTGGCAGTTGTAAAAACCGGACTGGGTTACCTGGAGTAGTGGCCCAACAGTTGGATTTAGAGCTTGCTGTAGAGCATACGACGTTTCAATTGCAACACAATCAATCATCATCAGGTATAAATGAAAAAGAAACACAAATCTAGTATACTTAGAAATGTAATGTAATACAACAGAGATTACATTTCTAAGTCTACTAGATTTGTGTTTCTATTTCATTTATACCTGATGATGATGATTGCTTGTGTTGCAATTGAAACGTCGTATGCTAGTATTTAATTTATTATTTTCTCTTTATACGTGACTTTACCGAAAGAACCAAAGAGTAATTCCTGCAGTCACGAAAGCTCCAAATTAAGTTTGCTGTAGAGCAGTTGGTTCTTAACCTGTGGTGCACGCACCCCCTGGAAGTGCGTGATGCCCTTTCTGGAGGTTGCGTGACACGGCCAGATTTCAGTTAGAAGGTAAATCATCGAAACACAAATTAAGCACGGGCACGTAATTACAACTACTTTCTTGATTTGAAGCTTTCGTGACTGCAGGAATCCATACTCTTTGGTTCTGTCGGTAAAGTCACGTAGGCAGAAAAAATAATAGATCACGACGTTTCGATCGCAACGCAAGCAATCGTCATCAGGCGTAAGAAAGAGGAGGCACGCTGCGAGCTTACACTGACATGCTAACCACATTCACGCAGTACATTTACATGCACATTTCTCACTTTAACATTACTAGCCCCCCCCCCCCACTTCGTTTATGACTGGGGCTACGCCCATCTCTAACCTTTAAAAGTAGCCTGCATCAAAGAGTACAACAACTTTGTTTCATCAAACCCATGTAAGCATTAACAAAAAATTTTGATTAACGATTTAGAACCAAAAGGATGCACGGTTGCAGTAAAGGTTAAGAACCACTGGCCTAGACGTACTTGCCGTTTTTATCCGAAGACTCGCTCAGGATTAATGGCTACAATTGTCCCTAAGAGCAATTAATGTCAATTCCCGTCCCTAAGAGCTGCACTCATATCACCTTAATGGCTGTAACCCTTTCATAAAGTTAACATCGAATGCTGCAATTGAATAGCATACTAATTCCATTGTAAATGTTAAAACGTTTAAAAAGTAAAAATTATTACGTAATGATATTTTTCCCAGCAGATTTTGGTTATGAAAATCCTTTAACATTTCCGCCATGATATTTCATATAAAAGTGTAACATTTGATAGAAATGCACAAAAATGTACCTAAAAGAATACAACATTCATTATACATTTAAAAACCATTGTTGTCGAGTCCGCCTACCAGGTCAATTAAGAACATACGAGTGCATAATCATCACGGGCATCAATGGACTGTCAAACAGTGACCTCGAGGGATGCTTTCCGCGAGTAATTCCCCCCGTCTTTAACCCCCCCTCCCCCAGCTCAACCTTTCCAACGAGTTGTGCGGAGGAGGGCGGCGTTGACCCGTGCCTTTTTTGGGGACGCACGGAAGCTAAGTGCTAATGCCGAGACGGTCCAAGGGGCTGACATTTAGCGCTCGAGCGGATAACCAATGGAACGGCCCTCTTGTCCAGCCAAACTGGAACGCCATGGACGTCTCAGCTGTAGCTGACTGCCAGACCACCATACCACCCACACCAAACCGCACCGTGTACTTTTAACTCGAGTCGTGAAACTCCGCAGAGAGGCAACGCTCTCAAGGTGTGTTTTGTTGTTGTTGTTGCTGTTGTTGTTGTTGTTGCAGGAGGCTATCTGTGCGAGTTGACGTGAGCGGTCGCTGCGCGTGAAATACGACTTTGGGCTCGGATGCTCGCCTGTCAATTGTATAGAGCAGCACGGAGTGCTTGGCCGATGAACGTGATAATGACAGCAGCAACACATGTTTCTCCCCCCCACCACCACCACCACAAGCCTTAAGGGTGTTAGAGTCATTTACACTCAATCTGCTCATCTTAATGATAAAATAATGACTTTCTGCATAATTACGCCTTAAGCAAGCGAATGCACACACAGTAAACAGTGTGTACCCAACACGGCCCCTGCCGGGCTTTGCAACTCCGCTCTGTTATCTTTTCGTTTCTTCCTCTCGTGCATTTGAAATGAAAAAAAAATAATAACAATCGAATCGTATGAATTTCTCCAGAAACATTATTGTAAAATAAGAAGCGTTTTAAATCCGATATGACGTCGTTTGCAACTTGGCTGCAGGCGTGCTTTGTGAGCCGTAGATTTTATATCCAACAGAGACACAAGCAATCATCATCAGGTGTGAAATCCACAGCAATACATTTTTTTTTCAAATGTTCTTGCTGTTGATTTCACACCTGATGATGATTGCTTGTGTTGCAGTCGAAACGTCGTGAGAATTTTTTATTGTTTCATATTTATATTATTATATTATTTCCCTTCTACGTGACTTTACCGAAAGAACCAAGAATATGAATCCCTGCAGTCACGAAAGCTTTAAATCGAAAAGAGATGTTCTCGTTGCCAGGTGCCCTCCAGAACATGCGAGATTGGGGAGGCCCTCACCTGACAGTGGATCGACCGTCGCTGATTGCGTCCCTGTGGTGCAGCGATTAAACAGTTGTACATTGGAACAGCTCAAATATACATTTCATGCATGTTGCACTTCTTTCGCGCCGTACGTAGTCACCCGTGTTAATCGAAGGTGCGTGCAAATCATATAGACATTCGGTGTGCTGTGCTCGTGACGAATTGGCACGTTCTGTTTACGTGACAACCCTTACGAATTGGCCGTGTCGAGTGGTGGCGGGTTTTAACGACGCTTTTATATATTAACGCGATCTCGCCCAAAAAAATCTGTATGAGGGATGATGTCGGACGCGAAAGCCTCCTACGTGTTAAACCTCCATCCCTTCCCCAACTGCGAAACCGACCGTCATTGTGACGTGTGGTAAACACAAAACAACAACAACAACAATAACAACGCGACAATACGCTGACAGGGCAAGGTTGAGCACTGACTGCAGCAGCGGATTGACACAAAGGGATTGTCCTGGATATCGCATTTTCCTTTCGTCGAGGTAGCGCACGCGCGATGGTGCAATGGGGGGGGGGGGGTGGAGGACACACACACAATCACGTTAACTTTAAAATGCTCTCACAATC
This sequence comes from Entosphenus tridentatus, assembly GCA_014621495.2. Classification (NCBI taxonomy): domain Eukaryota; kingdom Metazoa; phylum Chordata; class Hyperoartia; order Petromyzontiformes; family Petromyzontidae; genus Entosphenus; species Entosphenus tridentatus. Next base: position 3,796,584 of record CM025616.2, on the reverse strand, counting down.
ATTTCAGCACAGAGAGAGCGAGGAGAGGAGTGGGAGGCAGGGGGGGCAGCGGAGGCGGCGAGCTCAAGTGCCAACTTGAAAGGGAGGTGGGGGACATGAAAACGAACAGAGTGGGTGGTGGGAGGGAGTGAGGGAGGGAGGGAGGTCACTTCAAAACAGCGCGTTTCAAGGTGGCCGTGGGAGCTGTGATTGAAGTCAAACATCGCTCCGGAGAGACAGGGGCGAGCGCCGTGGCCATATTCACGCGTCGGGTCGGCGAACAACTGACGCGGGAGGGAGGGAGGGCGAGTGGCGACTTATTTCGTCACCTCTTTCTTTCTGATCTTAGGCCCTTGGGAGAGGGTGGGCGGTATTTTTTGTTTTATTTTACCCGGTAAGGCCCCACTGAGATGCTATAAAGCTCTTGTTGTTTTCATAAGCGATCAGGCCCAAAATGATAGCTCAACGAAGTGGCTTATTAATCATCGTGTGGAAATGTGTAGCAGGCCGAATATATACCGTAAACGCGTGACGTTAATTGAACAAAAATGTGGAAGGGAAAATCCAAGAGGACCCGGAGAAAAAAAAAAATCCATCTCCTCGCAGTGCCCCTTCCACCGCCGCTCTGTGTACGTCGATGCGACTTTCAAACGAGATGTTAACTACCTCGTCCGATACACAGGACGTCGTGGGTTCGATCCTGACCCTGACGCCTGCTTTATATTTGGAGTTTAAGGTGTCTCTCTCCTCGTGGCGGTGTGGATTTTCCTCCGGTTTTTCACTCCACATTCAGAAACACGCGTTCAAAGGATTTGGCTGCTATACATTTCCACAAGACGATAAGCCACTTCGTTGATCTATCATTTGTGGTTAGGTCGCTTCGGAAAAATAGCGAGATAGCTCAGTGGGGCCTTACCTGGTAATATATATATTTTTAAATAGTCCACTGTATAGCATCCAGTCTTCATCTTCGCCGACCTGGCACGTCACTGCGCAGCGTGCGCTGTGATTTGGTCGTCCCTGCCCATGGGTCCTCCCCGCAGACGGACTCAGGCTAGAGACGTTCTGCCACCTACGACAAGGTATCAGCTAAAACACTTGAGAGAATTTTTCAAGAATGCCACAAGAAATGTCTCTCCGGGCTCTGGAGACCACCTGGAGAAGATTCCAGGCACGCGTTGACAATGATGGCGAACAAGTGGAGACTCGTTGACTTTTAAAAGCTATTAACATGTACATTTTGAATCATGTTACAGTGTTTTAGCCGATATTCTTCCATTGAAAACGATTGTCCCATATAAGTGTTACAATTTTTTTGAAGCACCCTGTATCATGAAGGCACCGGTAGCCGCTGCTTACTTTATTTCCAACAAATCGGATAGCCCAGGGTTTCCCAATCTACAGTCTTCGCGACTCATCACACTACGTTTTTTTCGCTTTTACCAATTTACTCCCCGTTCACGAACAAATTATCCCGTTCCGCGCTGCACGCGCCGGATGATTGTCAAACACGCCCCACGTGCCACGCTAAGCAATCAACGCCGACCGCGTCACGCGTGACGCGCACACGCTGAGATTAAAATCTTAATTCGAATCGGCTCTCCGAGCGCAGACAGCGTTGATTGTTTAGCGCAGCACGTGGGGGGCGTGGAACGAGTTGACTTGAACGGGGCGTAAAGATTGTTAAAGGCGAAACGACGGCGCGTGGTGGGTCGCGAGGGCCGCCGTGTTGGGACTACCCTGGGTGGGTTAAGCCATTCGGGGGCGATGGGCCTACCCAGGCCACGCACGCACCCAGGCGTGGGGCAAGAAGCGCACTTCAGGAGATCTCTCTTCACTCGGCCCGTGCTCAACGTTACCCGAATAATGACGTCGTCGCTGCACGCGTGCTGGAGTTCCCGTGGTCACGTGGCTAATTCGGAGGCGGCGCGAATTAGAACGTGAGCCCGGAGTGGCGCTCGACGGCGACGCTGGGAATAGAAGACGCGTCCCGTAGCGATCTCGCTCAGGTTATTCTGGCGCTGCCTTTCACACGTCGAGAATTTCCTCCGCGAAAATATGGCACAATGTCAACACGGGCAGTCTGTGTGTGCGTGTGTAGGGGGTGTGGGTGGGGGTTTTGCTTGGTGTGTGTGTGTAGATCGATCCGAGTGCGTCGGCTCACACCGGCGATATTACTGGGCATTTGTTGAAAATGAGCTTCATAGCTCATCGGATTTCTCCAGGATAAAGATTTTGATTAGAATGCGTCCCCTCTGCCCTGGGAACTACATCGTCTAAAATTATATGATTGTTTTGATCACTCGACAAATTTGCAAAAAACACGAAAATAGTCGAGAAAAACATAAGCCTCGTCTTTGTTTCCGCGTGTGCCACTGGACGGGAGGTAGTGGACAGAGTTTGATGATATAATTGTTTCGCTGGGCGTGGCTTGCAAGGGGGTTTCCCGCCTTCGAGAAGCAAGGTTATCGGGGTGGCCCACTTTTTTTTCAATGCGACCCGAATGATCAGTCTCATAAAAGTAGTCTGCTCGTTAATTCAATAGATTGACTACCTCATGTCATCGCAGCTGTACCTGTTACGCGTCAGCAACATTTCGGCATTGCACAATCTGGAAAGCAGGCGTGTTTTCTGTGCGCACATATCGCGCGATTGTGTGCAAATGTAAACTAACAATTGTTTAAAGTGCACTATCTTGATTTTCTACGGAATTTTATTTCGTTATTATTTTCACTCCGTTACATCATTCAAACTGTTGAGAGAAGTAAGTGTGCTTGGGTGTGACTACGTCCTGGCTATAAAGCACGATGGGTGTTTGATTGTCAATACATTTTTTTGTGGTTGCCAGCAAGGAATGGAACGCGTCCGAATAATGCATCCACGGAGGAGATGGAGTGATGCAATCGGCTGGTGTGTCCCGGTACTGGGTGGATTATTATGTCACATGATCGCCAGCTCGCAGTGCATTGGAGGCAGCATTCATCCAGCAGTGATAATGACTCGAACTCGGTTACAACGATAACTGTAATAACACAATTACAACACCTGATCACAGTTTACGCTCATGTATTAATCTGCACAGCATATGTCTTGAAGTCGCCTTTGAATCTTTAAAAAAGAAAATCTATAAAACATCTCTATCCATAGTTTACATCACATCTGAAAATTCGCTCCACCTATGGCATGGCCAGAGATATGTTAATCCCTTGCCTGGTGGGCTTCTCTCTCAAACGTGTCCTAAATTGCTATGGTTTCTCCTGACAATTCCACAGTGGCGTTGCGTGTACACGAGAGGGCTAAAACAAAGCTGCTCTAACCACAGACATGCGGTTTAACACGGCCAAACGGGCCTTCTCGACGGTAAGATTCACTCAATTTACATTTAATCTCAGAAGCAGCGGCAGCATTTCCCACGTGTGCAATGACATCGCGCATAGCTGGAACGCATTATGCACGTGCGGTACAGTTGTGTAATTGAGAGAGAGAGAGAAAAAAAACCCTGGGCGTGTTTGACCTCACGCCCACCGTGCGAGTTGACATTGAGCGCGCAAGAGCACTGCTGAGGTTTGACCGTCTGGCATTATAACACAAATTGTGCATCAATTCATGAATGGCTTCGACCGTTGTAGAGAATATAAATAACAAAATAAATATCCAGACAATACACTCCCTTCCCATGTAGGTCCCTGAACTTTAATTTTTTTTTAAAGTATTTTTTAAACTCCATCAGCCTGCGTGGCCCACCTGGGAGTGAAATAATTCCAGTAGCATTGGTTCAACACAAGCAACAAGCAAACCATGGACTCGTTCCGACGTGCAGTGTATCATCAGCAGTCAGGCCTACTTTAACCAATGCTGGTTAACGGCCCGACGTTCAAAGGCAACTCTCTATTAGATATAATTATTTAAGTAGACTGTCCATCCAAGGTATATATGGTGTAACTTGTATTCTTTATATTCGCAGATGTATGTAATCCAAAAAAACGCGGAGAGGACAGCGCATTTATGAACACTCCATGAAACGAACATGAAGAACATAGGCCACACAATGTGTTGCTGTGTTCATGCGCGTTTTTTTGTTGCAATTGTTTTAACGTGGAAAAGGAATAAGGGATAGAGGAAGGGAAACATTAATGGAATTATTATGAAATGGTCGTCGTTTCTTCCAAAACCAGAAAAACTGCCAACCCAGAGTGGAGATTGCATTAAGCTCGGATACTTTATAAAAATAGATTTGGTGGGCAGGTAGGTACACACCTGAGAAAAGGCGATGTCTGTCCGCGGATGCATTTGTGAAAATTAGACGCACACACACTCGCGCCTTTAATACCCTGGCAAATAATTTAGTTTGTGGCACATGAGCCGGCTTAAAAAAAAAACACAAAAGCTACTGCCTCCTAAGTCTGCGGTCTGCACCAGGTCCGCGTTGCTGTTGTTGCTTCGTGTTATCGTCGTCTGCTGTGCATCGACGTTAAACCCTCGTGGACTGCCGAGGGCTCTTTCGCGAACCCCCTTTTCAGTCGAAGCGATTCGCGGAGGGGCTCGAAGCACGATCAGCACACCCGCTCCGTTCCACCACGGGCAGTTTGGGGACCACTCCGGGCTTTACGTTGCTCCGTGCGTGGAGACGTTCGCCAAAGCGTAAAAAAAAAAAAGTTTCCCGGATGCTGATTGTCTTACCGGAGTGGAATATATCACGCGTGCGTCACAGATGCACGATATCGGTAACATATTAAATTGCCCCGCGATGTTAATGCATTTCCATTGTAAATGAATAATGCAGCACAGACATTAAACGTCTCCGTGCTGAAGGAGAGGATTGGGAGCAGGGATACGCGATGCAATGCTGTCTACTGTATAGCGTGTGGGTGTATGAACGATTATATGACTGTAGAGTTGTGTGGTTTTTTTATTGAACTTTTTTTGTCCCTCCACCCCCAACACGTATACAATTTTCGGCCTACCGTGTCGTGTCACGAGTTAAACGAACTCCCATTTGTAACTATCGCGTCATCTCATTGTCGGAGAATAGCCTCCTTGAAGATGACATCACAGCACGAATGGGAAGTCCTCGAACAAGCCTCCAATTCACTCTGGGTGGCATCACTCTTTGTTTTAATCCGTCCTTTTGTTGAATAAAAACATGAAAATAAAGCATCAAAATAACTCGTCTTCAAGATGGTTCTGTTTGATCGTTTGTTTGAATTCAGGCAGCTGGCTTCCTGTAATTGAACTGAGATCTCATATGTAACGAGTTGATTGTCTCTGCATAAAAAAGTCCCATTACATTGGGGTTTGTCAAAGGTGAAACTGATAATTCCCATTTTCAGTTTGACAGGCACGCGATGAACACCTCTATGACATGGCAGGCGAAAGTAAAATAAAGCACCGGGGCCATAGTGTGTGTGTGTGAATAACAAAATCCAAGTTCACTTAAAATAATCTCCGAAGTAGTTCTGTGATATCATCTTCCGCAGGCCGCTTTCTCTCACAGGGTGATGCACTGCTCGCCGTGAGGGCCCTGAATGGACGCCGCTAACATGAGGCCGATCCTCTACAACACGCGACAACAACACGCTCATCGCTCGACAATCTACAGCGATTCGTGCACAGTGCATGCAAATTATACGCTAATGTTACATCTAAGATAATCGAGCGAGCAAAAAAACTGTACAAACAGTAAACAAAAAATAGAAAATACAAAACGAGACGTTAAAACGAGACGTAGCGAAGACTTCTCGAATCGAATTGTGACCCTCGGCTCACGTCAAACTGATGGAGGGAGCAAAATATTCAAAACACACATTGTGCAGAGTTCCCCCTTAATTGCCGGCAGGTTAGCAAACGGCTCCGAACGTTCTGACGCGAGTTTTCCACATTAGCCGCCCTGGGGTGTGACCCAGGTAAAGGAGATTAAAATACGAAACGCAAATGACCGTTTCCAGCTCGGCCCAAATTGCTGTTTGCGCGCATGAGCAAAGTGGAACACCTGGTGTTCGGTGCCGTAAGATCAATTGTTGCTGTCGCCCGCAAGCGTGGAGTCGCGTTTCTCGAGCGAACTACATCGCCGTTGAGTAGTTTCCAGGGTGTCACAGTCCACTAGGAGCCACTTGCCCGCGAGACGATTTGTCCCCGAGAATCCGTTTGAAAAATCGACCCCCCCCCACCCCCACCTAGAATGTAGAGAGTGCTGTTTTTTGTCATCATCATCATACAGCCATACAACAAGCAACACAAATAAAGGCGCAGCACCGCAATTGCTGTCTCGTGCCACCGTTTGACGACGGGCCTCCACTAGAGGAAGCCTTAGAGAGCCCCTTCAAAGGGGCGTTTGGCCTACTCTTCCACGTTGAGACGCCACGGCGATGGACCAACTGTGGTGTAGCCATGTACACTGCTCGGTAGTGAGATGAAGCAATTTGCACGGCTGCGTCAACTGCTGCACCGGGATGAATGAACCGGCGACGTCTGGATTGCAAGGCCAGTGGACTAACCGTGGCACCGTGGCAGCATCCCTCAAAACAAAATGAACGAGCACTCGTGGACAGCGAAGCAGACTGTGGGTAACACAGCTATTGAAGGCAGACCGGAATACCACTTTGCGCGTTGTTAAATATAGAGGCAGGTTGGAATGCTGTTGAAAAGCTGAACTTTAATTTTAAAATTCCCGTAGCGATAATGAAAGTGCTTCATGTGTATGATATATGGTTCAGAAACTTGGTTATTTAACGAAACGTATTGACTAAAAAATGTAAAGGAATATTAAGTATGGAGAGAGGCGCCTTTGAGAGACAAATAGGAACGCGTGGATTAGAGAACATACGCAAGCCGATTATGACATCGTCCAGACCGTGAAGAAGAGTACGTTGGGCTAGGGTGCAGGGCACATGATGATGGCCCACAGGCAAGAACAACTGCAAGAGTGGCAGCCGAGGATCGGAACTCGTCTGAGAGGTCGTCCGCCAAAATAGCAGCGATGAAGTCGGCTCGTGTGCAGGGTGCTCGGTGGATCGCGACATCACCGGATTGTGGGCGATGGCGTGGAATGATCATGGCCGAGGATCAAGACAAAGATTCCCCCGTATAGCCTGAACAGACTGTTGGAGCAAGTGCTGTTAGCGAGCACCTACGAAGGCCAAAAGGGCACACGAGGGGATGGGTTGGCCAGCACCACGCCCGACCGCCTTTGTCTCCCCAGTGGCGATGTTTACACACCGCATCAGATATTCATTTGAGGCCCAGTCGACATAGGGAGGCCCAGGACCGGTTCAGATAATCACTACACTACACGCGCATTGATCGCTATGATTCAACAGCAGTGGGTGATATGCAAACCGGGCTCGAACCTCCCCTCCACCACTCACCCACATTGACCAGCGCGGTGAAGTATGGTCAAGAAACCCATGTGACCAAGATGCTATGGGAATTTCTTCATCCGACGGTGGATTGAACACAAACCCTCCGACGTAGTATTTTCACTAAAACATGTATTTGGGCCAACTGATTTCAGCCGAAGTAGTTGGAGCCAAATTAACCCTGGCTCCTCCTGCTAGATGGTTCAGTTCTGTGCAAATGCGGCAGGTGCCCTGGAAGATATCTTGGGAATCGGACACTTACAAGAAATAAATCAAAGCAACATGTACCTGTGCTCGAACAATTTTGAGAGGAACTCAATGTGGTCCCTCGACTCGTGCTCCACTTATCACATCAGATCGCTGGCATAATCGTCATCCCCACCACACTCATGGCACTGGGAATTGAGAGGCATTTCAATCCAAGGGCATTGCTCACACGTTGACTTGGCTGGCTTCCCTCGGACAGACGACTTTCCGAAACTGAAGTACACACCCAGGGTGCTTTGGCCACCAACTCCAATGCCGTTGATTGGGCTGGTGTTGGTCTGGTGCTTGCCGACAGAGCAGCAAGCAGCCTTTCATGCTAGAGCATTGATAGCGAAAAGGCGCTGTTTATGTCACGTGAGATCACAATGCTGCGTGTGTAAAGCGCGCAGTTTCTCTGCGTTCGGAGGCAGAGGTGTCACCAACTCACAGGAGTTGAAACATTGCTGTGAGTTGGTGACGATATTATTTTAGTGGCGATACTAGTTTATGCAGCAGCAGCAGCAGCAACAACAGCAGCCGCAGAACAAATGAGTCCATCATCATTGTGTAGAAAGTGTCCGAGTGTGTGTGTGCCCTTCTTGCCTCTAGTGCTGTTTCTGCAACGTCTGCGTCTGTAATTGCTATCGACTTAATCCAAACACCGTAATCGTTGTTCGCGTTTAAAATGCAATTTAGGTAACAATACAACGTTAATATAATCTATAACTATAAATATATTACCACAAGACGTTGCCCTGGTGTAACGGTTAGCACACCGGACTTGCAATCCAGAGGTCACCTTTCGATCTCCCGGCCTGGCAGTTGCAAGTCTCTTACATCGCCGGCGACTTTGTCCACCCAACAGTACGCGTGGATGCTTCAAAAAAATGTTTTAAAATGTTAACACTTACATGGGGGCTATCGTTTAGCTTCTAAAAGTCAACGATTCTCCACTTTTTCGCCATCGTTGTCAACGCGTGCCTGGAATCTTCTCCAGGTGGTCTCCACATTGCTCGTGGTATTGTTGCGAATTCTCACAAGTGTTGAAACAAAGTTTTTGGAGCACCCTGTATTTGAAGACGTCCGGCCAACGTAGAAAATTCGGCCCAAAACACGCTCAGTAGGGGCTCTCTCGGACTCTCTCTCCAGCGGAAAGCCCTTCGGCCAGCAACGCCGTGAGCAAAGCAATTGCAGGTCTGCCCCTTTACCCGCACACCTCAAGACCAGCTGTAAAGTCACCCGAAACCAGGGGAAAAGCTTCCTATCCTGCACAACGGAAGCGCTTATAACAACAACACAAAATCACCGATGGCAGCACAACTGCAAAAATGTGGTGATCACGGCTCGACGCGGGCACCCAAAGGGACGTCACCGCCGGTGCGCGGAGGGAGATCGGCGATGCTGGATGCGAGTAAAACACGTTCTTTCGGAGTGGGCAGGTAGGAACATGGTTGGACAGCGCATTCGTGCACGACAGCCAGACAACTCATACCTGGTGGGCAGTGTGGAAGCTGTTACTACCTGTATAAGTGTAGTGTATCGTGTCGTGTATAGTGTAGTGTGTAGGTTAAACGTTGAGTTTTATAAGGGCACCACGGGGTGACCGACCCAGCCCCCTCCCCTTGCTTAGGCCCCTCCCATCACCCCCCTCCCTTAGAACCCTCCCCTGACACTCCTCCCTTAGGCACCTCCCCTCTCCATACCCGGCAGTAGGTCTCCACCAATCAAAAAGCTGTTTGTAAGGTCTCCACCAATCAAAGAGCTGTGTGCATTATATATTTATTTATGCACGACAGACAAACAGACAGACAATTAATCCCTGGTGGGCAGTGTGGAACATTGTTCCTCCCTGTATAAATCACCTTGGAGCAGGAGTCGGCGGGCCAATGGGTTAACAACACGCGGCAATGGGGCTACTCGAACGACGCTGTCACGTGCGTGGAGCAAATGCGTTGTTGGTGTTTCAGCTCGTGTAGGAGCCGTCACCGTGGAGTGGACCTTGCCACAGCTGCGGCGTGGACGACGTTGTCATCATCATCATGTGCCCGTAGCTGTGGGGCCACTACATTAGCAATATGCTAGATTCGTCAATTTGTTGACGATGAAAATTCGGACTGTGGAAGTGTGCAAGCGTAGAGGCTTGATAATCCTCTTGGCTAGATAGCTCGCGGTCAGTGACAAGATATTGATCTAAGCGTGGGGGATAGCGATGTCTTTATCGGTGTTTCTTTTTTTTTTGGTCTCACCAGGAATTCATTAATCTACACGTGGCGCGGCGAAGTCATCAGTATGGAGCACCGCATCGCTCTCTTTGCACCGAGCCGATGTATCGATACTGCGTGGCGGTGCATTGGCGTGCGGTGGCGATAATCCTCGGAGACACGCTGTGATGGGGGTTTAAAAAAAAGAAGTTTTAGTTTAAATGTCAATAACGAATCATTGTGACACGTGCATTTTAATACGAACACGAGATGATGGGCTAGATTATGCCCCTTATCGCCACGCTCGGCTTTGTGAAAATTCCTCGCAATCAGACATTGGCTACGGTAAAATGTTCGGGCATTGCAACGTGCCTAAAGGATCATCATAAGCCACGATCGATCCACTGCTGGACGAAGGCCTCCCAAAAGCCATTGTCGTCTCTCATTCCTGCACTGGAACGAGTATAATTACTTGCCTACCACGCAAAACCACACTTTTATCAGGAGGGTCCTGCATTGGGATGCTTGGCCAAACGCCAATGGCATTGCATATTTTTAACAATCCACCGAGCACACTGCACGTGAACTGATTTAATCACTCTATCTCTGCAATGGACATCCTCTTGGGCATGGTCTCTGTTTTGTCTTGGGATCTGTCGTGAGTCTCAACCACTGCGGTCATCTCTTTGGGTGACTTCACCTGCCCTCACCTGGCTGAGGCTTTGCGGCCTGCCCCTGGTAACTCCTGTTTGCGCACAAACCTACACTGGAAGTGTGGAGATGTAATGCCTCGTGCGGTTCCATGGTATTTCAGATAAACATTGTATCGAGACCTGGGTCCGGTTTTCATATAATTTACCAATGTTAGCTGTGGTCAGGAATTGAACTCAGTTCGCCAGATTCATTGTACAGGACATCAACTACTGTTCCGACTAAAGGTTCCCTCTCGAAAGGCTTGGCATGAGACTCCCAAGATGTTTTGTCATGCTTGAGATCACATAGATCGAGTTCAACTCGCTTTGTTTTCGTATATCAGTGTGCTATCCACCGCGCGACCACTCACCACGCATACACATACGCACATACCGCATCCTCCGTAACGCGACCCATTTTTCCCTTCTGCATTTGAAAAACAAAAGTTTGGGGTGCCTCTTGTCGTCCGGTTGGTGCGTGACCGTGGCCATGTTCGTATAACTTCTTTGACGCCGGTCACAAGTTGTGCCCGCGTCTTACTTTCCGGAGCGTTTCACAATTATCCGGAGACATACGGTTAAAATCACACGGACACACATACTCACCCCCCGTCGTAGACTTGAATCCCGATTTGCGAATGCGTGCGTGGAGAATGGTAGTGCAGTGGTTAGCGCGATGCGCTACGGACCGGGGCCACCCCGAGTTCTATTCCCGCTCACGGCCAACACCGGTGACGATTGTCTGAACCGGTCCTGGGCCTCTCCCTAGGTCGACTCAGCCTCAAATGAGTACCTGCCGCGGTGTGTCAACACCTCTATGCGCAGTACGTGTCGTGAACTTCTTTCGCGCCGTGTGCGCAGCCAACCAACCGCGCTAATCGGAGGCGACACCACCACCGGGGAGACAAAGGCGGCCGGGCGTGGCGTTGACCAACCCCCCGTCGTGTGCACTTGCCTCCCCGCTTCACGGGGTGGTTGGGTGATGCTTTGCGGCTTCGCTGAGGCAGCTCTGATAACAGCGGCCACGGCAGCAACAAAGCCCGCACCTGCTGACGGCCGATTAAGGCTGCTTGGTGGTAGCGCGCTGTGAGTACACACGGGGAGGAGAGGGAGCGAGCGGGGGTGGGGGGTGTTCTAAAAATAGCACCGAGGTTAGGGGGAAGGGGAGCACAAAATAAAATGAGTCATTTATCTACGACCTTCTTGACACCACGATTTGTCCGAGCCACGATGCTAATCGAGATGCGAGGGGCGGGTTTCGGAGAGGGGAGGGGTTGTGGTTGAACACGTGCGTGTGTGTGAATGTATGCGGGGAGCGGTAGCGTATTCCCGCTCATGGCCAACATCAGTGACGAAAATCTGGGCCTCCCCTAGGTCGACTCAGCCTAAAATGAGTACCTGATGCGGTGTGGCCCACCCGCCCGCCCCTCCTCGTGTGCCGTGTCTTCTTTGTCTTTGAAAGTTGAACTTCCTCCGTACGTCTGAGTGGAAACACAATAGCGTGTATTAATACGGGGTGATCAATCCATAGATTGACCACCGAGATGTAATATTACACGCTTTTTTTTTATCAACAACGTGACCGAATATATATTACGTTAAGCACAAAGTGCATCGTGCAGAGTTGGTTAAAGATACAATAATGAAATAATTCGAGGTGGGTGACACGGGAAAGATTTGAATGAAAATGGTGTAAAGAGGCTGATCCATTTTTCCAGATACACCTGAAATAATATTAAAAGGAGAGCAATTATAACTCCAGCACTTTACCGTATATAGCGAACAACCTTTGAATTAAAAACATCTCGACGTCTTCGCTAATTTTAGCTTGAACCTCTTAACACTTTTTTTTGCTCGTCTTCGCAATGCATTATTCAATCACCTTCATAAAAAGGGTCATTGGAAATCAGTGGGGTATCTGTATACGGATCACCCGGTGTGTGTGTGTGTGGATATCAAACGATTGGGGAGCGGTAGTGTAGCGATTAGCGCGCCGCGCTACGAACCTGGCGATCCGAGTTCGATTGCAGCTCACGGCCAACATCACTGAACCGCTCCTGAGCCTCCCCCTAGGTCGACTCAGCCTCAAGCGAGAGCCTGGTGCGGTGCGTAAGAATATCGCCTCTAGGGAGACAAAGGCGGCTGGGCGCGGCGCTGGCCACCCACCCCGTCGTGTGCCGTGCCGGCCTTTATAGGTGCTCGCTAACAGCACTTGCCTCAACAGTCTGTTAAGGCTACACGGGGGATCTTTGTCGTTTAACATAACGCGTAAGAGCGCAGCGTGACATACTGAGATTATGGGCGAACAAATCGGGATGCATGTTGGGGACCAGGTGCAAAATAAGACACGCTTCCATAATCATCGATTTTCTTTCCACTGCTGGATGAATGTATATCTCTCTCTCACGTGGCTATCTCCTTTAAAAATAAAATAACAACATTTCAAATCAACTCCGGTCAGTTTCCATTCACAAACGGATCGATGTCTCTCCACACGACGTCATCTGTTAATTTGTGCGCCACTGCCAACGGTCTATCACCAAATGGTTTGCTCCACACTGCGACTGTACGTCAGTCACCGCTTTTTTTATTTTTTCCACCAACACTGCCCAAGCATCTGCGGTGGGATGCGGGTGACGTCAGCACGCAAATTTGACGTCGGCACACGGCTGGTGCGCTGTGGTGACGTCACCGCGCACTTTGACAGGCAGGCAGCCAGCCAGTCAGCAAACCTTTTAAAAATATATAGTATACTGTATTACTGTGTCTATGATGTGATACTTCACCACGCTATATTCAGCGCAGGATGGCGAAATTGTTGGGATGTAGTGGGTGGTGGTGGGTGGGTGGTGGGTGGGTGGTGGTGGGGAAGGAGGCCAGCATCTGATTCTGATGTTTCAATTAATGTTCGGGAATCGAACTCGGGTTGGAAAAGGCTCACAGTTGCAGTGCGATAACCAACTCTGCCACTAAAGAGATTCCGCTCTCGAGTGTAGACGAAAACATGACCCAGTCTGTCCAGACGAGTTTGTGGTTTAAATAAAAACAATGAAAAGGCTCACTCCGGCAAAGGGGGATGTACATCCAAGAAACGAGGTCGATTACAATTTGTTTTTACTTGACCAGGTTGTAAGGTCCACTGAGCTATACCCCACAAATCATAGCTCAATGGAGTGGGCTTATCATCGCGTGGGTAATTTACAGCAGCTGCATCTCTCTAAACGCGCGTTGAATCTGAATGTGGAGGGGAGAAAAAAACCGGAAGACCCGGAAAATGATCCACGCGACCACGGGGAGAGCATGAAATATACAAGGGTCAGGGTCGAGATCGGGATCGAACCCACGACCTCCTGTATAGCGGGCGAGGTAGTTAACATCTCTCCACCACGGAAACCTCAAAACGCCACCGCACCCTCAATCACGTTCTAATTCTCAAAACGATTTTAACCACCGATATTTAATCGGTGACGCGCATCTACGAGTTATTTTATGTAGACGCGAGAGCAAGACGCACGAAAAAAAAACCACTCGTGTTCCAGGTGAGGATCGAACTCACAACCTCGGCATGCCTCGGGGCAGCAAGGCACTGCTCTATAAGTACCGCGCGCTAACCGATTGCGCCACTGGAACTGCGTGTTTGCTGCGGTGACCGCGGGCAGATTTCCTTGGCTCCAGAACGCGTTGTGTGTCCTCGGAAGCGTTTCACGACGCATAACCGCGTTGTGAACGTTTGCGTTTTGACGTCATCGCCCACGGCCGACGACGACGAATCATTTTAGCGCTGGTTTTTATCGCGACCCTTTCGTGAATTTTTGCCCGGTTTTATCTGGAGCATAAGTCCCTAACGGCAACACATGCTGGCTTGTCTTTGCCCCCCCTCGTGTTACAGACAGATGGGTTTTACAAGTTAATGCCGTCCACCGAAGGTTGCATGAGTGAAAACGCACGGGGTTAGAAGTGCGTCGTATTCGCGCGTATGTTGAAAGGGAGACTTCAAAAACCTGCCACTGACCAGCGTGGTGAAGTATGGTCAAATAAACACCAAGACTCGCATAGCGTGGGGAAGCCTTCATCCATCAGCGGACTGACAAAGGAGCCGTACATGTACACGTTGAAATGGAAATGCTAATTATTTATTCAGAAAAAAACTTTCATGAGTCACAACACTTGTTTTTAGGAGTGTCCTGTATGATTGGATTGCTTTGTTAGAGGTTAACCGGGGAACCCGTGAATGCAAGATCCTATATAAATATGTGTGTGACACTCAGCTCTGCTATCTTGCTGGGCACGCAGCCTCACGCTTACCAACATCTGGCGAAATCCAGGATGGTCGTTCACCCATCCATCCATCCAAGAAAGCAGCCCTGACCCACGCGCAAACCACCCGCTTGGCTAACGGCATCTGACGAGATCGGTCGCCTTGGGGGAGATTTAGTCGACGACCCAGAGCTGTGTGAAGGTCGTCGACCGACTATTATACAGTGTCATTAATAGAGTTTTTTTGGGGTTAGATCGCGTAAATATATAAATGTGTCGTGAAACCCGCCACCACCCGACGTAGCCAACTAGTAAGGGTTGTCACGTCAACAGAACGTGGCCAGTACGTCACGAGTACAGCACGAACCGGTTGTGTGTTGGAAGCCTACGTGTTAAACTATTATACAGCGTACTTGCTTAAGTTGTTCTAAAACAGGCGGTGGTAACCTACGGGCTCCCTTCGGGACTAACTTTGTGACGTCATTTATCAAGGAACCACCGTTTCGTATTCACCACACAGTGCATTGCGGCTCTTGATACATTGACTTGTCGATTTAAAGCTTTCGTGACTGCAGGGATGCATCTTCTTGGTTCTTTCGGTAAAGTCACGTAGAAGATAAATAATAAAATAATACAAATAAAAATTATAAAATAATTCTCACGACGTTTCGGCCACAACGGCTGTTTGCGTTGCGGTTGGAAGGTCGTGAGAATTATTTTATTATGTTTTATTTTTTTATTTTATTATTTCCCTTCTACGTGACTTTACCGAAAGAACCAAGAAGACATTGACTTGTATTTGTTACCGAATTCGCAAAAAAATGTCTCTTCTTGCTAATTTGGTTGCCGACCTCTGCTCTAAGACCTCCCCCCTCCCCCATCGAATTGACGAATTATTACAAAATGATTGCTCCAGGTGAGGCTCGAACTCACAACCTCGGCATGTCTCGGGGGCAGGCAGGGCACTGCTTTATAAGTACCGCGCGCTAACCGATTGCGCCACTGGAGCTCTCGTTGTCAGAGCTCGAGTCCAGCCCTCGTGTGCATCGGCAGCAGCATCCTGGGTGACGAACAAACGCGTGGAAGGGATGGGATGTGTGCGTCGTCTCACGAGTAGGCGAAATGAGACGTTGCACAAAGACGTGCTATGAATTTTGGGGAGGTAGGTGACGGAGTGCTCTTGCCAATAACATCTTGTAATCTAGCAGCGTCGGACTCAATGCATAGACAACGCGCACACATCGATCCCATCCACGTGTCTGTTCCATCATCCATGCTGTAGTTGATGCACTAGAGGGCTGGAGTCGAACGCAGGCGTCGAGAGCTCCAGTGGCGCAATCGGTTAGCGCGCGGTACTTATAAAGCAGTGCCCTGCCTGCCCCCGAGACATGCCGAGGTTGTGAGTTCGAACCTCACCTGGAGCAATCCTTATTTTGAATAATCGTCAATTCGATGTTTTAATTTTTATTTTAGAGCAGAGGTCGGCAACACATTACCAAGAAGATAATTCTTTTTCCGAATTCGGTAAAAAACAATACAATATCTCAAGAGCCGCAATGCATTGTGTGGTGAATACGAGAGGATGGTTCCTTAGTAAACAACGTCACGAAGGGAGCCGCAGTTTGCCGACCCCCTGTTTTGGGACAACTTAAGCAAGTAAATTGTCTAACAGTCGGTCGACGACCTTCACACAGCCCTGTGTCGTCAGATGCCGTTAGCCAAGCGGGGGTTTCAGCTTGGGTTTAGGTGCTTGCTTACTTGGATGGATGGATGGGTGACCGACCATCCCGTCTCGCCAGATGTTGGGAGGCGTGAGGCTGCTTGTCCAGCAAAATGGCAGAGCTGAGTGTCACATACGTGTCTACGTAACCTTGCATTCGTGGTGGGTTTTCCCCTTGTGTTTGTTCGTCACCCAGGATGCAGTTGAGCTTGGGTCAGGTGCTTGGTTCACGTGCTTGTGATAGGTGCTTGGGTCACGTGCTTGGGTCAGGTGCTTGGGTCACGTGCTTGTGTTAGGTGCTTGGGTCACGTGCTTGTGTTAGGTGCTTGGGTCACGTGCTTGTGTTAGGTGCTTGGGTCACGTGCTTGTATTAGGTACTTGGGTCACGTGCTTGGTCAGGTGCTTGGGTCACGTGCCTGTGTTAGGTGCTTGGGTCACGTGCTTGGGTCAGGTGTTTGGGTCACGTGCTTGAGTCAGGTGCTGGATTGATTGCATGGATGGGTGACCGACCATCCGGGTCTCGCCAGATGTTGGTAGGCGTGAGGCTGCGGAGCTGAGTGTCACACACGTGTCTACGTTACCTTGCATTCGTGGTGGGTCTTTGCCTTCCGTGTTTGTTCGTCACCCAGGATGAAGTTGCTGCACACGAGGGGGCTGGGGTCGAGCTCAGCTACTGAGAGCTCCAGTGACGCGCGCGGTACTTCTAGAGCTTTGATCTGCTGCCCCCCGAGTACATGTCGAGGTTGCGAGTTCGTGCCTCGGCTGGAACACTTAAAAATGTTGTTAATATTGCGCCCGTAGATGCGTATACTCGATGAAAATTATCGTGGGCAAAAACCTTTTGGAGAGTTCTTTGTTTTATTTTATTTTTACAAATTATGGTGGCGTTCTAGATGTCGTCTTGGGCAATATCGCCCACTGGTTCTTGTCAATCGGGGTCCTAGGGCATTGTGGGCGCACAAAACAATTATCGCGAACTTTACCTTTGTAGAGCACACACACACACACCACTGTATGCATCATGCAGGAGGGGCCATTACCCGAGAAATCACCTCTCATGTCTTTCGATTAGCACGGTTGGCTACGTACGGTGCGAAAGAATTGCAACGTACATACGTATGGGAGTGTTATTAACGCATCTGTTGAGGTCTCTTTGTTATTTGTGCTTGTGCACCACTGCCAACGCAGGATCACCAAACAATGTAACGTCCAAAAGCATCTTTGATTATCAGGACTATACTTTTTATAATCTCCGTACAATGACATTCCCCAAGTCTTCTTACCAAAGCACACACAACGTGCCCGATCGCATTCGAGCCCATACGTTAAGCAGGGTTTTCCCCCCAGCGTTGTAGGCGCTTCAATTGCGACCAGGAGATGTCAATGCTGAGTGTCAGCCCGTCGCAACGTGTGGCGGGTTTATCCTCCCATTCTTTAAGCCACGATGTAGTTAATGGCCAAGCGCCGCAATACACTACACTCCTCCTCGCGAAAGAGCCTTGAGAATTAGTGAAGTTTCGATTTAAAGCTTTCGTGACTGCAGGGATTCATCTTATTGGTTCTTTCGGTAAAGTCACGTAGAAGGGAAGTAATAAAATAATAAAAATAAAACATAATAGTGAAGTGTTTATGGATGTTTATGGATAAATAATTCGCATTGTTGCATGTGGAGACCAGAGGAGAGATTACTATGAAAACTGAACTTTTGTTTGACTGAGAACCCCCGGAATGAATAACGCCGTTACCGTCAGCTCGATAGGACTGAACTTCGAGACCTGTCTCAAAATTAATTTCTTCTGAACTCTCTTACCACGTGTCATGTTTTAAACAATATATATTCATTCTAAGCGGAAGAAGCAATGGCGCAGTGGTTAGCGCACTGCGCTGTGAACCAGATTCACCCGCGTTTGATTCCGAGCCACGGCTGTTGACATCAGTGACGAGTGGCATCTGAACCGGTCCCGGGTCCTGACCCTTCACCAACCAGCGCTGACCAGCGTAGTGAAGTATTCTCACACAATAACAATGCCCGACACGGCGTGGGGGACACCTTCAGTCATCAGCGAATTGACGGATGACTTCATCGTACATTCCTTCTGATGATCAGTGGACACGACTCCTCATTAAAATGCCCCAGGTCGTGCCGACGGCCAAGGCGTCCTTGCGAGACAGAAACTGCGCGTTAAACGCGTTCGAGGCGGAGTGCTCCATATTCAGCAAGCGCCGTTGTTACCGAATGAGCGGGCAAATACATCGCGTAATTGGATCACACGCCCTGGTGGTTTCCATTCACAAATAAGAAGCCACACGCGGACGTACATTAAACGTTCCCGACAACAGCATCCAGACGCAGCGGAGTTGATATGAAGCGTCTCTCTCGAGCACCGTGAGTGTCGTGGATTTTATTTTTGGGGATGTGGCCGAGAGACACCCGCAACACATTTTGGGGAAGGAAGAATAATTCGCGCTATTTTTTGAGGCCGCGATTTTTTTTCTCTCTCACTTCAACAGAGGTGACATCAACGCTGACGATTGTGCTGACGATTTCATAGAATTATAGTGACAGTAGAACGCTCCTTATCTCCGTGATGAAGTGTGGGGGGGAGCAGACTTCCCTGGTCGTGCCCCTAATCAATTACCGGGAGCCAATCGCGAGGTAGGTGACCCACGGCGGATTACTGCTTTCGTGAGCCAATGAACGAGAGCGCGTTCGGTCGTTGGTGTGCCCCACCACCCCCCCCACCAGGTCCCCCCAACGTTTTAATTTGCGAGATGCAATTTCAAAATAAAAGTCCCACTAGATGGCAGTATCGCGTTGCAAAGAAAAAACGGTTAGCAGTCGTTTTTTTTGTTAATGTCGTTGTGGCTTTATTCAGAAGTTGCTTTTATTTTGACACAAGAGAGGGTTATCCCTGCCGGATGAAAATAAATAACTATACATAAAAAAGCGTTGTTTTATTAGAGTCAATACATTGTACTGAAGCGTTTCCCACACACCCTCATCAACGACATCATCATCGTGTGCGTCTTTGTTTACGCATTCACCTCGACCGCTCTGATATTTGTGTTAATGCCACCCGCCGTCATATCGACTTCTCCAACAGCAGTATGTTGTATGTACAGTATATATATGTTGAACCTCGTTCGCACCGTACGTAGCCAACCGTGCTAATCGGACGTGCGGTAAGGGCGGGGGGGGGGTGACAACAACCTAAAGACAAAAAGCAGTTCGAAAGGAATGAGTTTTCAATTTCATGATTTAAAAGTTGCATTGCTCCAGTGGCTTCCTAATATCGGAATGGAGAGTGTTCCAGACGGCCGCAGGAGCGTATCTCATCACACACCTGGGATTCATATAAATGGCCAAATGCATTTGCATCCCTGTGTAGAGGAGTAGGGGAGAGTAGTGGCGTCGCGTGCGCTGTCCGGCGCGCGATGACTTCACGGGACGTGGGGGTCACGCGCGCTGGACAGTGCACATGACGTCACGTCTCCTAGGGTATTTAAGGGATACCCCGTGACGTAAGCTGGGTCACTGTGGGAACGGGTAAAGTAAACAGGGTAAAGAGGGAACCAGGGATAGAGAGGGATCGAGTGGTGAGTCTGGGGAGAAGCCGGTGGTAGCTGTAGAGAGACCGGAGCTAGCCGGCAGGGACCCGGACTCAGAGTAGAACTCCTAGCCCCTGGGAGTTGTGTACCCTTGTGTATTAACTATAATAAACCCTGGCGAAAGCCCCTAACTTACCACCGTCTCCGAGTACGTACGTCAGGAACTACTCAACACCCGCACAAAGTAGCGGTGCGTGCGCACCACGGGGAACAAGTGGCGAAGATCGCGTTTGGGGCCGTCCAATAATGACGTCACGCACCTGGGGGGGGGGGGGCCCGCCCTTTGGCCCGTCGTTTACCGGGCCGGGGGGGGGTGAGAAATGTGACGTCACATCAATATGCGCAACTTTAAATACATATAGACAACACGTTCTACTTAATTAAATATACTTTTTAATAAATGTTTTCTCCTCCAACATCAGAGTGTAGCGCCACATTAAATACGCACCACAATGACAATAGTTTAAAGCGATTTGAAGCATGTTTTTTTGTGAGGGGGGCAGAGCGTTGGGACGTCATATTTGAGGGGGGGTTCTGACTTTTTGTGATGCCGTGTGACGAGGGGGGGGGGGTCAAAAATCATCCAAAATCGCGTGACGTCAGCTATGGACGGCCCCTATGTATGTACACTGAGCTTCTTACGCACCGTACGTAGCCAACCGTGGTAATCGCAGGTGCGGGTGAAGAGCAATCGAGGGAAGGTCGTGAGCGTGGACTTGGAACACGGGGGGCAGGAAGCCGGCAGCACGGATGGCTTGGGGGGGGGGGGGCGGGGGGGAAGAGGGGGGGGGGGACTGGCACAGCGGGCAGCAGCAGAGAAGTAGCGACTTCCCATCGACTATGCGGAGGCTGAGTGAGGGTTTTGAGCAGGGCTTCATTTATCATGAAATAACAATTTAAAACAATCTTGGACCACCCCTAAAACCGCCGTCTACCGTCCTCCACCTATCCAGACATCTGGAACGAGGGCGGGCTGATATTTTCCGGTGCGTACCCCGAACAGCGCCGGGCCGAACGTAATCCCTGAGTGCGGGAGTAGTAGGAGTCGTAGTAGGAGTAAAATACCTCTGTCTGCATGTCTGGCTTCCCTCGCGCCGATCGATGTCGAGCCAACCTTGTTCGAGCACGCGTCAGCTGACGACCAGAGACAAGCCTGGCCACGCTAATTCCACCGTCGTCATCATCATCATCGTCGCCGTCAAAGTCGGCAGCAAAGCGCGCTCACGCCACCCCGTGCGCCGCGTGACGTCCGCGCGTCCTTGTGTCCGTCATGCGAAAAAAAAAAGGGCGAGCGCTCGAGTGGAGCGGCCGGCGCACGCGTGCCGCCTCTATCCCGTTATTTAAAATAAATAAAAAGCGACACGGCCGGCGTGCTCCTTGTCACGTGTTCCGGCCGCTCCGACGAGACGATGAGCCGCCTAGAGAGTGCGAGGAGAACGTGAGAGCGTCACCCGTGGGGGCCCCCCCCCCCGCCGCGGCCCGCCCCAGTCGCCGACCCACCCACCCTACCCTCCACAGCACCTCCCCAAGCCGACGCTTTCGCCGCCCCCGCCACCACCACCACCATCACCCCGCCCCCCGCAAAGGGCGAGAAACGCGAGCGGGGAACACGCGAGCCAGGCAGTTGCGCGCACGCTGCCCAACCGACTCGCTCGCTCGCTCGTCCGCTCAATTCGCCGGGTGCGGGACACAGAGTTTTCAACCTTGGGCACCAGCAGCAGCTGCGGGAGCAGCGGCTCCATCATCATCATCATCTGCAGCAGCAGCAGAAGCAGCAGCAGCAAGAACAGCACGGAGTCTGCTGCAGCAGCAGCAGCATCACCCTAGGCGAGGAAGTGCTTGAAGCAGAAGCGAAAGGAACGGAGCAGAAGTTCAAGTCGGCACGAGATGAAGTCCATGGAAACGCTTCCCCAGCAAGCCGCGTGGCTAATTCGCATCGTCACTTTCCTTCTCGTCATTAGCTAATTGCCAATTTTTAGGTGGAGGTGGGGGGAGGGGGGGGTTCTTTCTTCACTGCCCGTGACGCCGGCAAAGCGCTCCGCAAAAGAAAGACCACGCGTCCCAGCGGCTCTCCTCCGTCAGCCTCATATACAGTATTTATTTATTTCATTATTTTCGTGAAGGTCGCCTCTAGTTTGCGATGTACTCTGCTCTGGCACCGAGAAGCAGGCCTTGGGAGCATGGCTTCTCCAGGGTCCGCAGGAGGAAGACGTTCCTGCTGCCTCGCCTCGCCTTCATGAGCGTGATGCTCATGGTGGCGTCATACGCCTCCAACATCTTCTCGAGCGCAGGTGAGCGAGCCCCTGGTGGCACGATCGCAACCCTCCCGGGTGGCATTGTTTCTTTTTGTTAAGAAGGGCGGCGGGCGGCGGGCGGGAGGAGTAGGGGGCACGCTACAGCCAACGTTCAACAAACTTAAAGCAACGCCGAACAGACTGGCTAGTCGCGATACGATCTGATGTTGTCGATCGTGCATTCACACCAACCCCCCCCACCCCCCCGCTCTGCAGAGCGTGGCCTCTGTTTCAACGTGGGGTGGCGCATACAGAGAAGAACATCAGTGGGTGGGACGACACAGGAAATTCTAATAGAAAAACTTTTAGCAAATCATAAGCGCGGAATGAGTTAGCGTGATACGAGCTGATATTGTCTATTCAACATTTTCTGCTCTAACGAGTTGCACTTTGACAGCGTCTTTATCTCTCTCTCTCTTTCACTTGGAGGTCGCAAAGTGCCGCAGCGGTCACCGCCGGTGTATATCAGAATATGCGGACTAAAAACCGCTGCTGGTGTTAAATTTAATTGCGTTGGATGAGCCTTCCGATGGATGGGGAGGGAGGATTACCCCCCCCCTTCCAACAGCCCCCCCCCCTATCCCACCATGATATTACGTGGCTGGTTGTGTGTGTGGGGGGGGGTCTACGGGTGGAGTCCAGAGTCTAGATAGTCCGGCTGTTAGAAGCCGTCTGTCTCTGGTCTCCAGGACTAAATGGCAGACAGAGACAACGCCGTGTCGAGCCGAGAACGACCACTTGTACCACGAGCGCAGGTTCTCCCTCCACAATAGCGCATCCGAAAACCAATAGTCGCCATTCGCTACGAAGCGACGGTGACGTCACCACGGCGTCTGTGCCAGGCCAGGTGCACTTTGAGGCCAGGTGAAGTGTCGAAGGCTCGCTCGGGACAGACCCGGGTGCCATGGGTTGGCTGACTGAGATGATTGTGTCGATGTCCCAGTTGTGCCCCCCCCCCCCCTACTGTGCCAACTTGCTGAATTTTATCCGCCCGGCGCTCCGCTCATTGTTGTGAGCGTCGCTCATCTGCCCTCCGTTGTTGCTGGAGGGCGACTGCCTCCAACTGCCCAGTAGCAGCGGCAGCGGCGTCCTTCACGAGCCTCCTAACACAATAGCGCATCACGAGTGCGTCCGCACACACACACGCGCACGGAATGTAACAACATGAGTTGGTTTTCGCTGACAGGGCCCTGTCGTTCGGAGTGAGTGCTCTCGCCAATAACATCGCCGTACGCCAGCGCTGATTGTTTTTAGCCAGGCCGCTGGCTCTGCCGATGAGACACAAAATAAGGTCGGATGCGGCTCTGAGTTTGCTCGCTGTTTAAACTGAACGGATGCTGTTCAATAATAAGCCCAGCGAGACCAACATGCTGACGCGTTACGTACGAAAGTGTGTTTATTTGTAGAGATGCCGAAAGACAACGTGATTATGTAACAGCATTTTGTTTTATTATCAACGGCCATACAAATCGTTGTCGTAGTCAAGGGCAACGGACATTGTTCATAGCGACCGATGTCTACAACACCGCCTTTTGTTTTTTGTTTTTAGTTCGTTCCGTTTGCGTGTGTTAAGAATTGCAACACGTACTTTTGGCTATCACTGGGATAATGACCCGTTACTTTGCCCGGCAAAGTCACATCGAGTCTCTCAGCCCTGCTGG
Source organism: Entosphenus tridentatus (assembly GCA_014621495.2). Taxonomy (NCBI): domain Eukaryota; kingdom Metazoa; phylum Chordata; class Hyperoartia; order Petromyzontiformes; family Petromyzontidae; genus Entosphenus; species Entosphenus tridentatus. The sequence goes on along the minus strand of CM025616.2, from coordinate 3,772,570 downwards.
TTCATACGGGGGGTGGGGCGATGTTTGGCCACTTCCATTCACTGTAGAAATAAGTGTTTGGCTTTCGTAATCTCTCTCACCCGGGGGCTGTAATTTGCGTCGCGTTTTATATTTGTTTTTGTCGCGATCTCAGCGTGAATAAAACAATCTAGTAGCGCCTTTCGACCATCCCGCTGCAGGATGAAGACCTCAAACGCGCCGTATCGCACCTCCGATTAGCACGGATGGCCACGTACGGTGCGAAAGAAGTTCAACATACGTACACGAATAGGTGTCCGTTATGGGAGCTGCGTGCCCGTACTTCACTACGCTGGTCAATGCTAAATTGCTGAAGGTGACAGGGCGGGGGAGTGGAGGGGGGTGCCGTGCCAAGAACCGGCTCAATAAATCAGTCAATCTTTAATGCACGTGCCAATATCTTCCTCAATAAAGCAGTCATCGGTGCACATTAGAACAGAACGGGAACGGTAGAGGGGGCTTTGAGCAAACAGGAATTAATACACCAACAAAACACACCGTTAAGACATCGGCAGCCAACGCCGACTGAGCAAAATAAAGTACAAACCACGCGGTTAATGATGACGTTCGCCACTTAAGAACGTTCAGCCGCGACCGAGACTCTCACTCGGAACCAGCCGCGTCGCCAGCGAAGCACTGCGCTACCGAGCCAGGCAAGGCGCTAATGCGATTCGTTCCCGGTGAGCCTGTTGCAGCCTGCATATTATTACTCCAGAGTTTAAAACCCAAGGCACCTTGCCTTGCCCGCGTAAGCCTAATTACACGTGGTGGTGGTGGTGGTGAAGGTTCCCACCCACCGCTCCTGCCACAATGAATTTGCTGTCGCCTTTGCGCGGCATTGACTGCACCTGATTTCGGTATCTGCATTGTTTCCCTTTTTTCGGGCCAACATCCTTCCCCTTCATACAAGCGAAATGAAGTCCGGCAAAACAAAAAAAAGTCACCCCCTTGTTTTGTGTTTTAGGCGTTACCGTTTTTTGTGTTTTTGTTTAAACGCTGGATATTTTTTTTTTCTATTCAACGTCGTGCAGTTGTACATGAACCCTTTTTTGTCAATCCACTGCCGGATGATGGCCTTCCCCACCACGGCGTACCGGTTACGTGACCCAGAAAGGCATTCTTCGCCGCGCTGGTCGTAGACGCGGGAGCATAGGAGCACGGTACAACGATGGAGCTTTTGCTTCGCTGCGCATCCCTGCGGTCCACAACACCGTACATTCGTAGAATCAGAATCAGTGTTTATATCGCAGGAGGGACTCCGGTGAACTTGTAAAGCCCTTTCTTACAGATGTACAGCAGGGTCCGATCAGAACGTTACGACAACAAACACAAAACAAAAACACGACACGAGTACAAAGTATAGGAAAGGTAAACAAATCATTTAAACCATAATACGGAGGGGGGGGGGTTGGGTTAGATCGCGTAAATATATAAATGCGTCGTTAAACCCACCACCACTCGACACAGCCAATTAGTAAGGTTTGTCACGTAAACAGAACGTGGCCAATTCGTCACGAGTACAGCACGCCGTTGTGTTGGAGAGCCAAGCCACAACATTTACAATCTGAGTACGACGTTTCGCCAGTAATTACAACTAGCTTCATCAGGCGACAGCCAGATTTGTGGAGACGTCCACCTGTTTCGTTTATTAAATAGAGGCGTAGGCGTGATGACAGCACTTGAATCAAAAAAAGTTGCCCATTGAAGCATTTCCCAGGCTCGAAGCTTCGCTTAGTTTGCGACTCATGACGAGATCGACCGCACTCCGAGTGGCCTCGCCGAGGCCAACTGCGGCGAGTGAGAAAAAGTACAAAAACTTCCCACGAGCCACACATCGTTTTGCTGCTGAATTATCATCTGAGCCGACACGCAGGCTCTGCTTGTGCAACACGTCAGGTGCTATTCGAAAGGCTATCGTGACCCCCCCGCCCCCCGTCCAAAAAAAACTTAAAAACGCACGTGGGCTTGGGCCGGACACGACGCCAGAACGAATGAACGATCAATCGATCGCTGATGGACGAGGCCGGTGAATGACAGCCAATGGCAAAGGGGGGAAAAGGTGCCCCTCGAGCACGACCATCACGGAGAGGGGCACGCGATGAGAGAGCGAGCAAGCAGCTCGTGGCGCACGAGCCAGAATGCCGTGCGCCATTTGCGGCACCGTTGGGAAGGACTTGGTGGCTGATGCTGATGACGATTAAGATTGTTGTGTTGACATTTCATGGAGGGTCTTGAGAGACCCGTAGTGGTGGTTGCTGGTGGTGGAAGAGAGTGGGTGGTGGAGAGGAAGGAAGATTCAGAGGCCGTCCAGAATAATAATATTTATCCTGGAGGAATCCGATGAGCTATAAAGCTCTTTTCCACAGATGTCCAGTAGGGGCAGGGGGTGGGGTGCAGGGCCCGGGGCAACTCACACCGTGTGCCCCCCCCCCCACCTCCCCGACGCCTTCAAACTAAACCAGAAGCATGACATATAACACCGTGACGTCGAAGCACGGCCCCCTCCCTCCCCAAAGCGCGGGGCCCGGGGCAGTCGCTCCGATTCGCCGTGACCCTAGGGACGCCTCTGGGAAGACGATCGTTTTTTTATGGTTAGCAAAGTGGAAGACCCTTTAAGTATATTTAGCGACACTAAGCCTAATGAAAATCTACAGCTCTTGAAAGTGCCCCTCGATGGAGAATCCCTTTCCTCGGATGCGTGTTGAGCTTAACTGGAATTAGCAGACATTCACGATGCAGGCACGTCTTTCTCCGCTATATTTTTTTCGCGCAAGAATACAGCGCTAAAACGTGCGTGGAATTGGGATTTTATTTTGGGGGTTGTTGTGAAAATTTGCGAGCCGCTATTTTATTTAAAAAAAAATCTATTTAAATAAATACATCCATCCAAGCGCGCGCTTAAAAAAAGCCTTGCGTTCGTGCCGGATGGACGCAGGTTACATAACGCACGTGTGTACATACAGTGCATTAGGGGCGAGCTTAACGCACGCGCGCGTGCGCACACACATACATACACGCGCGAGCGCACTGCCGGGCCTCTGGGCTTACTTGCACACGCGGAGAAAGTCCACTGACAATACGCTCGGCGTATTCTCCAGGCTACGGTGTGACGGCGCCCAGCCAAATTTGGAACATCACTTACCCTAACTACCTTGTCCCTTGTTAAAATGCATGCCGGGGCTTTAAATGCCCAGGTCGTGTATTATTGAGGCGGGAGGAATTCCTGTGGGCCAAGCTGTCGCCCAGCAACAATTGCTTCATGGAAAATGTAATATTTATGCGATATGCCTGTGTACGTGTATAGGGCGAGTTTCTTTTGAGTGGAGGTTATGTTGGACATACTTCACCACGGTGATTAGTGCAGGTTAGTGAAGGTGGGAAAAGGTAGGGGTGGGGTGCAGAACAACAATAGATTTTACTGCACTTCCCACAACGCCTATAGCACCTGTGTTTTGGGCATGGTCGTCACTCCCATAGCATTGTGTGATTTGGCCGTATCCGTTCCCTCCATGGATTAGGGTGAAACTGTGAATACATATGTACTCAGATTGTAAATGTTGTGGCTTGGCTCTCCAACACACCGGTGTGCTGTACTCTGTTGACGTGACAACCCTTACTAGTTGGCTGTGTCGGGTGGTGGTGGGTTCTACGACACATTTATATATTTACGCGATCTAACTAAAAAAAAAACCTCAATTACATATGAAACGTACGTGCAATGTGCAATCGGAATACAATTAGGGTACTGTGTAATTGATGGTGAAGTAGTAAATTAAATACATCTTTTACGAGTGCAGTCAACATTTCTATGCAGTACAGATTCTTAGTTTTCAGATAATATATGAAGGGATTCTCCCCACCAAAATTATACCAAACAGCCCCTCCGGCTCATAGACTAGAAGAGTTTTAAAGATGAAACTCTGTACTGTATCATCATCAGCAACAGCAGAAAGCAAGATCATTCCACTGCTGGATAAAGGCAATCAGAAATCTGATGCCAATTCTCATGATTCTCTGCGATGTTATGATCCACCTAGCACCTGCACATGAACTGAATTCATCATTCCATAACTGCCACCTCAACTTTAACGTGGGAACCCCCATCGCTGCTTCCCGTCTCAACTTCACCACCATGGATCATCCCCATGCATTTGTGGATGTTGACCTCCCCGGGTTGTTGGTGAGGGGGGAGGGGGGGCATCGGGGCAGGGGGGGGGGGGCAGGAGGCTTTCTCCACACAATTATTGAGCACTTGACACAAAGACCCAAAGCATCAAGTGACCAGATAAGAGTTAATACGGATTAACAAAGGTGCTGCGAAGAAGAAAAAAACCCAACATCATCGCAGTGTCGCGAGTGAGTGCGTGGACTCGGGAGAGTCTCAAGCGCGCACCTAGCCTGGCACAAAGCGCCGTGGTGATGTCACCGTCACTTCTTGCTGCTGCTGCTGTTGTTGATGCTGCTGCTGTTGTTGTTGTTGGAACCGTGGCTCGCTGAGCGGACTTGTCACACGGGACGCTCGTGAATTGCAGGCGAGGCGACGAGGGCGGCCACGCGCGTCCCGAGCGCGGATCCCGGAGTGAAGCGATGGAGCCGCAGGCTGCTCGGGGCCACGTCGCACCACCACCGGCACGACGAACCGCCTCGAGCCAACGACACGGAGGGCGAGAACTGCACAGAGCCAGGTTAGATGAAGCCTCCTTGCTTCCTCCCTCCTCCTTCTTCAATGGGGGCAATGCGGTGGCGAGATGTGAACTACCTCGCCTGGTATACAGGAGGCTGTGCGTTCAATTCAGACCCCGACACCTGCTGCTGTATATTTGGAATTTGCATGTTCGCTCTCCGCGTTGTCGCGTGGATTTGTTTTCTGGGTTCCTCCGGGGTTTTTCCCTCCATATTTAGGAAAATGCGTTTGGAGTGTTTGGCTGCTTCGTTGAGCGACCATTCGTAGTCAGGTCGCGTCCGAAAAAGAGCTTCATAGCTCAGCGGTTTAGTTGAATGCCAAGACCTCCTCCTCCACTAATTTTCACAGTGGGGCCACTTTCGCAGACGAGTCATCTATATATATAAAAAAGGGAAATCAGTGAATATGTGTGTCTGTTCGAAATGTTTAGCATACTTTCCAACATGCAACAAACTTGAAATGTGGCATGTGGATAGCTTCCAAACTGTACACAATGAAAACATTATAAAAATAGAAATTTTGGGGGGGGGGG